>NW_010579541.1:23170-73499 GCF_000705375.1 Tinamus guttatus
ATGTGTGTGTTCTAGAACAACTTTTAAATACGTGTGCTAAGTAATGAAAGTTATAATCAGACTGTGTTCAATGACTCTAATACGTGTGCTCACAATGTAGTCATTATTAGAGGCTGTGATTTTGTGTGTTACTCATATTTAAGGAGAATCTGTGTGTGTGTGTTGCCATAATAGTGGCTTACTACTGCATGAGGCAAGTGAGACACTACCTCGATGACCAGCTGAAGTCTAAGCACCTCCTACCATCGTCAAGGGCAAGACTGGGTTGGCCTCAGTGTTTGCCACCAAGAACCTACAGAAAGCTAAAAGAACAGTAGAGGGCTTGGAGACAATGCAAAGTTGGCTGTAAGTTAAACTCTGCACAGTTTCATTTAAATCTCCAGGGAAGAGTAGCTAATGTAAGTAGCTAAATTTCCTAGGCTAAACATAAAGCAATTATATTGCTATGTAGAAATAATAGGCTTCTCTGGAGGGCAATACAAGTGCCCAAATTATTTCTTCTTATGAATCGTTCCCTAAGGAACCTTTATTAATTATATTGTAACCATACAATCCTGCAATATGGTATTGCCATTGTTATAAAACTTGTACTGACTTTGCAAGGTCTCAAGACTGAAATCTGCTGGATGTCCTCTGCCCACAACTTTGCTTTACTTGGTTTAGCAGGGACAATTTTTCTAGTTGCCAAGTTGCCTATGATCATTAGTTTTACTTTTTTTTTTTCCTTTAACCTTTTTGTGGTACAACCATAGTTCCCCAGAGAAAGAAGTAGCAAGCAATCATTATACACAGAATGAGATTTTTATGACCTTAGCAAAATGATGTGGTATAGAGTGCACGGGTTTGGCACTGGAGGCCCCATGGCTATAAGAAACTCACATGTGGTGAACTAAAGGAGTGCTCCAGATCGGAGCTGGATTAATTTTAAGAATAGCAAAGACAGCAGATTAGTAGTATCTAACAATACATAAGCCTGATAGCAGATATTTCTGAACTTTACATAAATTGTATACTTCATTTTCAATGATGTCCTAAGTTTCTTGGGGTTGAAAAGGGTGATTTTTGATTTGGTATGTATTTTCAGTGTCATATGAATAGTAAGAATTTCCTTTCATGTGAAATGCTGAAAATCTGAAATTTGTTTCCTGTTCCATAATTACATTAAATCAAAATCTTGTGGAAAAAAAAAAAGCGACAAAAATCATCCTGTTATGGGCAAACTTTATTCAGATCTGAAAAAAAAAAGTAAAAAACAAGCAAATGTGCTCATATTCTGTCTGGTTCTTCATTATGCCACTAATTCTAACTGCACATCTGGTCAGTTCCTAAGTATTTGAACATGTATATATGTTTGCTTTTTGTTAGCTGTAGTCATATATAGGGCAGTGTGGATATAAAGCAAAGGTTTTTAGCTCAGATTTCTCACTGGATGAGATCGAGATAACTCATAACTCTAGCCCTTTCAGATCTGAACTGATCTTCATGAGACAAATCAGGAAATTGCAGCTCCCAGGACGTGGACATGTCCAGATTAAGTGATACATGATTCTTGACAACAATATCCTCTGGACTACAGGCTTTCTTTATTGTTGGAACTGTGAAAGTCAGCAGTTATTCACTGAACATGAAGCAGAGAAGAAAGAACATAGGTTATCTATTTACTGTTTGATATAGATAATATTGAAGTGCAACATAGGCAAAAAAAATATCATGTCTCTGCTATAAAATAAGCTAGGGAAAAAATGAATTTTTAGGGTATATTTTTTTATGTATATATATATATATATATTTGATTTTGACCACAGATCTCCTCTTTGAAATCAGGAATGTTCTTTTGAAGTCCCCATCTATATCTAGTTTTGGAAATGTTAGTTTTTAAATTTGTACAGTGAATTCCTGTTCATTCCAATGTAGGAAGTCTATAACATCTGCTGACATCATCTACAGTACTGCTTGATAGATGGCAAAGGATTGTATGGACATGGAGGTAGTGTTTTTGCACTATGACAGAGCTCAAATGTTGCTTTAACTATTCTGGATGGACTTTACCTTGCTATTATCTTCCCATCATCAGTTACTAAGACTGTAACATTGCAGGACATTTCAGAATTTGTTTTTCATCAGTAGTACATTTACTTTTTCCAACCAGTCCTGTGTAAGTATCAAAGAATGACTAGCAGAAGAAGGGCTAAAATCACACCAGTGTAATAGGTGTTCCTTGCCTAGCTTGAGAATGGAATTACCAAACCTTGAAGGATTTACCTTAAGAGGATTTTGAATATTTCATTAGCCATGGGGTAGTCTGAAGCCTTTGGCAGCCTTGCACATATAAACAAGTGAAAATTAAGTTTCGGATTCACTCCATTTTTAAGCATTATCTGAAGAACTAAAACTGAGTCTAGCTGTTTCCAGTTGGCCCAAATATCATCAGGGAAAGAAGGCTGGCTCTAGAGACTTCTGAGATCTTTATTCTTATCACAACATACTTCACTTTCTGTTTACTGAAAGCAGGATTTAAGATATCTCCCAAGAAAGACAGCTCCTTTAAGAACTAGTGTTGCATAAGATGAATACAGACCTTAGGTTGGTTAAAAAGTTAGGTTTGGGTAAATTGTAGGTATCAGCAATGTTCACAATGGTGGAGAAAGTACCTATGTAATTACAGAGGTTGAAGTTTTAGAGTTGTGTGCAAAATAAGGAAAAGTGCATCTTTCCAAGGAATTGACTGAATAGCTCCTGACATGAGTGATCTCCATGTATATTTGAGACTGATGCAATAAAGTTTTCTCCAGTCTAAAAAGCATGTGATTACCCCAATGTGCTACTTAGCTAATAAGCTCTGAGGGATTCTGCACCCTGATACTGTGGTTAAATTGTGTTTTGATCTATGCTGATTCTCATCCTATCAGCTGAGATCACAGATAAATCCTGCAGCCCACTATGAGGCTTAAATTTCTAAGTGCTTAGGAATTCTGAAAACTGTATTGAATGTTTATGAAGGTATATTCAGGTACGTTGCTTAAACCTGTCCTGTTATTATTTGCTTATTTTGGGAAAAGGTACTAATATTCAGTTCATTTTCATGCCACTCAAGAAATAAACCAGTAGAAGACAAAAGTTATATTAAGAGCATGAAAACTGAGCTCTTATGAGCTTTCATTAATCATTTTCCTCTGTTTTTAAAAGACATCAGATATGTATTGAATAAGAGATTTATTATAACTTGAATAACATAATCTAGTTTCTTCATGACCTTACCACAGACTGTGTTACAAGGGCTCTAGATAAGTGAACAATGATCTATGAATGTATTCTGTACTGCAGCTGAAATTTCCTAGACAAATGATTAATGCTCCATTCGGGCTGTCCACTGTATATCACCTACTATTGCATGACTACTATATTCTGAAGTTCAGAACAATGTTGTAAATGTACAATTACAGCAGCTCTTGGTATGATAGGACTGAAGGGAGTTACTAGCTGTAATTAATTACCTTTTACTTTGATAGAGTTATCAACTAGTTAAAACAATAGGAAAGGAGGAGTCTAGGACCCCAAAAAGAAACAGTGTAGCCAAACATTAGATCAAGCTATCATCTATCAATCATGAACAGAATTAAAAAGATAGACTGAAAAATGTTCCTGAATTATCAGGGTTAGTATTTAGACCTCAACCCATACCAATTATCAGGTGTCTGAGTTGCCTGAATTCTATCTCCATTGCACAGACAAAATCAAAACTCTGTCAAACCCAAAATGAAAATCAGAAATGCTGTTTTCCTAAATTTGTAGAAAAATTCTCCAAGATGTGGTAGATGCGTGAACTCATTCCTACTTCCACTTCTCACTCTCTTCAGCCTGACAAAAATACCAGTACTAATGTCCCTGGAGATGTCCTGCTGTGGTGTTCATCCTTTTGTCTGCTCTGTCATGCACTGTGGAGCTTTACTGCTATCAGCAGTAAAGGCTTTTGCAGGCAATGAAATGAAGGTGCTTGTCCAGAGTGACTCTCTGGAGACATGAGTTCCTTGTCCTGAGTTCCTAACTCATTACTTTAGCTCCAAAATTGCTTCTTCATATACATAAGGTTCTTTCCACTTTAAGTAGTTCACTAAAGCCAACAAATCTGTAATTCTAAATACCCAGTTTACTCTTGTCAGCTCATATCACCCTGCTTGGATTCATGCAACAGAGCCCCAGAGGCTGACATGAACTTTTTCTCCTCAAATACAGAGTAGCCCTACCTGAGATGATAGGAAAGAACAAACCTCAGAGACCACTGTACTCATGAATTCAAGTCTTTTAAAAGTTCTATCATAAGGAACTTATTGTGTTTCCAGGCTAGAAGGATTATTACTTTGGGGTTGTTAAAGCGAGGTGATGAGTTTATTTTAAAATGCTCTCAATTTCTGATTTTAAATCTCTAAAATTACTGAACCATAAGTGGAGAAACTGCATATTGGGGCAAATCTGTTCTGCCTTTCTGAGCAAAATTATTAAGACAAAAGCCTATGCAGATTCCTATCTATAGTAACAAGACACTTTGGTAAATATTTATTCCTTGGATTGTGTTCTCCACACTACTTAGTTTGGTTTCAGTCTGTTGTTGGAGTTTTACGATCAGAAAGGCATTTCAACCTCTGGTCTCATCATAGTCATCTCAATCCAACTAGTTAATATTACTGTAATGAAACCATATCATCCACAAAGGTGCAATACTATTGATTTGGGGACATTATGGAAATTCTGCAGCTTCTGTAGGTAATGGCCTGTGCTGTTCAAAAATGTTGCCTGGCTTCTACTTTGAAAATATGTGATGCAAGCTTACCCTTGGATCTTGCCATGATTTTGGTGCTAGCACACAAATACATTTAAACATGTAAAATCAACAGTGATTTTGCATTTTCTTAATTTCTGATCAAAATATTCAGTAGCATCAGTCCAATTTTTGGAATGTCCATTTCTTAATAAAACTAACCTCTGTACTTAACATTAGAACATTTCCCCCATTTATTCTTAGTTCTTCTACTTGTCTTTTTATTTTATTTTATTTTATTTTATTTTATTTTATTTTATTTCAATTCATTTTTATTTTTTACACGCCTGAAACACTCTCCTGTGCCCCTGGGCTTTTCTGACAAGGAGAAGACTAAAGCGCTGATGTTCAACTCTCTTCTATTACAGTGAAGGAATAATTGTAATTAGAAAAAAAGAGTACCTAGAGGCCTCTGTAATTTCTTGTACTAGAAACCTAAAGAAAGGAATGAAATAGTGTTTTGCCATATTTCGCATGGAGGATTAAGACACATGGATCAAAGAAAACCTTCAAGAATCCATTTGAGAAGTCCAAGATATGTCCATACCCCTGGTGGCTCTGATCAGATGTGATCTACTTCTTTGTAGGAGTAAATTGTGAGTTTTAATATATTTATTTCCATTTGCAATAGAAGGAGGAAAAAAGAAAACTAAGTTGCTTTTTTTCTATTTGATTTCATAGCATTTAACATTATGAGACCCTGGTTTTGAAATAAATTTATAGTAACACTTTTTGGGTAACTACATATTACAACATTAATCTGAATGTAATCATCTAACCTGCATTGGTACAGAGTAGATCATAGACAGAATGTGGGCTTTAGGTTTAAAAAGAAACTTTTTCACAAACATGATGTTTGCATGAATGTGATATTGTCCCAGAAGGAACCTTAACTATGCCAAACTCATCTCTTTCTTTGTTGCTATTTTTATTTCGAGCAAAAATATGAATAACTGTGAGCAAATATGGACAGTACTGGAGCAACAGTTCCTGAGCACAGGACACCCAGATGAACGCCGTGGATAGTTCCCTAAGTAGAGTCAACACAAAACAGAGGAGGCTGTTTGGAAAACAAAGAAATCCTCCATTTTTCTTCATATAGGAAGGTGGGATTGTGTTTTGACATTAAGCAGCTGTACAGCCTGGAGGAGAGCTCACAGAGTACCCCTTTTCCACCCAGATATCTCCATAGTGTGAGTGACACATGGAACAGGAGTCCAGCAGGACTGTGTTACTGCTTCCTCTGTGATGCCATTCAGTACAAATGAAGACCCACAGAACAAGACAAATCACTGCAGTAGACTGAGGCATGAGAAGCCAATTTTGTTAATAATGGGGATATTCTGAAAAGCTTTCTGCTTCACATAGTTTTAAATGGGTTTGTTTGCTATAGCTTGTCACATTTCCTGATGTATCCAAGCTGGTAATGTAATAGCATTTTTTTTTCATTGTAGACCTTTACAAATATCACCATCTCCAAGGAAATACAACAATATTTTTGATACAGCTTTCACCTCTGATCTAATTTTGTAATTGTTAAGACATCACTAAAAATGTGGCAGAAAACATGGTGAATAAAGAAAAATCTCTCCCACTATTATTCATAAAATATTCAGTTTTGAAAAAGAGCTGCATTTACATCAATGAAAAAGAGGAATTTTTTTCCTAACAAAAACCTTATTGCATGAAAGCTAATGCCTGGCTTTTTCCATCGCTGGGACACCGTTGCTTATTGCTAACTCCATGAATAATATATGATGAATTATGCTTAGCATATAATAAAAAAGATGACATAAACAATAATGTAAATATCTTTTTGTTTTGAAGAAGACATTGTTATCTTTACTGAAATGCCTTTTCTTTCTCATCAGGGTTTAGCACTTCTTTTAAAGTTTTCCTTCCTTTCTTGAAGAAAAGAAAAATAATTAAGCTATAAGGTTTCCTCTTAATTGAGTAATCAAAGGTTTATTGTCATAACAGTTTTCTCATGTTGAAGTTTGTAGCTTAACAGCTTACATTATTGCAGTCTGGTCTCTGCAAACACATCACTGTCTTATCTCCATCTGTGACTGGAAGGTTTTATTTTTGGATTGCAGATTGTTGTTTTCCTTTGTCCCTTGAATCAGGTAAAAATAACTATTTATTTATTTATTTATTTTCTTTTTTTTTTCTTTCTTTCAATTGACACCCTCTTACACTCAATTTCCTTTCCAATTCCAGCTATCCCTATTCCTAGCCTGCTCCTTTCACACTCTCACATTCTGCCAGTTGTGATTATTTGAAATAGAATTTGTTATTTTCCAGTGTTTTCAAGTGGATGGATTCTGTTCGCAGTTCTATCTAGCTTCAACAAAAGGAAACTCTATTACACCAAACATGATAACTCACACATAAATGATCAGACAGAGTCAACATTGTTTATAGGGAACATTGACATCTGATTTTTGTCAGAATTTCAACAAAAAGTCTGGATGTGACGCAGTGCCTTGGAGGTGTTCTATGATTTGCTTAGAAAAGAACGAATTTTTTGTAACCTAAGCTGTAATTTTTTCATATGCTGACCACAACTGTCTTCCCCCTGCTCAATTCTCTCCCAAACTACAGCATTTTCTCTGCTGTCCCATGAAGTGTATCCCAAGAACATGCTTGCTTGCTTAAAGCACAGCCCTAAAAATGAGTATGGGGCACTACCGGGGAGCACACAGTGGGTGACAGTGAGCCTGGGGCTGGGGACAAATCCCATGATCAAGGGCAAGGACATCACAAGCTCTTTTTGTGGTTCAAAACCGAAATCTCCAGGCTAAAATGGCTTCTGGTTTTAACAGAAGCTGCTGGATGTTGCAGATATCTGAAATCTTGCTAATGTTCAATGGGTAATGAAAGAGGATGATTTTTCCAGCCTCCTAACTGTCCTTCCAGCTAAAGTGGAGGAGCAGATTGTTAAAATGGCTAACTAACTGAAACACTGAGATTGGTCCTGAAATTTCTCTACAGACTTTGAAAATTCCCTCAAAATATTTTCCTACTTTTTTTTTTTTTTTAATGGAATACTAAGCATTTGGATTAAAAGTATGCATTTTGTGCTTGGTGGTAGAATATGCCCTGTTTTCAAATGATGTGGAAAAGTTCTCCTGATATTTCAAAGAGTAAGAAAGCATAATTTGGAGGTGTGAAATATACAAGTTGTTTTCATGGGCAATAACCAAGTTTTGGAGGTAATGATATTCCCTATTAACTTGCTCATCACACTGAAGGAGGAATGGAACAGGCAGGACCAATTGTAAGTCTTGGTGTACAGTTCCCAAGAAGGAAATCAGTTCTAGTTTGAAGGTGAATAAAATTCAGAGGGTAAGTTCAAGAGAGCTGAATTCTGGTATTGATTAGGATGGGAACCACAACCAAACAAATACACAATGCATATGCTACTAATCCCCTGACAAACTGTAGCAAGGCAGAAGTTTGCATGGAGCAAGCTCAGCATAACATTTCAGGCAGTGATATTTATACCAACTTGTTTATGACTTGCAGCGCAACAAAATTACCTAATCTCCATCTGCTTAACTCAGAAACAGTAGAACCGAAATAGCAGAGTACCAGACATGCAAACCACTTTTACTGGCATCCGTATGGCATTGCTGAAAAAGGAAGCATCAAAAGTGCACAACACACACAAATCTGAGTGCAGCTACAGGAAAAATAAAATAAACAAACACCATAAATAAATAAATAAATAAAAGTCTGTCTTAATGTTTCTTAAAATTAGGTTTAAAAAATGTGGAAGAGTTTAGCTGTGTCCTTAATATAATTGTCCAAAAGTTACATTTCACTACCATCTTAGCACAGAATTATAAAAGACTCACTCTTCTAGACACAGGAGATAAAACCTCACGTAAAATAATATTGTATAACGAAAGGGGAAGAAAGGCTGTTCAGGGAGTTAAGATTTGTCAAAGAAAATGGGTATTTATAACACAAGCCAAGGTTGAGAAAAAATATGTCTGATCTTATATTGCTAGATGACAATCTGCTTTTAAAAATTAGGGAATGTTGCTCTACCAGCATGTCGGTAATTATAATGGATGTGCATTTCACTCGTATAAGGTCCCTTTGCACTGTGCTGTCAGAATGAAAGGACTTTACCTGGATATAAATGTGACTTACAGAAGCTGGAAGGTACATTCAGTTTGAGATTGAATCTTGCTCAAAAAAAAATGTAACCTCTCAGTTCCTGAGGACAATTTGAAGTTATATTTCTTTGACCACTGAGTGCAAAGAATATGCTGCCAGCCTAGTTTTCATTTATCCACAGTGTCCTATTCTTAGCACTTTCTTTTTGCATCAGTGAAGGTTAAAGATTAATTACCAAGGTATTGTATTAAATGATATTCCATTGTCTAAGTCAAGTTCAAGTCAAGAAAATACAATTAATCAGCAACTTCAATTGACTTGTTTCCTACATCATATTCTAAAACGGAGAGTTACTGAGAAACTAGATAGTTCATTGTATTGAAAAAAGTGTTTCCCCAGGTGCATAAGTATGAATATGTAAATACATTTATTTTCAATGAATAAATTAATCTTTAGGTAAGTAATAAATGTCATAGTCTAAACAACAACAATAATAATATCTGTAATCGAACCTTTCATCCACAAATTGCATTAACTAGAAAGGTTTCATTTTGCAAAGGAACTGGATAAAATGGAGCAATAAATTAAACCATAAAGGTAAACAGTAAAGGTAGGTGTAAAACAAAGAAAAAAAGCTTTGTCAGCTGTGTCTGATGTCAAGCTTGTTTTTGTTGTCCAGAAGAAAATTTGTGTGAGGTATCATATTCTTGCCTAATTATTATCCTTAACTGCTCATTCATGTCCAACATCTGACTGGACAATGTACTAAAGGTTTTGAACATCTTGACTGTTCTTTTATTAAGAACAGACCTTTGATCAGGAAAATAGCACCTCTCTGTTTGTCTTATAAGCAGATTGTTTGGAAAAAAAAAGATATAATGTCCATAAAGTGCTACAAGTGAAATTTAGATGATTAAGTGCCGATGCCGACTCCACGAGACGGAATGAACGACACTTCAACGTGAAGCAGGTTCAATTCACTTTACTATTGTCTACTATGTAGCTTTATACAATTCTATCACCCGTAAGCGCACACACGCGCTAAGCAACAGCATTCCCATTGGTTAGGCTATAATGTCCATGCATAGTTAGCTTTCAGCTGACTGGCATTCTTTCCCGATGCTCTGTTGCTGGGCCTCCCGGATGCTTATCTGGTTATGGCTGGCCTAATTCATTAAAAAGTTGCTAACAGGCATTATCTTCTCCGGGTGGCCTTGGTTCCCATCGCTTCAGCTCCTCGGTTCTCACCGCCTCAGCTCCTCGGTTCTCATCGCCTCAGCTCCTCGTATTCTTGCAAAAGCGCTAAGGCCCCAACAATTAAGCTACAGGCTTCTGCCACTAACAGCTCCCTATTCATCTACTGTCAAAAGAGAAGGCACATGAAGTTCACCATACCAGGCTGCTATGATCTCCAAGATCCATGACATAGAGAACATCCATGAAAGAATGATAGGACAGAGCAGCTTGGTGTGGCATGTGCTTCAGTCTGACTTGGTTGGAGAAATGAGGGATTGGATTCATCAGTCTTACCTGACTTCCAGCACAGACACCTACATGCAAACTTGTTGCCCAAACTCCCATTATTGTCAATAGAGATCCAATCAATTCAGCTAATGGAATTTAGGATGCAATTTCTCTGAACAAATGCAGGCATCTGCTTAGGAGGAGATGAATCACACCTTAAATTCCATTGTCTGTATTACCAGATCATCCTTGGTGGCAAAGAGAAGTGGAAGTAGATTGCTGAAATAACATGTTGTTAGCAACCACATTGAGTTGGATGGACTGTATTGCAAGAGATGTCTCCTGAATAATTCAATAATATTATGAATATTCTGAAAACATGCCTAACAAACCCTGCTATGACTGAGCAGGGCACCAAATAAGCTCCTTCTTTTCAAAACATAAAGAGGATCTTCCCATAATTTATTTTATTTTCAGTATGGTGAAAGAACACATGACAAGAGGCATAAATTTGGAGAAATTTTACTATGCAACTATGTACAAACAAGAAGACTGGCCATTTCAGCAGGTGAGGTCACTCTTAAAGAAAAGACAAATTCAGTTTTGACTTTCTTTGGGATAATTTTTCACCTTTGGCATTGGGTTAAGTCATTTTTAGTGGTTTCATTACATAAATGCAGCTTAAAAAAAAAAAAGAAAAGAAAAGAAAAAAAAAAAAAAAGAACTCAGGCCAGCTTCATTTCCTGCAGGGTAACTTGCTTTACAGGATGTATGGTCATGAACAGCTGAAACTCTTGGTAAGTAATTATATAATGCAGGATCCTCTGAGATGGACTGACCCAAAGATATGAGGTAACATATCATGTCTGGCAAGCAGAAGGTCAGGCCCTTTTGCTCCAAGACTTCAGCATCTTGTGCTGCACAGTGTGGCAGATTTAAGCTTTATTTGTGCTCCCATGACCCTTATACTGATCCCAGTGTTCCCTGAGGCTTGTCTAAATTGCACAGCTTTATAATATGATAACAAGTCAGAGTTCAGCTGAGCATGCTGAAGAACGATGGTCCCATTCCCTTTAGGCCATTGAGTCATTGGATATGTAAAGCAGAAGGACATTTTCATCTCTGTTTTCATTTCCCCTTCTTTTGCATTCTTCCCCTAATTTAGATGGTTGGTAGAAGAAAGAGGAAGACACTATTTTTTAAGCTGTCATGTTAATTCTCCTTTAACACGGCTATATTTTGGAAAAAAATAAAATCTGTAAGGGCTGAGAAACCATATACTAGCAATTGTTATATTCATATTGATAGGAAAAAAATAATAAAAAAGAAGACACTGAACTATGATTGAATGTACAGGGACATAAATATTACTCAATATTTAACCAGAGTTCATGTTGTCTAGTGTAAAAATCCAATAAGTCTTCCCTCTTTAAAGGCAAGTTATTTACAGTGGTTTTCCTCCCTTAGGGGATACATTTACTAGCTCAATGCCAATAATTCCAGGCAGGAAACATTCTGATTACATCTGAAAATAGTGTTCAGCAGCAGATGAATTAGCTGTCCCCTTTGCTGGCAGCTAATTCTATTTGCATTCCTTAGCTATTGTTTTAGTTAAAAAATAATTTTTAGCAGTTTATCAGGGACTAGATGAACACAACATCATAAAGACAGAATAATTTTTTCTGGGTCTTTGGAGGTCTGGAAGGTGTCTCTGGGGGATCTTTGATTCAATCAACCTCTCAAAGTAGATTCAGCTACAAAATTTGATCTACAAACATGATAAATCTGAATCTGCCCAAATATCAGAGCCTACAGTGTTCTAGGCATCTGACGAAGACCCACAACTTCTGTTCGACTCTATTTTTTTCAGTAAAATTCCTATCCAGGTTGGTATATAGACAAATTTCAATAAAATATCTGTCGGAACATGTGTAGGGGGTAGTGCTCTAACCTGTATCCAATGGTTACTCAGCAAAAGGAAGGTGTTGATATCAGTAGTCCTAAGCAATAGGCTATGATGCTGGTTAAGGTCCTGAGGGAACATTAATTCATTGCATTTGAGTTTGATGTAATTCTTTGTAACCAAAGGCTCTGTAAACAAAGCTTAAGCATGAGATAACAAAATGAAAAATGTTTGTGGTATTCACCCCTGTAATGAGATAAGCTTGTATAGGCAACCTGAGAATTGCTGGGGAGCAACTACACAGCTTCAATTGCTCATGTTTATCTGTGGAAGAATTGTTTGAAAGCGGGAACTGAGGGGAAAACTAGGGCCTAACTGAAGTTTTGGCATCACAAAAGCTCGCTTGGGGTGCTACACAGTTGCCACTTCCAGGATGGTTGGTACGCACGGACTCTGCTCCTCCACGATTCCCTAGGCTGCACAATCTGCCCTCCTCGCAGCTGCAAAGGGGAGTAATGGAGGATGGAGCGGAGTGAAGGCACCACGGCCAAACTCTGTTGCATTCCCTGTGCTGGGCTGCTGATAAGCCCCACAGTGGCTGTCTAATGGGAGATATACGATAACATGTCTGGTGCTGAACCAGCAAAGGTGGCAAATCACTCCTTTCAGATGAACTTTGCTTGAACTTTGCTCATTATAATGTGAAAACCACACCTCCATCCCAAAAGTTACCCACCTCCCAGGTAAGACCACTCCTCACTGAGCATGTGCTCTAGATTTTTGATTGATTGTGCCTTTAAATGAAAGCGAGAAACCTTTCCGCCAATCAATATTAAGTATGACTCTAGTCGCTCAAGTTCCACCTGAATGTAAAGAAAAGTATAAAAGGTGAACTAAGGATGAAAAGGTGGGGGGAAGAAACCATCGCAACTCTTGGATCAGTTGACGGGCTGATCCCCCTTTCCTCCCCTCGGACTGGAACACCGCCTGAGGAGACTCAAGACTGAGAGCTCTCTCCCATCTTCTGGGGTGAGTGATGATTGCACATTTGTACATCAGAGACAGCTAAAATACCCACGCTGTAGTAGAGAATTTCCAGTACTGACATCTGAAACCTGCTTTGGAAATGTTGCATTCGAATAAATCATATTGTTTGTGACCTTGACTACTTGCTTGGGCGGAAGTAGTGGATCCACAGTTGACAGACTGTTCGTGAATCCGATACTGCCAGAGTCGAGCTTATAGGTGATTACACTATTTGGGAACTCGATTCGCTCCTAGGTAGGCGATCGGACCTACGGTCCATGGACTGTTTGTGAATCCGATACTGATTTGATATCTCCTTCCTCCCCACCACTACCACTATGGCTTTCAAACTGCAACATTTCACATTATCCCTACATGCAGTTTTCAAGGGAGATACGCATTACGCTACAAGTGCACAATGCAATCAACCCAGTACCCAGGTGCTGTCTTAATGTTTTGAGCTCATATATGAGCAGAATGGCATTTCCCCCTTTGTAGACCCTAGTGCAGAGTAGTGGTTCCCAACTGCAGGTTAGGTTGCAACTGACTGCAGATCCTAACATGAGAATAAACGATCTATGAGAATGTGAAATGAACTTCAAGATTAGACATGCAGTGAAACATAAATCAGCCTGGAACTGTTCTAGTTGCCAGTCATCAGAACCTTGCTGTCCTCACTAATGAACCTTATCATCGGGAAAGGAAACAGTGTGAGGTCACTGATGCTGTTTGTGCTTGTACAAATGTTGAGTGTGGCTGCTTAACTTGGCCTTCTGCTAGCATTCATCTCTAGGCTTTTTACCTCAGCTGGTCCCAGGCAGTGTTGTCTTAAAGGCTACTGGATGTTAATTGGATGGTTCAGATATAGTAAAAGGCTATGTGCATTCACTATGAATAGTAAAAGAAAATTAAACTTATAACATTGAATCTCAGCCTGTTCTGTTCTAGAATGAGTTAGACGAAAACCACCACGCATGGTACACTCTAAAACTGCCTGAGACAAATAAAGACTCTTTTACTCAGTCTTTTTGGTTTCAAGAAAGTCTGGAATACTGAAGAAATCTACACTTTCAAGAAGTGATTTTTTTTTTCTTTTTTTGTATGCAAAGATCAGTCCTGTCCAAGTCTCACGATTGTTTTTTATTTAGGTCTTTTTTTTGGTTTGGTTTCAGTTGTTCATGTTTATGATGGCAAGCACATCTGCCAGAAAGAAAAAACTGTTTTAAAAATATGAGGGAATTCCCTATTATGAAATTCCCTATATGAAAAAGGTACTTGTTGATTGGAAGTACATATCAACAAGTTCTTCAAAAACTTTGCACACCTAAGAATATGTTTTTCAAAGGGCTAGTTTTCCTGAATCATACAGTGTCACAGCATGAACAGGGAAGGTGCAGGAGAAAATTTTTGTAAAATCAGGTCCTCTAGTGAGTCTAGCCATTTCTTTCTCCTTTGGAAATGAACTTTTGAGGAAACAAATTGCTCAATCTACAATATGTCCCTATTGTGTTTCACTGTTTACGGATCATTTACAACACTCTTGTGAGTACCTTGCTAAAAGTGCTTTGAAATATCAAAATGGACATTATTTGTGTAATGAGATTTGGGCTTTAATAGCTCCACTCACACATGAGGAATTGCAAGGTTTTCTGATAGGCATGTGTTATAAAAAATGGTTTGCAACTTCTGCTTTAGGGGAGAAAAATCTTTGTGTTACTGCTCTAGTCTCAGATTAAATAGGGCTTATGTATGAGCAAGAGTTTTATTGTTGTAAGGAAAGGTGAAACATTAATACTTTTGTTAAGATAATGACTGAAGTGGGAAATATCCCATGTTACTATCAATGAGAAGAAAGGGTCTGGAAAAAGTGTTACAGGAATATAAGAGCCTAAATCCCCAAAGTATGTACTTAGGCTTGACCTCCACTTTTTAAAAAGTTCTTAAAGATGCAGGCAGATGACCAGGAGAATCTTTCCCCATCCTCCTGCCTATTAATAATTATGGAAATTCCAGTCTTCGGCGAGTTGTGTCACCAATGATACTCATCTAGATGGGATGAGCACCTGCAATTGAAACTGTAAATTAATCTTACCATTGTTTTTACCTGGGCTATCCTGTACAGTTTAGGGATAAGCTTGAGACCATTCTCAATAGGCAGTTTGGACGTGACTACTCTGTTTTGGAAGTGAAGCAAGTTTAATAACATTGAGAGAGGCCTTTCTATTCCAATTAGCTTTTGTGCCAGAGGAAGGTTCTCATCAAATATAATTTCAGTCATTATCTGATGGCTTGCTGCCCAATTTAGCACATAAACTCCTAGTTTGTCACTTGTCCCCAGTCTTTAAAAGACTACCAGCCTGATTCAGTTGTTCATCTAGCATATCTACTGTTACAGGAGATACTTTTGAGCACTATGCATGACTTTCACTTTCCAGAAGGATATAGATTCCTCATTTCATTGCTAGTCTCATATGAACACTCTCAATATTCATTGACATCTCAGATGGTGCTAGACCACTTTGTTTAGACAACTGAGTATCACCTGTAATCTTCATTAATTATAACAGTTTACAACTTTACAGCTTGACCTATTTGCTTAAATATATGCAGCTACTGCCTTCTGAAATGTCCTGGAATATTTTCCACAGTCTCACACACCACTGTGGAAGGGCAAAGGTCCAACCTGCCTCCCTGCCTCATATTGTCTGGAATAAATGGGACCATTTCAGGTGATTCCCAGTGTCTATGTTTAGGCAACTGCCTATGTTTTCATGATTATACAGAAGATTTCCTAACTTGAGGTTAATGAGTCTTCTAACCTCAGTGTCTGTACTCAAGGAAATACTAAAATGTTAGTGGCATTGAGCACATATGGCTATGTTTGCCAATAAATTAAACATGGCCAGGTCAGTGGCTTGTGTCAAGTAGCACTTTACCAAGCCAGATCTGAGCACAGTCATGGGTCAGTTAAGAACAAGAACTACTGCTATCAGGCAGTTTGGAAAAAGCCTTGTTGTTTTGAGTAAAAGAAGACTTTTATAGTGTGGACATGAGACCTGCTGTGCTAAATGATCTCAGTGCCAGCAAATGTACTTTATTATGCTTTGTTTACCTGTTTGGATGTCTTCTGTGCAGACAGTTAAGTTGCAGTTTTGTGGCACAGTTAAACAGATCGCACAGCTTGTATCAGTCCAATATATTTTCTTGCTTTCTGTACAGTCCTCCAAACCTTCATTATCATCCCCTCCTTTAAATCAATATTGGTGCTTGTCTGACATCTTAGAGAAAAAAATCTAGACAAAAAAGAGCTGCTCATTTTTCAATTGCATTTATTTTATGGGTAGTTTGAGGTTTTCATGCCCACAGGGGTCACGCTGGTACTAGTGCTTTCACAAAGGAAACAACAAAAGGGTTGTTTGGGCCATAGCGGGGAAGGGGAAAAGCAATAACTAGGAGACACTAAATCACTTCATCTGTACTGTCAGTTCTCTATAAGCTTGCACTGTTTTATACTTTTGTCACTGGAAGTGATGTCCCATCCCACCTCTATGGTGGGAGCTTTCACTGGTGTGTATATTAAAGCAAGGCAGATGATTAAAAATCTGCTGAAACCTATCCCTGAAACAAAAAGGCCACAAGCAGCTTTTCTGTATGATCGCATCCTTGGTACAGCTGAAGGCAGCAGCAAGAGAGGGACCAGAAGAAAAATCTGTGGAAATGGGATGGAAGACTACAGCGTTAACCTGATTTAAACCCCTTCAGACACTACACTCTAATTTGATAAAATTATTTTGGTTTGTATTTGCTTTGAAAGTGAAAAGGGTAAAATCAGTTAAGGCTGCTTTCATTCGTTTCAGAGTGACTGCACAGTAATTTCATATGCTTAAGCAATCTATGCTAAAATAACACATTTAATTCAAATTAGTTTTCTTTAAAACCTCTGTGTAGGCAAGCTTAAAGATTCACTTGATGGTCACTATTAATAAAATCTAGAATAACAGACACACAGGCAAACTTAGAAAGTTGACATCCCCTCTTTTCCAGTAATATAGAAGACAGGAAGAAAATTACATATACACATACGGTTGCTCCTTAAACTGATAGAATGCAGTAAGAACATCAGTGAATTTACCAGAATACTCCCCATGTAAAATCACTGTGAAAGAGGAAAGTGCCAGGCTTAATGACAATGATAACCAAATTGTGATTGGAGGTAAAAAATAATAATCAAACAAACAAACAAAAAGATTGAGATTTCTTCTGTATTGCTGTAACTGAGTTAGTCAGGAATGGAATTGTCATGCCAGGAACTTAATTCACATACATTTGAATGATATGTTCTACATACTTTGTTTCCTAGTTCTGGAGCTTTTTTTTTTTCTCTCTCTCTCTTTTCATTTGCAAGTAGCTGTTTAGCAAAACAAACAAACAAATGAACAAACAATAGAACAAAACAAAAGCAAAAAACCCTTAATTTTCATTAGGGAAACATTGCTTATCCACCAATGGAATTGAGCAAGAAAAAATGGGGCTGCACAAGAGTAGCTTGGTCAGTGGGCCATTTCCTTAAAATGTGAGGTAAACAAATTGATTTCCTCACCCTTCCTAGTCCAGAGAAGTGATTTGAATGTTTACCCTTCCACCTGAGTGTTTTCCAAAATAATCTTTCATCTAAAATGAACGGCTTCATTGACATATTCTGTCAGATCTCTATTTGCTCTGTCCTTGTACAAATAGGAGGAAGAGTATGACTTTAATTCCTGGCCTTCAGCAGCTCAATCTACTGTTGCTCTATTTTTTTTCTTTTCTGCATAAACTTTGTATTGGTCTTTGCAGTTTTTTTCCATGGCACACTTTGAAGGATATGAGTTTTGACCTGATTTAAAATACAAAGTTTTCCAAGACCTTACTTTCTGAAGGCATTTCCTGCCCATCTGTAACTTTGCAATACCTAAAGCTCTTAAATTTATATAGAATAATATATGACATGCGAGAGATGAAAAGTATTTTGCTAAGTCCAGATAAGTAAGATTTCTTTCTTTCTTATCCCCTTTCTGGAGGATGAGCTGTTATGTCTGCGTTCATTTAAATAACCGCCTCAGAGACTTTAAAACTCTGAGATGAGGTATATTCCCGTGAAGACTCTTCATATCCAGAGGTAATCCTTTTCAGAAGTGTCATATCTTTCTACCGTAACAGTAAATCCAAGCAGTCCCAAATGCGTGAGGGAAGCAGTTACAGAGAGTTTAATATGATCTATGAAGTGATTCTGTCAAGGAATCAGTATCTGAAACATTGTGTCAGTGAGCAGATGTCTACGATGTGGGGGTGGAGGTGGGCAGGGTATGTAAAACAACAGGTATTAAAGAGCTTATCCATGTAAATGTTTCTGCTTGAAATATTTAATCTAGAAACTATTCATCAAATCAAAGCAATTTTTATTGTTTTTAACCAACTTTCCTTTTTTAATTCATGGAAAAACTTGTCATGCAGATTTCCTTTTCTTCATCATCCATCTTCATCATCTTTCATTTTCTTCGACATCCTCCTCTATGATTCTTTTCCCCTTATTTTCCTGGGAGGCAACCAGACTGCCAACTGGTGACCATGCCCTGGAGGTTAGCTGGTCCCGTGGCTCAAGCAGTCCTGCAAAGATCCTGCATGCTCTGGAAGTTAAGCTTTCCATTTGCTGTTCACTGAGAAATATTCAAGATACCCAGCAGTTTTGGACTCAGTCTCTGAAGTGTCTACTTTGTAGCATGCTGCATGGTGAAGAGGAAAAGCCACTAATTCACGCACAAACATATAACCTTTAAACCAAAGTGCTAATTGAATAACATGACTGTGGGGAACTGCTATGAACCAAACTGATCCCTTATTGAATTAATTGTGCTTCATATATTAAGTTTGGTCTTAAAGAGGGATAAAAATGACAAGGACACTAAACCCAGATAATACCTTCAATTTAAACTCTCCTAATACCTAGCTGTTTTGCAAAAGTCAATTAATGATTGTCAGATATTTTCTCAAAACATTCCCTTTGGAACATATGTTTAAAGGATTTCTGTGACTGGCATGTGGTATCAACAGATGAATGTTATTTTACAGAAATAGTATTTACAGTTGCTCTGGGAGAGAGGCTGGTGAATACCATAGGTCAACATTTTATAATGAATTTTGCACAGAAATATGGTTTACAGGAAAAGGTCTCTCATTTACTCAAAATATCTCTCCTTTTCCTCTGTTTTCTCCTTTTCTATTTTTAAATTTCTGGTTATTGGTGAGAATAATCATATTGGAACATCCATCCACCCACACCCTGTTCAAAAAAAAAAAAAAAAGTGATCTTTGCCCCAGTAAACATTAGAAAAGTAGAAAGTTACTATTATTTTCATTTGAATAACCATCACTTTCCAACTAACCTTTTGTATGTCTGCATCTCTGAATTAAACTTGGTGGTGTCTGTATATTTGCAGTATGTCATGTTTTCATCTATGAACAGTAGACAGGAGGTGAACAAGGTCTGAGTCTCTCAGAGTTTGAAACAAGATCTTGATCAGCTGCATCTTCGTCTTAGATGCCCTCTGTCCTAACATTTACATTGCTCTTTGCAGCAAGAGTAAACATTCAAAATACTTATACTGGGAACACAGATGCTGTATAGAGTATCAAGTATCTTACAAGTGGTATTGTACCTCAATTTCCTCATTACAATGCTGTATTTTACTAACTGCATAATGCAGTGCTTTCTTTCCTTCTCCAGCCCCCTGTGGTCAGACACTGGGCACAGGTCTGAATTATAATTTAATGATGAGATGGATGCATTGGGTATTTGGTCTTCCATAGACTTGGAGAAGCAGTAGCACCACTCAACAACTGTCATGCGTCTTAGTCTTGTTGAAAGTACTACTGCTTTCTAATAGTAGCATATCATCAAAGACCTTCTTCCTCTACGTGTGACATTCTCATCACATGTGCTCTGTCCTTATGGCTAAACGCACAGACAGCCCTGTGCATGATGCAAACTTCAGAGCCTGCTAAAATAGTTAATAAAGGAGGCTTGTAGTCTGCAAAGAACGACCTAAATACTTTATGCCTAATAGGGAAATACCTATTTTAAAGTTGCGAATCAATATTTCTCAATTATCTGGTGTTACTTGTCTTGGGAAAAGTCATTACAGATCTTCACTCCTTTGAAATCTTGGTGGATCCATCGTAGCTGAATATGGGCTGCAAAATAAATTTGAAAGCTTTATAAGTAAAACTGAATAGAAAATATATTTTTGATTTTTCAAAGAATGTGATATAACCTAACTTATGTGATATAACTGGAATACGTAATCACGACACTTCCGTTAAAATAAAGACTCAGAAAAAAAATAAAGTGAACACAATGCAAAATTTTGTTTCTCTAAAAGATAACAGCAATAACAACATTATCTCATCTCAGAATTTCTATTAAAAATGAAATGATAAGAATATCCAAAATGAGGATATAGGAAACAGTTCACATTCTTGAAGAACTGATAAAGCCCATCATTTTTGTTTCTTTTTAAATATTTTTTATCCAAAAAGTTCACTTTCAAAGACTCACAGTTTTCTCATTTAATAGTAACAATTCTTCACATTATAATCACAAACTTTGAACTGAAGACATTTTTTTCACTTGAGTAGATGCTTGACAAACCATTTTCTTCTTATTTTGTTCACATATATAAGAGGAATAAAGATTAATAGGGTATCACAGTGCAATCATGATTATCTCCTTAAAGAAGATAAAAGAAAAGCTATACTATCAGCAAATGAGACCTGAGAAGAGGCCTCCACTTGTGTAACAGAGGACAGACAGACTGTGTGACAGAGGAAAGACAAGAGTTGCCTCCAGACTGTGTACAGACCTGTAGCCCATGTGGATGCAGAAAGGCCTCGGACAGCATGGGCTGGGTAATCCTGGTTCTGGAGTCTATCCTGAGACACACTTCAAAAATCAATCTTTTTTTTTTAAATTGCAGTCCTCACTTGAATATATTTTGACTATCTATTTCCAAGTACATCCTTTTATTTTAGAATTTTGTTTTGAAAGTAATAAACTGCACAAGGTAAAACATCAAGAGCCAAACTTTCCACTTGGTGACTCCTATGTGAAGTATGGGATTTCATATATCCAGGGGACAGATTTAAATAACTCAGTTAACACAACATTGGTGTTTTTAAACCCCTTTTTGTCATCAGCTGGTTTTATTTATCGTGTTGGACTACAGCCCAGATACTCAAAGGTCTTTGAGTATGCAACACCCATTGATTTCACAGCAAATAGTTGCTTTCAATAACACTGAAATCCCTTTTGAAAAATATGAGCCTCATTCCTTTCAAAGTCAGATCTCTGTAGGGCATAAAGAATTTCGAAGCTCAGCAAGCTTTGTATCAGTTCTGCAGGGTTTTGTTGTTTCAGAGCAATAACCTTTCATGTTATCACAGCTCCTTTAGCTCCTGGAAGTATTTTCTAGACACACACTCTCTTGGGTGCCAGTTGCTTGCTTGCACTATTCATTATTCTACTGCTGTGGAGTTAAGATGCAATTCATCCATTCTTAAAAAGTCCTATTTTGATGTGAGTTCATAGTTTCAGTTGACTGGACCCACTTTTTTTCTTTTTTTTCTTTCTTTTTTTTTTAATTGGTCCAGAGAGCAGAGGAATTAGTTTCCAAAGCTGCTATTCCTGTTTAATGCTGGTAAAAGGGTCATTTTTTCAGAAGTCTGAGAAATGCTACCCTATGGCAAATGACTAATACTGAGGCTATCCTCAGTCTGGCACGTGAAGAAAGAATGCTCTTTCAACAGACTACATACAGACTAGCTGTAAGATGGCTGACAATCAAGTGTCCTTTCCTCTTTTTTGATCGCTGAGCTTTCCTCCTCACCCAGCTTTCTGAAAAATGTTGGCCAAGGGGCTCTCTCAACCGGTAAATCCCATTCAGCTTGCCAAGGAGTGTCCAAAATTCCCACTTCCCACTCATAATTGTATATTAACTGCCTAAGCTTTGATACTGCTCTTATTACTCATATCTTTACTCATGGATACTAGCACACCAAGGGTGTTGCCTCAGGCTGTCACTGTTCATTTTTTTTGCATTGCAGAGGTGTCATATAATATGTTCCTCACAGCCTATAATTCTGCATGCTGCGTTACTCTTGTTCATGTAGCCAGAAACCATTATTTCCATGGGAAATCATAGCAGCAAAATCCTGATACCTTCCCTGTTATTGCTCCACTCTTCAGAGAATTATAATTTTCCGATAACATGAAAGATGACACATCACAACATTTTCCAAAAGCCACATTGAAGTAAGTTCTCCAGTTTAGTCAACAGCATTCCTATCTTCTTTTTTTTTTTTTTTTTTTTTTTTTACCCCAGATAATTTATCATACACATACACCAGCCCTGATATATAAGCTGGAAATTGCCCAAAGTGCATAGGAAACGTTAATGTTTGCATTAACAGACATAATTGCAAAAGGAAGCGTGGTCCAGTAATTATTTCAGCTCAGACTGGGCTCCATTAAAAATAGTTCTTCACTGAATTACTTTAGGGCTTCATATAGATAGGGAGTGGTGAGAACTGTGGGCTTTATCTCAAAGACATTACGGTAAAAGGCCCTGATATCAAATATAGAATTACTTTTTTTTAATTTGAACTGGTTTGTATTTTTTTTTCTGTTTTGTCCTGAATTTATACATTTCCTTTCATTCCTCACAATAATTCATTTCTTGTCTCACTTTATCTATTACCTATAATTCCTTCTTGCTCTTTTATCTATTCCGAGTAGCCTCATTTCTATCTTTCAGGGTCATGATGGATCTCTTGGTCTTTACCTCCTAGCCTCAGCTATCATGTTACTCTCTTTTCCAGGGTATCCTATCAGTTGATCTGCTCTCTCATTAGGTCCCTGGATCCATGTGTCAGGGTGCCTGGCAATGGGTCTGTTTTTCCATTACATGGGAAGAACCCTACAATAAGCCTGAAACAAGCTACTGTCTAAGTGGCATAGCTAACTTTAATGGTTAAAGCAAAACCTTCACCCAGTGTAGCACCAGTGATGGCAGTGGAGCTAAACTAATTGGCACCACTGACGACCTAGCTCATTATATCTTAGACAGAAAGGCAAGCTGTTAACTGTATTTCCATGGCTATCTCTTCCTCAAGCCGTGAGTGGTTTAGCAGCATAGGAAACAACTGTCTGCTTGTCAGCATCGTCTGCTGTTTTCTGCATTGTATATTAGGAGCTCTGACCTTAGTTTTACCTGAATTACTGTAACACATGAGCAAAGGTATTTTGCGCTATCTTTCAGGCATTTCAGTGCCTACCACACTTGTGCTTCTTGGATGATGAGACTTACTGGAAAGTGGGAATTAAGCCCTCTATTGTTGATGTTTCTATTAGCCAAAAGATATTGGAATTTGAAGTTTGATTACTGACTTTCAGAGAATAGTGCCAGTCTTCAGCAGAAGTTTTGTGTTTATTTTGAATGTTTTCAGTCCCTTTCAAAGTCTTAAAATCATAAGCTTATAGAAAGATTAACTGAAAGGAGCATTGGAGACACTATAGGAATCTGTTCATCCTGTCACTAGATAGGTATAAAGAATGATCAGAACAATTTTAGGAAATCAGTGATGCTGAAGAAAGTCCATTAGAAACAAAATAAGGCTAAGATTTTCAAGGTTAGCCAATGAATTAATATTAACAATGGAAATCAGACATCAAAAATCCTCAAGACACCCTGTCTGCAAATGTCAGTTCCTCATAAATATATTTTATTACCTTTTAGTAGAGTCACTGTGTGTATATTTTTGAGTGTTTCTTGTTTTGGTTAATAAAGCAGAAATCTTTGCTTATTCTGCAACTTCGAAGTAAAAATGGATTAAAGGACAGCAAAGGACATCTTAGGTTAATAAGGTTATTCTCTTGCCATCAAAGGGATCTGCAGCCAAAGCATATGCTTCCATTAATATTAATATTAATCTATTAATATAGTCCTCTCTGAACTCAAGAAAAATCCTGTTAACATCTGGTATAAGCAATAGCAGGATGAACACCTTTAAACACCTTTGTTTTTCTAGTTGACTGGTTAATTGCAACAGAGATCGCCAAGACTGGAGGTAGAAACTAGAAGATTAGTCTAGACTAGTTTCTGAGATTTTGATGGTGAAAGTTGGAGATGAAAATGATGTCATAGCTCTTCTATCCTAAGTACTAGCAAAAGACTAATTCAGAATTCATTTTTTTCACATGGGTTGAAGGCTTTCTTATAATTTTTAACCTCAATTTTTGTACATTTAGCTCTTCAAAAATAATTTCCATCACTCCATATAGACAAATGATCTATGTTCCTGGACTTTCATCCTGAATATCTTTATCAAATTGGCTTTAAACTTTTGCATATCCTTCACCAAACATTCCATCATCTAGCTATTATGGGAATTAAGGCATTATAGTTCAATGAAATTGAAACCTCCATAATGCTAGCTTATAATATAACATTATAGGTTCATGGAAACATTTCTGATATAATAGCTTTAAAAAAATTCCTGCAGCAATGAAGTGGTCCTTCAAACATTTGGGACAGATTTTTGTGAACATTTACATAGTTATAGAGCTGCTAGGGTAGGAGTGGCTGTGAGGAACTGCACCTCAGTATATTCATACCAGTAGGTAAAATCCACTTATCCTTTTCCCCTTACCAGCACATTCATAGCCAGTTTAAGAAAGCGGAAGGCAGGGTGATGGGTCAGGTTCAAATCACCATCTCCTCTACTTCTGACAGGTCAGATTGCCCTATATAAAACCATAGTTACCGCTCTAATCAGAGAGCCAGGACCACTCACACCTAGTCTTAGCTCAGCACAAGGTGCATAGTTAATTATACTGTATTCTGAAGTCCAAATGAGATTATTTTCAGGCATGTGTGCCATTACCAAACAAGAGCATAGATAGCAGAAGGTATTTGGCAATGAGAGTAGGGTTATGATGGCAAGCTGTCTTTCTCTATAAGAAGCTTGCACTAGAAACTACTGTTAAAAGCAGTTGATAAGCAGGCCACATGGAAGATACACACAGACACCTCCTTACACCTCACAGACTCTTTTGATGTTTATTATCTTGCCTGTTATATTAAAGACTTGTGGTTCTCGGCTGTAAATAAAAGTTCCCCATAATCACCATCTGAGAACACTCCATAGAGCTTTCCTGATATGTGTGAGAAAATGACAAGCAGCAGCTTATCCAAAGCTGCATATCACCTTCATGGAAATGGTGGTGTCTGAAAGAGATTTGCAGTTATGGAGTTCGCAAAACAAATCTTAAAAGCCATCAATGAGAAATGGTAACTAATCAAAATCCCTTTGAAATCAGGAGAATGTTGAGGTAAGAGAGCTTTGAGGTAAGATCAGTTCCCTTTGATCAGGTTCCGAAAATCAAAGCAAGACAATTTTTGAAAATTGTTTTTACGTCCCCTGGTTAGTCACGAGGAATGGATTCGTTGTAATGTTATTGAGCGTAAACGTTTTCCATGATCATGGCCAGTAGCTTCTTATACATAGAATTACTCCTGATAGTTGCTCCTGGATAAAATAAGACCTGGATTCCCTTCCCTTCCTAGGATCAAATCCTTCATTTTTCTGTATTTCAACATTCAAATTTATGAAGTGGTACAATCAATGGTGACTTCCTTTATAAAGCACTTTGAGATATATTGAGCAAAAGCACCGTGAAGAAGCTCATTCATACAGTTAAATTCATAAGGAAAAATTTTCTGCTTAAAAATTGTAACAGATGTTTTTAAACATTCTATGTATACAATTTCTTTAATTTTGTAACAAGAAGACAAAACCAGCAATAATTATGGGTTATTTGTGAGGATGAAATTATTCATCTGAACCATGAAAGAAATTATCCTCAATGCCAATATGTTAATGATGCTTTCAGTTCAGAAAGATGTTGTTTTCCTGGCTTCTATCTTGCCTCTGAAAAACAGGGACTGCCAGAACCCAGAAAAGTTTGTGCCACTGGATAGCAGGTGTCAAATATCATGATAGTGCATGTATGTGTATTGAGAGTTTTCAAACTGTGTTTCAGAATACTGACTGAAGACAAATGTCGAACAAATACACATTCACTGCATTTGATACAAAATCTTCTCTCCAACGCAAAGCTTCCTGGTCATGATCAAATTTCCAAACTCTTCTGTTGGGGAAGGACTGTGTAAAAGCTACGAGATGTTCACACACGAGAGGGAAAACATAACTTCTCCAGCTATTATGTACTATCTTAACATAATAGACTGCCTTGCTTCTACTCCATTATTGCTACTTAATGATGAAACAGCCTGTGGAAATTCTCTATCATCATGATTTTAAATGGCACCTTTACTGAAATCATATAGTGAAACATCACAGAGACCTTTCAGATGTCTGAACTATATGGAACTTATTTTATATTCAGGCAGAGAAGCATAGACATGGATAAGTATTATCAAGCCTTTACTCAGTCCTTTCCCATTGACTTATTTATTTATTTATTTATTATTTATTTAGTTTTTTTGTAGTTGAAGGGAACCATGCAGGGAAGAAGAAAACTATATGATCATGACACTAGTTTAAGAAAATTGACTTCTGTTTCCACCTCAGCAATGCACTGATTGATGGTCTTAAATGAGCCATTAAAATAGTTCTGTATAAACTTTATGTCGTAAAAAAATGGACAAGAGTTCCCAGAGAGACAACAGTGGCTTTAATCCCACACTACTTCAAGTTCATGGAAAAAAGTCATCATCAGTGGATATTGGTCTTCAAAAGTCCTCAGAGACAGCTTCTCCTCTGCTTCATTTTGCAAATCTTAAAAGCAACGAAGGCAACACTATCTGTAAGTTCAAGGTACCACCCACCTCTGAACATAGGGATAAATTTTGCCTGTTTTCAGAGATGAATGGTATAAATAAGCCGAGATCCACATAGTTCCTAAGGAAACAAAAATGGTGTTTTTGTGGAACTTGGCCCAAGTTTAGCACAGAGAGCATGAATATCGGAGAAACTTCAGGTAGTAAAAGGGAAAGGTGAATATTTTTCACACTCCACACTGCATCTATCTAGTAAACCCTCTAGTGGGCTGAAGGGATTATGGGAGAAAAAAAAAAAAAGTGAAGTCAAATACTTTCAGAGTCAAATTATCTAACAGCTTTCACCCACACTGATTTTGTTTGCTTGGCCCACATGTACTCAGAGATAGGCTTATATCATTCCTATTTTAGGACTACAAATATCTCCCAGTATAAGCAAGTGTTTTTGTTTTTGTTTTAAATTCTGCAAAACATGATCATCTGCTTGTTTCTTTCCAGTCCGCCCTAGTTATTTTTATATGTCTATTTTTGTAACATTTAAGTTAAAAAATCTACGATCAAAGCTTTATAAGTCTTTGGCAAAATGCCATTGGTGATTCAGTCTTTAAAGCTTATGCTTAACTAGTGCTTCAGCGAGTAAATCTCCTATCTTTATTGTATTGTGCGATGCTTTATCCATGCAAATCTCCCCATCGTCCTCCTCTCTCAGCTAAATTGCTTCATCCAAGGCCAACATAAGTGTGAGCAGTTGCAGTGGCCTTAACTCTGTCTTTTCTCCCCCAAAATTCCTTTCATTTCTAAACATTGTCCAAATCAATCTGGAAAAGCCCCGTGGACACCTTTATTAAATGCCACCTCAATTCATTGTATCAGGGATTTTACTTTTCTTTTCTATGCAACAGCAATAGAACTATTGAGAAAGCATGAATGAGACTTTTTGGAGGGATGAGCTGAGATCGAGATGAGCTGGCATTTCCTGAGATGTGCATGGGTTTGCATTGTCCAATACAACTTTCTGTGTCCCACTTGGGTCCTTCAGCTGCTGACATTCTATGTGCTAATATACATAGTGATAGTACCAGCTTAAACAGTTGTCCACCCGTTATGTGCTGAGCATCTCTTAGTATTGTGAAAAATTCTGCTTCCTGGGTTCATGGTTATGATTTGGTCCAATAATTTTCAGTTTGCAAATGTTCTGAGAAATAAATCTACCCTCTGCTTTGTGATGTGTAGACTGAGCCTTATAAGGTGCCTACGCGGAGAATAAAGGCTGCTGTATCACAGAACTGAAAAGATCATAGAATCATAGAATCACAGAACGCTTAAGGTTGGAAGGGACCTCTAGAGATCATCTAGTCCAACCCCCCTGCACACACAGGGTCACCTAGAGCACGTGGCACAGGACTGCATCCAAGTGGGTTTTGAAGATCTCCAGAGAAGGAGACTCCACCACCTCTCTGGGCAGCCTGTTCCAGTGCTCTGTCATCCTCACTGTTAAGGATTTTTTCCTTAAGTTCCTTAAGTTCTTAAGATGTTTATTTCCAGTAAATTAAATGTTCCTTGTCTGAGATAGACCACTCTTTTTAGCTCATATATTTGCAGATTATTATTATTCACCCTTTCCACATTTGAACACACAGGCTCTATATATGTCAGTAAATTAAACATACTCTGACCGGCACTGATATCAGTTAGCACAGAACATCCTGTGTCCTGTTATTAAGCTTTAGACTTCAAAATACAGTGTCCACACACAAACTGCCTGTTGGGAGCAGTAGTTGGCTTGCAGCACCTCCCAAATTGTCCCTGAAAACTACATCCTGAAAATGCTAATTGTCCAGGATTAAACTGTGCCAGACATCCTAGCAACACACAGGAGATTCCCTGGCACTGTTTGATTTAATAGGCATATAGGTATGGGAATTCATGCATGACAACACAACTGCCCACTTGAGGTGGTAAAATTCTCACTGTGTTTTAAAGCTTGTAAAACAAATAGGTATAACTCACTAACAGACACTAACTTCACCTACTGAAAATTAAAGGAATGACAGTGACAGCCAGCCATATAAAGCTATTAGAAGAGAGGATTTATTTAAACAGGATTTAGCCATGTTACTCTTGCAAGAGTAAATGTGTTAATTATAGTAATAGCATGTTTTTATCGTTGTAATTGTCATATTGCTTGAGGTTATGTATATTGTAGCACAACGATGTTCTTAGTTTTGTATAGTCAGAGAGATAGTCTCTATTCCAAACATGACACTAATGCTGAGAATTTCAAAGAAAACACAAGAAAGTTGTTGTTCATTTCTCACGGGCAGTGTGGCTTGCTGATTCTGCCACTGCTTCTCATTCTGCCAGTATCTTTTCTCTGCCAGTATCTTCTCTGTTATCTCTCTCTTACCTATGATATGACCATATCTGTGTATTCAGTAAATATTTAGTAGAGTAAACAGCAAAGGCAAATATGTATTGGTCTGCTCTTTGTATCAAAGGAGGTCTAATCTATGGAGAAAATAATAGAAATAATAATAATAATAATAAAAGATATTTCCATAAAGACATTAGTCTGCTTCTGGAAGCATTTCAGTCAAATTACTTCACTAAAGCAGGAGTGTAACATGTATACTGGTTTTGAGAAACAGTGCTGGTAAAATTAGCATATTTGTGCCAAGGAATGTTTCTAGATTAGGAGACATAATCGTTCATACAATTAAACTATAAAAATACTTCCTGCAATGTTCTTGATCTATGCCACCTAGTTGTCTCCCCATCACTCTTGGACGTGATTTGGGAGTGAGGATGGGCTGGGAATCAATCCCAGAACACAATTTGCATGCACCCACCCAGTTTTGGAAGGCAAAATAATTTAGTGAAAGTGGAAGATACTCTGTGCCAGCTGGCTGCAGTGCCAGAAATCTGGCCAAGAGAGTAGGAGTTTGGCTCCAGGCAATGAGGACGAGGAGCTCAGTGGCACCAACTCCTGCCTGTAGCACCTCCAGCATCAGTCCCTGCTTCAATTGACAGGGTAGGAGAGATGTGAAAAGCTACGCTGCTTGCCATTACTTGCTTTCCTGGTGAAGCCAGGTTTGAATCAGATAAGATGCTACTGGTCTGTGACCTATGGAGTGACCTACACAGGTCACTCCCGATCTTCCCCTCACGTCTTTGCTGCTTTTTATTTGGAGTAAATTGTTGCCTGGATTTTTCTTCTTCCTCTTTCTTCATTTTTCATTTTATTTTCTTGGAGATGCTGGTCAATATGGGGGCAATAAATAAGGATGAAAAGCCAGTTCAGGGAGAGAAAGCATTCTGCAAAACTAAGATCAAATAATAAGATAAATGTCAAGAGGCACCATATATTTATGGCAGTGCAGTGGTCATGACTTGAACCAGCTGCAGCTCTGCTCAGGTAGTGTGCTTCTTCTTATCCCATATCTTGTAAGCATATTCTGTGCCCCTGTCATGTTTTGAAATATCACTTTCCTGTCTAAGTGTTAACCATTTCTAATTGTCCTTTGGAGATCCTGACAAGTAGCTTTGCCCTAACCAGAGCAGAATGAGTCTTCCCAGCACTCATTAATCACCCGCAATATAAGTTGGTTTAAGAAAATAAGACTGCCTTTGTTAATAAAATTTAGGAAAAGCCCCATGGAAGCGCTATCGTTGTGTTAATTTTTGATAAATCACCACAGGTTCTTGATCAGCCTACTCCAGCAGGTCAATGTCACTGAGAAGTCAACAACTAGATCAAGTCTGTCTTCAACAGTGCCAGATCCACCCACAGACACCACAGGGGTCGTTACTGGTCATAACAATATGGCTGAGAGATGAAGTATCATCAGTTACAGCAGCAATATTTCTGCAGCATGCAAGATGGAGATACGCAAGATGGAGATACGCAAGATGGAGATATGCACTTAGCATTCACAAGCTGTAATCCTGACTGACACACCTGGAGTGATCCAGCTGACATGCTTAATCCGTCTGTTTTGTGATATCACTTTCTATTCAACATGACCTGATTAATATGAATATTCTGAATGTGAACGTTGTTCTCTTTCCAGTAAGTGTTCTAGCTTAGTGTTCTAGTTTTCCTATTAGTATATTTATTCCAAAAGCCAGTCCATTGAGTAACTCCCCAAACATAAAACATGTTATGCTAGTGCCCAGTCCTGGGCCAACTTTCTCATTAATGTTAATGCCACAGAATCTGATTTTATGTAGTTCATGGAAGAAGACTGTTATTGAGAGTTTTATATTTATTGGATAAAAAATAAATAAACAATAGTAAACAATAATTGAACAATATTTATTGGCTAAACCTGTGAAAAAAGTTTCATTTCCAAAATATATAGTGTTTGAGTGCAAACATAGCATGTGACAGGGAAGAATGTACTATCATCTACTGAAAACACCTAATCCTGGTTATTTGCCTCTTAGATCATTGAATTTAGGTAACATCATATATCCTCTCAGAAACTCTTCAATTGTCATTTGAAAAATTATTTGCTGTCTATTGGCAATTTATCCTGATGGACAAATATTCCAGGACTTCACATTTTAATAAGTTCTATTCTGATTCAAAGAAGCCTTTGAACATTTTGAACATGACAGATACTGACAGATACTGTGTTACCTGGAATTAGGAGACTAAAATGCTTTTTTTTTTTTTTTTCCTTCAGTGTGAACAGGTTAAAACACCTCTCTTTCTAAATAATGGTAGTTTTTGATAAACCTTTTAGCTCTGCCAAACACCCAGGGACTATTCAATGATTTGCTTCTAATTTTCTTCTTCATATTTCCTTATTCAAATTGTCAGACTAAATGCATTCTTATATATAGTCATTATAAACAGAGCAATTACCAATTATACAGTCAATTAGCATTTACCATATTTTGAAAAGGCCAAGCAGAATCACAACTTTGCATAATCAGTTTTATTAAAACATTCCTCTTGATCAGTTCCTCAAGATGCATTAGATAAATCTCTTGAAGTGGAAGAAAGAAAGCCAGGAGTCATTGTTGAAAGCAACCATTAGAGAAAAGCAAAAATAGGGGTCTGAAAGGAAATCGTTACTTTCCTAACATCCACTGAGTGTTTCATAACCAATATGGAAGTTTGCAATGGAGGGAAAATTAACTTGTGATATTTTAGTATTTAATAATGGAGGTGTTTGGGGTGTTTTTTTGAGCTCCACACTTTTGCTGCAGCCAATTCTGTACCATGTTATCAGATCATTAAAATTATGCAGTCACAGTTCCATTTTAAGTACCATGTTGTTCACAACCTGCTCAGGTAAGGCATCGATCTGAGAGCTACTTTATTTCAAATGTTCATCTTAGAGAGTAGCACTGATTATTTAGAGTCATCCTATATCCACAGAACTATAGTACTGCAGAACTGAAGGGTGAATGGATGGCATGGAAATGCCTTTGGGATGCATTTCATGTTTAAAATTACCTACCAGGGTCTGTTATTTTACTTTCCTATATATGAAAGTAAAATATTTTCTTTCATATTTTACTTACTTTCATATATGTGAAAGTAATTAGAAATAGGTTTTCTGAATCTTCTGGATTTACGCTAGAGCACAACTAGTTTAGACAATAAAGCTCACCTTTATATATTGTATGTATTCAAAGATTTAGTGGCACAAACATTGTGTTTGTGTCTGTGTATACATGTATATAAAAGTATATATGTACAGACAGACACATAATAACACATATATTAACTATATCAAGAAATTTTATTTAGAGGAGTCTACACAATCAAAAACAGTGTGTGCCCATACAGATTCTGCAACAAAAATACAATTAGAATTTTATGAACATTTTCATCTGAGGTATAGTGAGGTGATAAAAGACAGAATTTGATCTGAGTCATAAACCCAGAAAAATAGCCTTTTGTCTGCTTTGGAAAACTCCCTTTTGGAATCAGAAACACCAAGGCGCCCACTACGAAAAGAATAAATGTCATTGCAGAGAAGTAAATTGCTCTCCATGCTTCAGCATCCTTCCTTAATGGAGGAGCAGGTTGCACCCTTTCTGTCAACCACCTTGTTACAAAATACATTGTCAATGTTTGTGAAATACATGCCTAACTTCATCCATCTTTGCTCCTGATCATAACTCATTAGAATGCAGGCAGACAAAATCATTCCGTCCTTTTTTCCTTATTATGGTCTCTTGGAACTATCAAAAATCTTGATAGAAATATGTTTTTGAAAAATGTAACTAGTAAAGCAAGTAGGTAAGTGTAAATAAAACTTACAGTCTGGCAATGCTCAGGGCTTCAGGTTTTCTCATTGTTCTTTCCTTCTGCTTCATATTTCTCTGAAAATATATTTTTTTCACTCTCTGTAGCTATCAGCTGCAAACAAGAAGCTATGGGCAAAGAAAGGAACAACTCCAAAGGTTTATGTTATTTGTCACTGTGATTGACAGGCAGAGAGGGTTAAGACTTGGATCTATCTGAATGCCTGGGTGAGAAGACTTGTGTATAGAAGGCATGGGGAACAAAGCAGATTTAGTTCCTTCTGGTGGGTTCCCCCCTCCATCTGTACCCACCTCAGCCTTTCCATTTAGATGATCAGCAGGACGGTCAAGTCTACCTGAGTGAGACTCATACTGTTCTCAAGGGCAGACCAGAGTATGTAGTATTCAGATAGGTCTTCATCCCTCTGAAGAAGCGCTGAGGACCCTTCCATGTCCTGTAACCTTTCATAGATGACAAGCATATGGTCCTGAATAGCTAAACTGTGTTGCATTTCCATTGGTGTCCTGATAAGCACAAACTGTCTTGGCAATACCCTAAGCCTAGGTTTATCTGAGGTATCTCAGATAAATCACTCACTTAAAAAGTTTCTGTGTATTCTTTGATGTGATCTTCATTTTATACCCCCTCCACTAACATGGATGCTTTAAACAGTAAGAAGAATTTGGAACACATTTTAAGAAGATGTCACCCATCAGGTAACGGAAACAGGGCAAACTCAGTATACATAACATTGCAGTGAATTAAGGAGTAGTCATAAAACCCTCTAGTGTGTTTCAGCTGAAAATTGATAACCTTTTGCAGAGGAGTGACAGTTTCTCTGAATGTGCCAAGCAGATGACTAGTCACCTACTGATATTCCTTGTAGGAGGGTTTGGAAAGGAATGTCAAGATGGAAAAAAAAAAAAAAAAAAAAGAATCAACTATTCAACTTGCCTCAAAGGCAAGGGCATCATATCTTCTAAGTGGAAGGAACTAGTCCACTTGATCAAGATGACATTGGAAGTATTTATAGTTATTTGCTTTTTCGGGCAACACATGTGAAGTAGAAGCATCAGGCAATGAAGAACCTTGAACAAATTGCTTTCCTTCTCAGCACATGCATTGGCATCAGACAGAGACGATGAAACAAACAATCTTATTAAGAAAGTGAAAGTGTTGATCCTAATTAGAACAGACAAAAGCATTTTTCATTCTGGATCCCTGGTTTAAAGGTTGACTCTTGGTAAGCATGTGATACCTCTGTGCATTAAAGGCAGCAGTTACCATGGCTTCTATCTATGATGGTTGCACAGCAAGTGCAGAACCAGACTTCATGTCTGGAACTGAAACGTGTGCCAGAACCAGAGAGGTCATCCTCTTCAAATGATGACAGAGTAATTGCCTCCCTGAGGAGGGATAAAATCTGTTGGCAGACCTTTCTGGGATTGTGCAGCTATTGCTTATCTAACTGGTTATTGCTGAACTCAGGGAGGCCTTAAGGGGTTATTCAAAAGTCTTCAGCTTCACATTAAAGTCAGAGAGCAAGCTGTTTCAGGGCTTGGATCAAAGACTAAAGTTTAACATGACAAACCCAAAATGCAAATGACAAAATCTGCATGTACAAAGATTTTTTTATCAGGAAATACACGTAAGATCTTCTTCAAAAATAATGGAAGACACTCATGTGACCCATTCCTTTGAATTTTACTTGCTCTCTCAGAGTGCCTAACATTGACAGCCACTGACATTATGTCATTGGTTTTAAAGTGGTATAAGGGACAGATGCAAAAAAGAACTCAAAGCTAGAGCATATTCATCAAAAAATTTATTCGAACTACTTCCCAGTGGTATTGGGATGTGTCTCCAAATGCAAATATTCTTTCTCACACTTTGGTTGGTTAAGGTCAGGGATATGCCAGTCGTTTAGATTGAATATTTTTTGTCATATTGGCTCAGCTGTTGAGGTCATCTCTGTAGTGCAATGGTGACAGATTTTACGTCTGGAGTGGACTCACAAGGGGAACCGGTGAGGCAGGCCTGTTGTGCAGAAGACTGCTATAAAAAACTGTTCTTGCAAGTGTAAATGTGGCACTGGATCTTTACCTCACAGTTTTACATCAAATGAAAATAATACAATCTGATTCCCAGAGTTAATCCTTTCACAAGTTTCAGAACAGTTCCTAAAGTGGAAAAGACCAAATATTGTACCAGAGGAAAAACTCAAAGATATTTTTTTCCCTTTTTCCATAACAGGTCTTGCTCTGAAACCACAGCAGAGTCTTCATCTGGCTGGAGGGCAGAGAAGTTCTGCACTGCGTGAGAGCTGTTAATGGGGCAGATCCCTCTTGACCAGCCTGGCTTCTCATATAAATCAGAGGCTAATTGAGGCAATATATTCAGGATTGTCTTTTCGTAAGTTTCAGAGTATTGTCCATTTCCTCTTGTTTCTGAATCTACCAATACAGAAAGGGAAGACCTGCACAACTCTCTGAGATCTGTTTGAAATTCAGCCCCCAGAGAAGTTATGTCCTGACACTGATGCTCCAGGAACTTGTTTTGTCCTTTCAGGGAGTGGGGAAGGATAGTTTAAGGTATTTACTGAATTATTCTTTAGTGTGGGTCTGCAGGGTGCTTATGTGGAAAAAAAAAATCTATAATATAAGCAGAATAAGATTCTTCATGTGTAAAGAAAGCAGACCAGAACTAAGTTGATACATCTCATAACACCCTCATCTTCACTTGTATTCCAAATTAGTCCAGAAAAAAAAAAAAAAAAAAAAAAACTCTAATTTTGACAGGTCCTACTTATTTAAGATTAAAATATTATGATGAACTCACTGATCTTTTGGTCACAATGCTTAAACTCAACAGTAATGACAAGAACAACTAAGAGCTTAAAGAGATTAAATTGTCCAGCAAGGAAACAAGTAGGATGGGGTAATGCATCCCACGAAGCCACACGGAAACTTCAAATAGAATTCTCTTTCTCTCCTTCTCTTTCTCTCTTTGTATATAAGTGTCTATAAAACAATTCAAGTAAATGTAATCTCAGTGGGCTATATTGTTACCTGGTGTAAATTTTCTCAGCTTCATTGTTTTCCATAACACTATAAACATGTATTATAAAGGAGGACATTAACTGGTGGTTTATTTTCATAGAAAGCATGTCATCAGTCCATCATACACTCCTGGAGTAACTCTTCTGAACTAAATTGCCTAGTGATACACATTTCAAGATATCAGTAGAGAAATGTTTTGAAAAGTTTAGTCATTACCTAGCAAAAAACAAGAAATGAATGTGAAAAATAATGTCAAATATTTTGCCAACCAGAACTTTGCATGGTGAGGAAAATGACAATCTATATCTAATATTTTGAAATACTAAATTGCACACAGCTTTGCTTTCAGCTTTGTTCTGAGCTATTCATTATAGAGAGATGTGAACATGTTTTATAACTTCCATACGGAGTGCTGCTGGTATTTATTTATTTTTTTACTGCTACTCCATAGCAATATGGGCTCCTCTCTTTTTAAGTTAAATTCCAAAGTATTTCTGTTCAAGTTGGAAGCTTATACTCTGCAGTGTTTGTTGTCCAAAGTATTCTTGTATGTGTTTAATCAGCAAAGAATCTTTATTACCCTCCTTTTCTGGCAATAAAGAAATAAATAAAAGTCATGTTACAGGGCAGAACTAAATGTACTTCAGCTTGGATTGTAACCTAGAACTCTTGGTACAAAGTATTGTAAATACAGATATCAGGATTTTAGGTCTCAACTGCATGGTCAAACATAATTTTAAAGTAGACATCCTGTGCCCTTATACACAGTTTAGGACAAAGGATGTTGTTACAATACACTGTTGCCAGACATTTGTGGAACAATTTTAGCTTAAGAAACATCATTTTTGAACAAGGTTCTTCCAGTGGTGCTTTATTTATTTGGAAGCAAAGACAGAGAGAGGGAGACAAGGCAACATTCATACACTGCGTGTATATGCCTTCCCAAGTCTCTGCTTTCCTCTCCAGAGAACTGTTTTCCAGATTGACAGTGCAGTGCTGAAGGCAGATGACTTCATTCCAAAATAAGCAGGAAATTGAATTCTTTTACTGGGAAAATACCAATATTTCAGAATAAGAAATTAATCTGTTTTGATATTTTTTTTGTTATGCTTCCTTTCCCAGAACAGTTTTTTTTCTTTTTTTTTCTTTTTTTTTTTTTTCCTGGAGAAAAGGGAAGTTTAGGTAGCTTGTGGACTTCCTGCCAACTGAATGCTCTTGTCAATTTCACCTTCTGACCTCTTGTCAGTTTCATTTTCTGCCAGCAGGCAGAAAGTGAGGATGTTGGGACTCTTCCAGGCAGGGAGCCAGGCCCTGCTCAACCTGCATTTACTGCCTCTCCAGGTCCCAAAATCTCCACCTGCACCCAGGTGACTTCCAGCTTCCCAGTTCTTCACGTGAAGGGCATTTTCAATTTCATTTTATTTTTCCATTTCTAGCAAGGTAATAGAAATGGAAACCGTAACAGCAAATTTTCAACAGAAAATCCTGGAGATTTTTTTTTCGAAATATGCTTTTTCTTATGGAGAATTTAGATTTCTTTCTGAACAGATTTTTTTCTGTTGGAAAATCATTCTGCCATAAAATTGATTCTCAGCTCTATCTGTTTCTTTCTTCCTCATCAGATGCCTAGGAAGGGGCTTAACTGACTCCAGAGTATGCAGGAATGCTGCTTCCTAATGTACTCAGCATGACTGCTTGTGTTGGAAATGAGATGAAAGCACTTGAATAATTTTCCCTTTCAAATTGCAGTCTAATTAACATATAGATCAGCTGGCTAACACTTCCATGAAACATGTACGGTACTTGTTATTAAAATATAAGTACTCTTTGAACTTCAGCAGTCACTTGAAAAATTTTAATCTTCCAATTCTGCCTTTGTTTGCAATGATCTAGATAAGAAATTGGAGAGCTGGGGTGTCTAACCTAAGCAATCATTTGGACACTCAATGTCGTGGTCGCACTACTATTTGTTTAGCAGCATATATTATGCATAAGGAATTCCAGTTCAAGGATTAATCTAAATTAAATGTGTTACAGCAAATGACAGCAAGAGGATTTCTTTCAAAATTAGCTTGTGTCTTTTTAGGCACAGTGAATTATCCCAAGGTTCCATGATATCATCTACAATCGCTTTCATTCGCCTTTGGTGACAACGGCACCTTCTGCTGAGAAGAGCCAATGAACTGGAAGATGTTTTTGTGACCAGACCTGAAAACTGCATGAGATCGGAGCATAATGCATGAAAAACAGGGGAGAAAAATCCTGAGGGCAGCTACTGCTCATGGATCTGCAAATCCAGGATATGAAATACAAGGACGAGTTCAATGTTTTGAATCATGTTTCGAGTGAGGGAATCTACATGAACAAACAATTGCTAGGCCTATAACAATAGGTAAGAGAAAATAATGAGTCTTGATCTGAATGCTTTAGTTGGACCTTTTTAACTAATTAAAAAAAAAAAAGCTCTGGTATAAGGTGTCTTGATATTTATCATGATTTTTTGATTTACTTATTTACTTCAACATGAGTGCAGACAACAGATAAGATGATTGTAATATTGAAAGGCTGTTTTTGTTCTCTTCACTGTCTTTAAATATAGTCACATAGTCTGTGCATTAAAAGCAAATGCTTCTTTGTAACTGGCTTCAGCAGTCTCACTAAGCAAATCATAGTGTGTTAATGAAAAAAATATATTTGATTTCTCTTTTATTCTTCTGTGGTTGCAAAAATGTTGGCTTAAGTAAGTCAACTGTCAGTTAAGACTGGTAATATTTCAGAGCTCACCAGATAGGCAAGGAATTTAAGATTTGCTTAACTTGAAGTCACAGGGATTTAGGCATCTGGTAATATTGCTAACTCATGTTGTTTAGAAGATGTCTTCCTTTAATAACAAATATGGTCTTGATTTTCAAGCTCAGTCTTTATCTTTGGGACCAGTTTTGCTCATAATTTTATAAGAAAATAATTATGAGTGAAAATGAAGAATGAATGATGGGTGCAAAACTAGAAGGACAGTTCATTTCACGTGTCAAACTGGAGTGCTGCTTGAAAGTATGAATTTTCAGATGATGAAAACTCTTCCACCATTCTTGGGTAAAATTAATTCCATGTTTTTAAGATCCTGCTTCTCTAGACACATACAGGGCCACTAAAAATATCCTTGTTTAATTTAGCCTCTTTTCAGTGTCAAAACTTATTTAGGCTTTGACATTGAAAAGAGACTAAAATTTAACAACAAAAAGTTCACTCCTACTTCAGCTAGTCTTTTGGAGGTGTTCCAAAACACTGGTCTGTATACAATAGATCATAGAATCATAGAATCATAGAATCATAGAATCATAGAATCATAGAATCATAGAATCATAGAATCATAGAATCATAGAATCATAGAATCATAGAATCATAGAATCATAGAATCATAGAATCATAGAATCATAGAATCATAGAATCATAGAATCATAGAATCATAGAATCATAGAATCATAGAATCATAGAATCATAGAATCATAGAATCATAGAATCATAGAATCATAGAATCATAGAATCATAGAATCATAGAATCATAGAATCATAGAATCATAGAATCATAGAATCATAGAATCATAGAATCATAGAATCATAGAATCATAGAATCATAGAATCATAGAATCATAGAATCATAGTCTTTGTCTCTGTCATTTTCCCCATAGGTTCATTCACCCTTTACATTTCATCCAGAGGGCTGGCTGGAAGGTTGCATGCCCATGTGATCCTTTCCACTTTTTCCTCTGCAAATGTAAAGCACTCCTTGTAATTCAGATGGTTAAGACATTCTCTAACAAGCAAAATCCAAGATGGGGAAAAACCTTGGATACCTCATTGTTGCCAGTGCAAGCACACAGAATTCCCTATATCCATGTAAGCTAAGTTTTCTGAAATAACTAAGAGGAATCAGAAGGCTCACCTAGTGTCAATGTGATCTACCCTAATTGCCTTCATCTCCCCTTATTATGTTTGAATCCTGTTCACAGTTATCTTCCATGCAGTCTGGCATAGAGGACAGATTGCTTCTCTTAAAACTGTACTGCATGTTTCCAGCTGAGAGGGGAAATCTCAGATGAAACCTACAAGAGCCAAAGGACAAAGACTATGTACCTTCCTCCAGTGACAGGTGAAAACAGTATAAAAGGAACATTTGTCCTTCCCCAAAGCAGTCTATTTACTGTTCGGCTTCCTCCTTTGCTAAAGGAGAAAAAAAGTTCAAGAAAGGACAAACCAGAGAATTAAAATCAGGCTCCTGTTTTAAGTCTCCATCTGATGGCTGTGAATACCACTGCTAAAAATGCCATCTGGCGATTAGAAATACACCTGACAGTTACGACGGGGTGGCATGGCACCAGCTTGACATAGCACAGTACTTGTCGTGGAAGAGTACGTTGTTTAATTAAGGACTAAATTAGATTGCTCTCTTTTTCCACTGATCTATAGAGAACTGAATTAGAACAAATAATGCCAGATGAACTGTTGTACTGTATTATAATAAGCTTTTGATAAAATATTTTAAGCTGGAAATTAGGAGCACATTCAATCAGACAAGAGAAGTTTTGAAAGAGAATTTCCATGTGGCTTAAGGGAAAGGGAGGACCTGAGTAATTTTACATGGAGCTTGACTGAATTATGTATATAAATAGATAAAATGATTCCTTGTGTTGGCATGGGTCTATTCAACAACCCATAGAAAAATTCCTGTAACTAGGATCCCCTAATTACAGCTGAAACATCTATATTCAGTAGGTTTTGATTTCATCTTTAGTTGAACACTTATTAGCACAGGGATGACGGATTAGTCTGGGTCAAAATTTCTTGTGACTGTTCTTTTAATTTATATAACAGATCTGTTGGGATGTGTGTGTGTGTTGCAAGGGAAATATAAATACATCTATTTATTTATTATGAATTATCTTAGTAGCATCATTCTCTGAAATCACTGTATATCAAAACACTGTCTCAGACATTATTTTATTGCAGCCTACTTGTGCAGAATTAAAATCCTGGTCTAAAGAGCACCAGTCACGTACTACGATAAGAAAAATTGCAGAAAATACCAGCTAAACAACACCTTCCTTCTCAGTTTTAAAATTTAAATTCCTGTAAATCTTTCTAGACAGTGAGAAGGACATTTGGATCGGTTTGATCAAATGGTCAATGGGTTTCTGGAAAGCTAACTTCCTCGCCATGCACAGAGAGGCATTATGGGTAAATCCATGTTTGTTTAGGTGATAGTTGATAAAATACATTGTCAAGTTGCAGTAGTTCAAGCCCTAGCAGTCTGACATTTAGCTGCTGGTGCCTTTGTCTCACAAGATTTTTATCACATGGGAAGTTTAGTACTGAGTCATTTCAAGTGAATTAAACCAGAAAGGAAGGGTAACCATAATTTAACTGAAACATTTCTTGTGTTCATTTCTTGCCTTCAGAATGCCATTTTTTGCATGCTATCTATCTGCCCTATTTGCTGCTGATAATTTGTTATGAAAAATAGATGTACTTAACCTGCAAGGTTTAACAAGTAAAGCCCAAGGAAAAATACATCACATGCTCTGGATTTAAAAAATACAGTAAAATAAAATCACAAAAAAAAGAAAAAAAAAGGAAAAAAAAAAGAGAAAAAAGAAAGAAACAGAAAATCTTCTCTAGCAGAAGGCAGCCCTGTGACACCTGATAATTTCCCCATTCTAAAGGGGTCATAAATCACTTCAAAAAAAGACAAAATTCAAAGAGTAATTGTGGCAAAAATGCGCAGTTAGAAGGCCTAATACTACAGGTCCTAATACACAGTACATTTATAGTTCACGCAGCTTATAAAGATATTTATATGATTTATTTACTACATCTCTACAGTTGTTCTTTCATGTACATACATAATAGAGGCTAGACAATGAGACAAATGTTCATGAAGTTTTTATTTTAAATGAAGGAAAGATGTGTCTTAGAAGGACTAATCAACTTTCCTGTCCCCCAATCTTCTTCTTCCCTTTTTTTTTTTTTAAAAAATAAAAAAAAGCATTACTTCCAGTAGAGCAGTCCGTATTTCACAAACTGTATCTGTAAAGACTTTTTATGTCTTCAATACTTGTTTACGGAAAACAGAATTTCATCTACCATATCCCGAACTGTAAATCACAGTAGATGAGCATTTATCTGCAACAGCTTATCTTAATCCTGCTATCTATATTAGCCCCTGTCAGATATCCCAATGTTAAGGAGGCCTAATTGGTATATAAAACCTCTTCTCAGCTTTTAATGATACTGATTAATCATGATTTTATCACAATTATTTTGTGAATACAGATGCAAGGAATAATAGCGAAGAAAAGACTTCAAGCTTAATTTTGTTGAGATGAAAACCCTTATCAAAAAGGTGAGGCAGACTGCTGACATAGCTTTCCTTTTCAGTCGCCTCAGATATAATCTGCTTGTACCAATGAATCAAAATCCATAGTCTTTCCTGCTAAAATTCTTTTATACTGCATGAATATGGGATAGGACGAAGCTTTAAAATCACTGTTCCTTCTCTGCCACGAAATGAGGAGCAGATCAACCTGTGCTTTTCACTCCTGTATTGCTTCAGCATGAGGCCAAATCTCCAGTTAGGGGGAAAAAGAGATCTTCAACTAAAGATAAGGGACAAGAAAACATGGCCAATGCTTATCTTTCTGCTAAGATGTATCCCAAGTATTCTGCGATGCAGTTTTCATTTACATTCCCTTAGGCAAATTGCTCTCCGGGGAAGTGGTAAATAATCCCTGGAGAGATATCAGTGGAGGGAGAATCACTAGCCCACTTAAAGATATCCATGAATTTCTATGATAGTCTGTTGAGTACTGAAGGCTGGAAAGGCCTTCAGGCCTTCGTTGTGCTGTCTGGCAGGTACGATTATATTCTCAGACAATGAAAGACCAATTATCTTCATACTGACACTGGGTCAGCACAGTCTCTCCGAATTAGAAGGCAATCTTCATTAATATAGAAGCCTGCCTGGAGTGATATTTTAGCACTTCAGAAGCAAAGACCTATTAACTCTCAATTATTATTTAACATCTGGATATCTGGCTCAAGAATCTGGAACTGATCTGTACTGCAAGATTTATTTCTTTGAGTAGGTGAAGTCTTTCAGTCTTAACTCAGAAATGCAGTATTTCTTATTTATAAGGGAGCTTATAGAAAGCAGAATTAGTAGCCTGACACACATGGCCTAAACAAGATACATACCTTGGGAGAAGAGCCTTATGCATGGAGTTGATGTGAACCCAACTTCTTGCCTTACAAGGCAGCAGATCAGCCAATTGAAACTCCAATTACTTACCATTTTAACTTTCTCTCCAGGCACATAATCAGATTTGTAATCTTGATAGCTTCTTGAAAAGCACTATGAAAATATACAGGGCTGTCTATTCTCAACAGTAGTGTTTATACTCTGATTTGTCAGAACCTCTCTATCCAGATGCTATTGGGATAGAAATATCCAGAGAGTGAAATTGATGCTACATTTTGTTGACTTCTTTTTTTATTTTGTCTCCAAGTTATTTTGAGGAGATATGTGCCTTTAATTTTTTTCCCGTAACGCATCAATCCTTTTGTATATATATGCACCACAGATTTACAAGATGATGTGCATGCAAGAACATAAAAGAGGTTCTTATAGCACCTCTGAACTTAAACCATTTCAAGTCTGAATCTACGCACACTCTTACATTTTTCCCCGTCTATGAATTCTCTTATTCCTTATTTTTCTATACACCTCCTATGATTTTCCTCTGTAGGTGTTTGACATTCTGGCTGATCTCTCTATCCTTTCTTTCCCTCTGGCTATTTCCTGTCTGCTCCTTTTAACAATCTCTTTTCTGAGTGTAACATGAGCGCATTTGTGTTTGACTTAAAGTCAAACTTTGTTTATACCTGGAAGTGAAACGAAATAAGTTCTCTCAGTGCTATGTTATCCTCGTTCTCATCACTGTAATTACTTGTATCTCTGGTGTGTGTGGACAAGCCTTAGATTTGACCTAAAGATTTTTGTGCATGGACTGTCTTAACATAAGTAGTCTTTGGCTGGTCCAGTGAAACCCTGCAATCTGGTTCAGACTCCATGGTGAATGTCTTGAGAAAGAGCAGGCAGGATGTACCTTAGAGAATAGGTTTCAGAACCACCACTTAAAAATCGAATCCTTCTCTCAATCTAGTGTTTTTTTACACAATTTCTTACTTTCCTAAAGAAATGCCTGAGTCCATGTGCAAATGGTAACTGAATTCCCAACTTTCCAGGCTTTCCAGCTAAGATTCATCTAGGGACTGGAGCATAGAGCTGGTGACAGCACTACCACACATGGAAAAAGGAATTCTGTAGGAGAGCTCTTTAAAAGTTTGGCAAAATAACGAAATATTGCAGACAATGCATTCCCTTGGGGCCAGCACAAGCTTCCTGTCAAGCAGCAAGTGTAATTCCTGGGGGAATCAGAATAAGGGAGGAAGTCATCCCTCTCAGATTGCTAGTACTCCTATGTTAGTATCATTACCATTCTTTCTTGTGCTTTAACAGAGACATCGGTTTTGACACAAACCAAATTTAAGTTGTTCATTATGTGTTTAAGTTCCAGAAGCATAAGAATATGAGGGATGGATTAATCTTTGGTTAGTAAACTGGTATTAGCATTCTCTAATATTTGCCTAGATATATTCCTTCACAGGTAATTTATCCCTGTTTAGTCATATTCTATTATTCATTATTCCCTCTCAAAGATATATGAGTGCATGGTTAGCTCAGTTCTTTCAGATGTTAACTACTTTAAGTTTAGATGATACTTAGTCCCTTTCTTTTGAGTATTTTTTTTCCCTCCACTTCACCTAGATTCCTTCTATACTCACTTCTCCGAAAGAACATAACTGAAATCAACAATAGCATTAAGGTGACTTTCTTCTCATTATGTTGATAACCCTCAGACGATCACCTTAAAAACCTATCCCGGTCATTAAGTTATATTTTGGACTCACTTTTATAAAGTTTTAATTGAAGGTGATGAAACCATTTATTCCACACACGGTGCCGCCATAGCAAAGGCGTAAAAACATCCAGCAACCTCGGGAACCGTACACAGCTAGAATACTTTTGATATTGAGGTCTGCTCCCCCGATGTGGAAAACATTATCAAACTTTGCCATGATTGTGCTCCAAATTTCTTGCAGTTCTCTCTTGACAAAACCAGATCAGAGCTTATGTTGAATTATAACTGCAGGAGATGGTAACTATGGGTAATTAAAAATCATAGAATCATAGAATCATAGAATGCTTAAGGTTGGAAGGGGCCTCTAGAGGTCATCTAGTCCAACCCCCTGCACACGTAGGGTCACCTAGAGCACGTGGCACAGGACTGCATCCAAGCGGGTTTTGAAGATCTCCAGAGAAGGAGACTCCACAACCTCTCTGGGCAGCCTGTTCCAGTGCTCTGTCACCCTCACTGTTAAGAAATTTTTCCTTAAGTTCCTGTGGAACTTTTGGTGTTTCAGTTTGCGGCCATTACCTCTAGTTCTGTCAGTGGCCACCACTGAAAAGAGACCAACGCCATCTTCATAACTGCCTCCGTTGAGGTACTTATAGACACCGATCAGGTCCCCTCTCAGCCTTCTCTTCTCCAGGTTGAACAGGCCCAGCTCCCTCAGTCTCTCCTCATAGGGCAGATGTTCCAGGCCCCTGATCATCCTTGTGGCCCTGCGCTGGACTCTCTACAGCAGCTCCACATCCATCTTGTACTGTGGGGCCCAGAACTGGACATAATACTCCAGATACAGAGCTAGCCATCACTCAATATTGTCATTTAGGAACTCACTTGACCTCTAAGCACAGGTGTTGGTACCTAACTTGCACCTAACTTGCCCTGAAACTCCAAGTGGAACCCAGACTCCAATTAAAAAAAGTGCAACTGGAGCATGAATAGACATTTCTGCCATTAATCAAGGTAGCTTGGATATCAGCATAATAAAAAAGGGACTTGAGCACAAACCTAGTACATATCTGAACTCAGTGTATCAGTGCTGCTAATTCCCCTCTATTTTCAATATTCAAGTAGAAGTATGGCAGAGAGGTCCAAGAGTGGTCTAGCATGGTGTTTTTTTTTTTTTTTTCCTAGTCTTGTCTTGTAGGTACAGCTGATAGTTCATTCAAGAAGGCTCAGTCCACCACTGTTTACATGAGCAGGAGACAGGAAAACTATTATTGATACAAAGCCTTTTCCCAGACCAGGGGGCAGAGAGCAGCACCCTCAGACCTAAAACAAGATTGACAACGTAATACAAAAAGCTGCTGACAGCAAGAGGAAAAACGTGTTTCCCTGATTGAGAGATCCTACTGTGGACATAGCAGCAAAACAGATGGGTTCTTCCCTGGCCTTGGCTGCTCCAAATTTATCACTGGATGTGTTTAATTAAAAACACATCAGATTAAGTTGTTTTGCTATATAGAAAAATATAAGAGTCCATCAGGTACAGTCCCTGTTGGAAAAAAGGCAACAAGGATGAGATTCATCATTTTGGCAATAGAAATAAGCTATAAAAATAAAGTTCACCTTGCTGGTGGGAATTGGATAGGATTGAAAAAAGCAAGGACATTGGCCTGTGATCTTTTATTTCTTTGGTCTGTAGGAAGACAATAACTTACAATACATGTTAGCAGCATGACTGGGACAAATTCTTGTCTTGCCATCCCTTTGTTTCCCTCTTCCGCTTATAATCTATGTTCTGCTCATATCAACTACATTTCCAACTCCTTTTGCCCTCCTTGGGACATGACTGAAATAGCAAATAATTAAAAGTTTCATTATGACAGTGTTTTTTTTTCCTAAAATGGTAAGAAAAAATAACACTATATGAAGAAAGAAAAAAATCAAAAATAATAACACCAATTTATAATGCAAGCTCTACAATCAAATCATCAAGGACACTAATTGCTCTTGAGATATTGAAACAGTGTTTTCCTTAGAAACAATGAATTATTCCTTTAAGGTGAGACTAGGTGACTTTTAAAAAATTACTGTTAAAATTCAAACCAGAAATACCTGTGAGAAGAGCAAATCTTTAAGGCTTGCAATTACTGATGAGTCAATAGCAATCAATGAATTTTACCTGCTAATACTTAAAAGTAGAATTTACCATGTGTATTTTTAACATCCCTTAAAATACTTTTTAAAAAGTATCTGTCTTACTCCTAATGATTAAAGGCTACACACACACACTTATGTATGCACACACATATACACACAATATTTACATATTATATATGCATATATATGCAAATATATATGAAATGCTGTACACATAGAAATGCATGTAGCTTTGATTGAGTTTGTAGAGGTTGTTATTTAAAAAAAAAATCTTAAATATGCCAGTCCAAATCATGGATGTTTTGTACTACACATTGTACTTATCCAGGAAAAGATAACAGTTTCATGAAGAGATTACAGTCAAAACCATGAAGGTGGGATAAAATGATACCAGATCATTTGCTGCCAAGACTGACTAAGCAAACAAATGATCAGGGCCTAAACCATAGCTGACGGGCAGTAATTTTTATGCTAAAGTAATTGAGTAGAAGCTATAAATTGCATGCAAAAGAAATGGTAGAACTGTATGGAATGGAAAGAGGAATCTGTTACTGCAATTTTCTATTAGATCATTTTGAGTGCCAGGAAATCTTTTTTTTTTTTTTTTTTTTTCCAGATACCATTTCTACTCTAATTACAGCTTCTTCTCCTAATGAAATGTTAATGTCAATAATACAGGGATGATGAGCCTACATAATGTTCTAATGAAATCTTCAATAAGCTGTATACGTACACTGATAAATATGTCTTGTTTTTTTATGATATCTGAAGAGGTTTCTAAATTATCAAAGAAGCTCACTGAATACATTAACATGAGACCACTGAGATTATTAATATTAAACATTAAATCTCTGTGAAGATGACATTAAGGATCTGATATGAACTGACAAAAGCAAGTGAATTTCAAGCTAAACTTACTACCTTGTCCTTAATTCACTTCGAGGTGTCTACCAGAAGTGTTGGAATTGATGTAAACTGGCATGGAACTTTAGTATGTCCATCAATGTATTGGCAGGAGGAAGTGTCTTTGGGCTGCTATTTTACTCACGTGGAGGAGTACTTAGTTCTCACAGCTTTAAGTCAGACCTTTAAATGTTATGAAGTTTCAAATATTTTCTTAAAGGTCAAGCCAAGCAATTAAAAGTACTTTGCTAAAAGGTTTTTTTTTTATTATTATTATTAAACTTCTTTGTCTTCAATGTAATTGTAATCACCAACCTTTTAATTTTTCATCCAATTTCCAAGGTTTGGCCATCTTCACATTTTTATCTTCTATCTTTAATTAGAAACATAGTCCTTCTCTTCCTCTTTCCTCCAGAACTTTCTTAGACTGTGGTACTATTTTAACTTATTCAGCTAAACATCTCAACATTTATCAGTAGCAGTCTTCCCATTTTGCAATTTGCTTTGGAGAACATGAAGAAATGGTCTGATGCTAATGACAACAAAACACAGGACTAGCTTAAAACTCCATCACATACGGAATGATTAGGGTTCTTAAATTATCTTGCTATATATTTTCTTCAGGGTAGAGCTAACTTAAGAGGTCTCCTATTCCCAACCTCTTGTTTCTGTTTGAATCCACAGTTTTCTGACCCATCAGTGGTGAGGCATGTCTAACTTTATCTGATGAACTATGAATCTCAAATGAACTCAGAAAACAAGCAAAAAAACATAAACACTTCCCAAATAAATTCTGCTTTTCCATAGAGGAGATTTCAATGATGCAGTGCATGTGGTGCTCCCATAGCATTTCCCTTAGCTCCAATCAGGAAGATGGGGATAGATTTGAAGGATGGAATCAGGCAGAGTGAGTCAAAGGGAGGAGAACCTTCTTAGCTGGCAATGACTGTAATGAAATGGGGTGGGGAATGCCCCCCATTGGTTTCTTTGCATTAACTTATTATTCATGTTGATCTTTTCTAGGACATACTTAAGGATGAGTATCTCTGTCATGAACAAACATCTGCTGTGCTCCCGAGAAATCCTATGCACTCATAGCAGGACCACAGTTTGTTTCTATTTTCCCCCAAAACTCTTCCCGAGGATGCTTCCAAACATCAGCTTTGATGCAAGAGCAAATCATTTCATCTCATGGAGCGGTGCTTCTGAGAAATTGCAGGCATCTGAGAGCAGAACCTCTCCATATCAACTGCCAACATGATAGTTGCCTAATCTGAGGCAAACTGAGATATTTACATGATAAATACTGAAGCAAATGGGATTTTATCGTGTAACCACTGACAGTTCCTCTGCTATAGTGGTCCTGCCAAGCCCTACCATATTGAAATCATAACAGTGATCAGCTGCAGTCTTTGTTTTAGATTCTCTCCCTCCTCTTTGCTTCATGGGCCACACAAAAGCCATTTCAAAGTCCAACTGACAGCAGTAATTAGACCCTCCCTCACAAAAATACACTGACAGGTACCTCAGGGTGTTCCACATCATTCCTCTCAGATTTATGCACTCTCTGTCCTGAAAAGGCCTCTGTCCAACTTTCTGTCAACCTACCCAGAGGGCAGTGCATCTATGAAGCTTCAGTCAAACAAGTTGGGAACTAAGAGAAATTTCTCGTATATCTTATATCAGGTAAAATGCAGCTACAAGCAGGAGAAAGGAAGGAAGGAAGGAAGGAAGGAAGGAA
>NW_010579541.1:73725-98302 GCF_000705375.1 Tinamus guttatus
TGGCAGAAGATGGAAAAAAAAAAGGAGGGGGAAAATGAAAGAAGCAGGGGGAAAAAAAAGAGAGAAAGGTAAAAAAAAAAAAAAAAAAGAAGGAAGGAAAGGAAGGAGGAAGGAAAGAAGGAAAGAAAGAAAGAAAGAAAGAAAGAAAGAAAGAAAGAAAGAAAGAAAGAAAGAAAGAAAGAGAAAGAAAGAAAGAAAGAAAGAAAGCTGCAGAACTTTATCACTTTATTTCAGAAGACTTCAGAACTTTCGTGTGAAGATGCAGCAGATCTTTTCCTAAGCTGAAATAGATTTACCCCAGCTCTTTCTTCATCTTTTTTTTTTTTTGGCTTCCTGATCAGCTAAATACTATCTTTTGATACATTAATGTCTTACTTGCTGCCTGTATGTCTAAGATAGATAGTTCAGGATTTCACTATATGAGGAGCTCAGGTAAAGAGTTTGAGGATTTTCTGAGAAGTCATTTTCAGTGAAAATCTCATCCAAAAGAGAAACATGTTAAACACGATTAATCTTGCATATTTCTGAATGTCCGTCCATTGGATTTAACTGCTGCTCTCAGTAGAAATCACGAGTGATGCGCTTCCATCTTTCATGAGGTGAGGTGCATAGGTAGTGATAATGCCATTTATTAGACTAGATAACAAAACTTAGAAAAATGGATACAGCAAGCTTATTTTTCCACATAAAGTTTGCTTCACTTATGTCTTTGAGGTCAACCATGATTCCAACAAATTAATTAATTTTAGCATAATGTATAGTGAAAGTAACAGATTGTCACTCTGCTGTTAGCAGTGCATTTGGAGCAAATTTAAACCTTGCAAAACTATATTACTTTGTGAGGAAGAAAATATCAATTCTTGTTCACAAACTCTCTAGCCCCATGGAGATCAAGTAAATCTCTAACAATCATTTCACCATAACATCTCACTTCCAGTGCTGCTGCTGCAAAGTACACCTCTGTCATCTCAAAGGGTTAGAGAGAATCAAAGGATATCTTCATAGAGAAGATTTGTATTGTTTCCCAAGAAGCTGTCCAGCTCTCTAATCCACAGTGGCTCTCAAAGCATTCCTCACGTTTCAATGAATGAGTTGGTGTCTGATGGCAAAATACTTGTACATTCAATGAAGGGGCAGAGAAGGAGATTGTTTTACTCCAGATATGAAACTATAAATAGCTTAGGATCTTCCAGTCCTGTCTGATCTCAGGATTAATTTCCCCTTAATTTTGATCATGTAGCAGTTAGGGCTTTAATTTTATATATATTTCTAGCATGAATCAATGAAGAGTTAAAAACAGAACATCTAAAGAGTGAATTATCAGTCTTTGGGCTGGATGACATCCCTTGGAATTAAGTATCTCTGTCCTTTGACTATAGATGGATGATCAGTTTAGATTAGATATCTACTTTTAGATATCTGAAGTTAGGGAAGGTTGACTCTAGCCTAACCCAAGAAATTCTAAAAGGGATTTTCGTTAACTCTGAAGATATTATCTTCATATATAGGACTGTTGGCAATGCCTTCCAAACTCATCAATACTATCATTTAACAATTCTAATGCAAGAAGTGTCTAGACTCCAGGGTGGCTGAAGCAAATACATGGAAGATGTTGCACTTCTCTGTGTACTGACTGGATGTTGCAGTCAGATGGTGGTGGTGGTGGGGGGCGGGTAAATTTGGTAAGAGATGAATCCCCTTGCGTTCCAGCCAATCCTCAAAGGTTAGAGGGACTAGGGGAGGCTGGACTCATCTCTTCATAGGGATACCAAATACTGTGGTAACTATAAGCCCGACTCTGGCAGTACCGGATTCATGAACAGTCAGTCGACCATAGGTCCAATCACCTTCCAAACTGAGAATTGAGTTCACAAACAGTATGACCAGCTATAGGCCCGACTCTGGCAGTATTAGGTTCACGAAAAGTCTGTCATCTCTTTCGTCTGATCGCCTTCCAAACAAGTAGTCAAGTTCACAAACAGCATGACTTATTCAAATGTAACATTTAAAAAACATGTTTTGATGTCAGTACAGGAAATTCACTACTACAGTGTGGGGTTCTTACCTAGTGCCTAGTGTACAAATGCACAATCATCACTCACCCAGAAGACAGGAGAGGGCTCTCAGTCTTGAGTCTCCTCAGGCAGTGTCCTGACCCAAGGGGAGAAAACAGGTTCAGCCTGTCAACTGATCCAGAAGTTACGATGGAGTCTTCCTTCTTCCTTGGTTCCTCTTCCTCCTTTCTCCGTTCTTTCTTCCTTTGTTCTTACCACCCCATTCTTCCTACTATATCCCTCCTTAGTTCACCTTTTATATATTTTCTTTTCCGTTTAGGTGGAGCTTGAGTGATTCTGGTCATACTTTCGTTATTCATTGATTTAAAAAGTATCCCAAGTTAATCAAAAATCTAGAGAGTATGCTCAGTGAGGAGTGGTCATTCCTTAGAAGAGAGCAACTTCTGGGATGGGGTTGTATATTGGTATTATAATGAGATTAGAATGAGGAAAAGTTTGAGCAAAGTCCATTGGAAGGGACTGATCTGCCATCATTTTTGGCCCAGCACCAGACATCACACTGTGTATGTGGCTCATCAGCTGCATGGTACTACCAGATTGCCACCTCTGCAGGGAGTACAACAGGGTTTGGCTGCAGTGTCTTCACTCCACCCTCCATTCACTCATCTGCATGGCACCATCAGGTTATCCCCTCTACAGGGAGCCAGCAAAGTTTAGCTGTGGTGTCTCCATTCCGCTTCAGTCTTAGTTTACTCTTACTAGTATGTACTAGGAGGTCAGATTGTGTTGCCAAGGGAATCGTGAAGTAGATTCTGCACATTCCAACCATCCTGGAAGTGCTCTCACCTCAAGCAAACCTCTGTAATGCCATAACTTCTGTTAGACCCTAATTTCCCTCTAAGTTCCCCTTTCTTGAACAATTCTCTCACACTGCGTGAACCAGAACGCCTCCAATGCCAGTCCCTTTCAGGAGACAAATTCTGGTCTCAGCTGAACATGATGGAGTGAAAAGAAACAGGATCTTCACACCCTCTTCACTTTTAACATTACATTGATTATAATGATGTACCATGTGCTTACTAGCACAACTTCAAGAATTAAATATCAATTGTTAGTCAGTAGTAAGAAAGATATTTTTTAAATGTAAATGCAATTTCACCCCCAAAACACTAATGTTTCACCACTGTGTGAATAAAATTACAGTTTCTTCAAAGATGCATTATGTCTTAGTAATTCATAATAACACTCTTCCAGTGAAATACATAAGAATATTGGCTTTAAGCATAAAAAATTAGCCTCATCAAGCCCTTGTTCAAACACACAAATGTGTATTCTTGGTTAAATGATCAAGTTCTGATACATTTATCTTTAATTCTCTTCCTACAGCCTTTGACTTTGGGTCAGATTTTAGATGGTACTTAAGGATTCATCTGAACTACCTTTGACCATCTAAACTTGGTTATGCAATTTAATGTGCTGTTCATTAAATTATCTCTACATTCAATGGAAATACACAAGCAGATCCAGAAATATGTCCAGTATAATTCATCCTAGCAGTCTTAGAATGTGAAGAAATTGCATCTTAAGGGTACTTTCCTCTTGCACTCTGCTGACTGCACAGGGAAGTTAAGCTACACATTTTGTGAAGGCTAAAGTTAGCCAAAACAAATCCCCTGTCAGATGCTGAAAGATGAGAGCAGACATAAAATAGAACTTACATAAACACCCAATCAAATCAGTGGGAACCGAACAGCACAAATAATTATTTGATGTCTGTCGCTGTCTTTTTCTGTAGTATTGTTTCCCATCTACAAAACAGAAATAGCAACAAATCTCTCCCAACAGTACTGAGCACAAAAGCATTAAGTACTGTAAGGCCTTTTAGCCTAAGAATAATAGGCTGAAGATGCAAGATGTGTTCAAAACATGCAACCAAAGCCACTCCCAAATTCAGAGGAAATAAGCATGAGTGCAAGACTAGCTATGCTTCTTTCATAACTTACATGGCTGAAAAAAGTAGACACAACTGAGGCCAAACCACATCACAGCCCAAAGACTATGGAACACTTTGGCAGTGTTAACTATGACTGAAACGAGTATTTAGAATTATTATTACAGTTGACAAACTGCATATCTTTGGCCAAATATGTGAGGTCAGCTATGTAAGTGGGACATGAAATTAAAGCACTTGACTAAGAGATGTGAGCTTTGACATTGCTTAGCTTTGACTCTGATTATTTGTGTGCTCTAAGCAATTTCCCATCTCTGAAAGATCAGTCTCTGTCCTTGAATCTCTGAGAATGACAAAACACATATATTTATGTGTATATATGTATACAGAGATATGCAAAAAGGGGTAGATTTCCTAATTTTGTACATCAAAATGTGAAATAAGATATTAAATGTATGTTATTTTGGTGATGTTTGGATGAATGTTTGGAGATTCCCTTATACAGAGGATATCCATCTGCCGATATACAACAGTGAGTATTAGTAAAAAGAGAAACACAAATGAAGATCTTCACATTTGCCAGAGTTCCAGCAAGAGAAGCCTACAGAGAAGATTCTTGATCACTCTGAAAGTGGTTGATTGATAGAATAATCATTTGGGTAATAACAGTAATCCTTGAGATGACTCAAACCTGACTTGTTAAATAAACCTTTGTCTTAACAGAGGGAGTATAATTTAACTGCTCTTGAAGTGGAAAGGGTCATTCCTGACTTCACATTTAGCAGTGTTATTTTGCAACTCTATAGTCTGTCCTCTATTCTGACCCTCCCACCATGGATGCATTTTGTCCACTTTGACTCAGCAGTGATCTCAGCAAAATGAAGCCCTGATGTGAGTTTGTTCTTTATGTCTTGTTGTAATACAAATAGCAGTATAATACAAATACTATTAGTACTTTGTTTCCCATGGTTAGTTCTTTAAATCATGTTCTATATGTAAAGAGCAAAAAAAAAATTACCAGAAACTATAAAAAATAACTGAAGAATATTCACATTATGGCTATTCATCATCTCTTTAGTCTTCTAATTTGAGTAGCTGTTAAATTAAATGGCATTAGAATTACCAGTTAAAAGGAGACTGAATGGCTTTGTAATTCAAAGAACAGGACAACATTTCTTCTTTAAGCAGTATCATGTCTAATGTTATCTGTACACAACGACTCTCTTTATAATATAACAATATGGCATATCTTAAAGGATGAAACACTTCTTGTTGATGAAAACATAAATTGCTACATGCTGATTCTTTGCTCACAGGAAGTCTCAATTTGCTTTTACATAGGAACAAATTTTAGCTGTGAAGAGATAATACATTTATGAAAGCAGTCTTGTTCTGAAGCAGCTTTGCTGAAAACAGAAGTAGCCTTCACTGTTGAATAAAGGCCAAAAGGTGGTTTTAGAAGAGGCGATGACTGAGAAGACTTTCCCAGGTCTTAAAGTCCTGTTCCTTCAATGAAATCACACATTTTTTGGCAATCTTAAAGACTGTCCCAAAACAGTCACATGTCTCAGAACATATGGTCAAATATGTAAAACAAACAAACAAACAAAAAAGACCTTCCAATTTTCAGATACATACTACTTATCCTCATACTGACATCATCTTTTATTCTGAACAGTCCCTTCCCTATTTGCTATTGACTTTCACCAGCCTTGGTTTTACTAAGCTTGGAATTAGAACTCTTTTGGCCCCCTTCCATCAGATCCATCCCCTCCTCTTGTCATCCTCATAGGCACATTCTGCATCCGTTCCAGTTTGAGTCCATCCTTCTAATGTGTATTGGCCTTCTGGAAGGACACAGAATGTTCCAGGGAGTCTCACAGGTTGAACCTCTACTGTGAGCTGAATGGATTCCCCCATAATTTGTTTAGTGCAGAACCTGCACTAGTAAGAAAATATCTGAGTCTCAAATATTACAATATAGTGTATTTAACATTCTTGGAAATATTGTCAGACACCGAAGCCCATGAGCAAAGTAATCCAAAGTCAGTACTACTCATTTCCTTCTGCCCAGCTGGGTGATCCCCTTCCTTTTGTGCATATAACAACATATTAATTGCATAATACACTAGAGTAGTAGCTTTTAAATTAAATTGACACTCTAGTAGACACTAGATAAACAACCATTCAAAAATTATCCATTCTTTTTAATTTATGTAGGATTTAGGAGTCCTTATATGGAATCAAGATGCTCTGGTGCTAAGAATTTCAGCTGTGTTCTTGAATTCTTAAAATCATTCCTGCACTATGAGTAATCTGAATGGTTATAGTTCACTAATGCACACTGTCTTCCTAGTTCCTTTTTTCTACCAAAAGTTCTTCCAGAATACAGATTTTGATTTCTAAAAGATATATCTTTATTAGTAACAGCTGAGCAGACATTAATGTAGAAACATATAACAAAAGCCCAGTTCTGTGAAAGTTAAAACTTTTCTTGTCTAACCCTTCCATTTATGCCCCTTTAATTGAGAAGCTGCTGTGGTCTGTCCATCAAACCAGCTTGTTATCCTGCAGTCTATAAAGAATTAAGATATTACTATATTAAGTCTATAAAGAATTAACATATTATTTGGCAATTCTCTAATTTCAGCAGACCATTTAAGCATTAATGAAATATTTCATCACAGGATAAACTATGTACAGTCAAAACAAGAAATTTTACCCAAATCTCTAACAGAACTCAGTCCCTTACACATTAGTCTGTTCTGCAGTTATCTGTTATTTTGCATGTCTACAAAATCATGACTGACAAGGAGAAGCTAAAAGGGCTGATTGTCCACTGCTAATGCTTCCTATATAATATTAGGGATCATTATAAAAAAATATTATGAGACATTAAAAAAAAATATGAGACATTAAAAAAATAAACATGCATAAATAATGGTTCTTCATATAACATGGAGCCAAGCTCTGCTCACCGTCAAAGAATGCAGTGAATGTTGAAAGTTTGTATGGTTAAGAAAAGACAGCAAGTTCTTTGAAGATAAATTCATTGGGATTTTTTAAATGGATAGAAATGGCATCAACCTCAGCAAATCAAAAGTAATCAGTACTGTTATGTTTTGTTCAAAGATTATCCTGAGCTGAGATCATGGATTTAAATTCTCTTGATTAGAGGTGTGACTTTTAAAGCAGAATTGCAAAGGCTTGAGGTGTGAGCATGCAGAGCTGTCAATGCAGATTCTTCATTGATTCCCTTTTTATGAAAAGCACATGATGATTCTGCATCATTTTCTGTGAAAAGGAGACCCCTTTTTTTATCTTTTATCTCTAACAGTCTTAGCACCAAAAATACGCATATGCAAAACCTGCTGCTCTTTAAGTAGGAAATATTACAGAAACACTGAATGTAAAAAAAAAAAAAAAGCACTATGGAAAGAGGAATAATTCTTACAGAAGTTTATACAAGCGTGCATAAACAACTGTTGTTTGTTTGTTTTTACATCAGTGTTTTACTTTCAGAAATAAGAATGAGTAGTAGGTAAGCGTCCTTCTTTTCTCTAAATGATGAAAGGTATATAATAAATAGAATATGATAGTTAACACTGAGAGATGTACTTTTTTTTCCAATAAGGTAAGGAAAGACAATAAGGTAAGGAAAGATACATGCCTCAGGATCAGAGTCTTAGAAGGAGCAGGAGTAAATGGAAAATGTCACCCTTTGACTAAGCTAGTAAATTACCCTATTTGAGATATCTTTCCCCAGCAAACAGACATCCTGGTTTTGTAACTGCTAGTCCAATAAGATAATGGTTAACATAATCTATAAACAAACTGAAATTCTCTTTATGCAAACTCATTAATGTTCATTTTATATGTGTGTTCATGATTTCAAAATCAATGATGAAATTTATAAACATTGTAAATTAAAAGAATTATTTGCATTTTGGTGGAAAGTTTAAATCTTCATAATTCCAATAGGTTTTCTCGTGGAGGGGGGAGTGGTGGAGGAGTGGGGAACACCACACACACACACACACACACACACACACGCACACACAAATCCTTCCCAAAACTTTATTATATAGATATCAAGAAAGAAACAAAACCATCAAGATTTAAATTGCATTAATCTCAGAATCAAAACATTGCATTATATGAGTTACAAGTATTGACTATGGGAAGGAGCTAATTGAAAGATTCAAGAAACTTTGCTAGGTAATGTACATGTTAGGGATGTGTTCTATAATGCTGAAAGTTGCGACCCTCCACAAATGTTCTCTTTCATTTTTTGTCTTAACATGGAATACTCATTCAGTGTTCATTTGAAAATCAAAGGATTACACAGAAAGAATTTTTATATTTTCACGTTATAATAATTTTCATAGAAATATCTACTGGCAACTTAAAATATTAATTAAATGAGCTTGTTTAGCATATATACAAGGGGTCTGATTTATAGATGAGTAAATAGATATAGAGAAAGCAAGCGGCAGAGATGAAGCTAAAAGATCCCTATTCCTCAGCATCCTCAGATAGTTTGAGAATGTGTTTAATTTTAAGCCTGTATTTAAGGGATATTCATGTTAATTTGCTTGCTTATATTCTGACCACAGTAGAAATGTTTACAAATGTTATTTAACTTATATTCTGATTTGAAGCAGGAGACAGTGAAAGAACATGATAGGTTCAGAGCTCAATTAATGTGATACCCTGAACACTGCAGTAGCCAAAAGACTTCAGTGGCACCGTTTCTACAAAAGTATTGACAACAATGCCAAAAAAAACAACAACAAAATAAAACATGAATTTATTTGGGGAGTATCATCTGGAGTGTCATCAATGATCTGCAAGTTATTTAGAAAACCTTAAGGTCTATGCTAAGACAACTGGGATTCTTATTCTAAGGGTCTGTATGACTATTTATTTTTGACAATTTTTGTATAACTCCATTTTCTGATCTTCCTCAGGAATGTGTTTTGCCCTGTGTCTTTTCTGAACTTGACCCTTGGAGTCAAAAGACCATGTTCTGCCCTGTTCTTCTTTTCCCCACCAAAGGTATCATGAAAAATCTCCCTGGGAGTTAGTAGAAATTATAGGAATGGAAGGACCTTAGGAGGGCTAGCCAAATATGCTTATCTTCAAATTTCTAGAGAGGAACTCTTTTTTCTTCTCCAGAATATGTGATCTTGTCTGTACATCTCAGCGGAGTATGCAGTTCTGTGTTGTGTAAGCATCTGCTGTCCCTGGAAGCATGGCTGGGTGTTGTGGGAGACTGATAGCTTCCACAAACCAAAACTGTGCCAGGAAACATGCTGGATGGTGGATCATACATTTGTCCCACCTCTGTTAAATTTTCCACTACGGACATATCCTTTGTGTCTCCAAGTAGTACCTTGTTTCTACATTCCTGCAGCATTTTTGATTGAAAAGAATTATTGAACATACTACTATGAGTGGGGTAAAATTAATTTAACTGTACAGGTAAAGAACAATCAATACTTAGATATTAACTACTGCTATGAAAGAGTAAAAAAGTCATAGGGAGAGATTTCTATTAATCTAGGTAATATATATTATGCTTAATATATTACCTGTTTCAGAAAATCAAGACAAGATAAACAGTAAGTCTCCACCATAATAGTCCTTTTAGATATTTCAGAAACAGTAAAACTGAATTATAGCATCCAGAACTATAGAGAGACTCAGAGCAATGAGGTAAATAACAGCAGCTGATAGCACAATTTAGCAGATCCCTATCTAGCTACTTGTCTTCTACCACTATCTTTGTGAGATAAATTTGGATGTCTCCTGATTTTTGAGGAAGTTCTGCTGGATATGTTTTTTTCTGAGTACATTAAAGATGCAGACATGTCTCAAAGTTATGTTTCTGAAAATAATTAGATTTACTGTTTTGACAATTACATCTCCCAGAAGACTGTGACCAGTTTACTTTGCTGTGGTTTCTTTTAATAATCTGCCTTTAAATATCTAAATTGCTGGATAAATTAAATGCTGTTTCCTATACCAATAGCCATAATCTAAATGCTTCATCTGGAATCCCATCAATACTGTACATTTGGCCGGAAAATGATTCATGTTGCATTAAATTACATTTCTGTTTTCCTGGACTGCCTCTTCATATACTCTTGACACTTCAATTCATTAAGCAGATGGGGACGGAACACGTGACTGAAATATTTTGTTCAATAATACTTAAGTCCATTCCCTGCCAAACAATATAATCCAGCTCTCTTAGAGGAGAATTGTTTCACTTCAGCTGCTTTCCTAATAACTGGTTTAAGGTTCCATCACAGAAATCCATTTCTGACAATTCATGCATAGTTGATTAAATACATCTCTTTTACCCTCTCCTCCCCACCACCACCTTTCCCTTGATAAATGTAAAGAAGCTGAGACTGGAAAGTTGTTGATTAAGATTATATCAGACAATTAATTATGCATTGCAAAAACCTTTGACCCAAGCAAATGCTTCTTTTTCTTTCTTTTTTTTCTTTTTAATCAGTTGAAATGGAAAGTGATCAAATAATTACGTGTTCTTGTCTTCCAATCAAGCTGTAGGTAGAGAAAGGAAGTTGAGAGAGGAAATCAAGCAGAACCTTAAAGGGAGAAATGTTAATAATGAAGCAAACATACAAAAGGAAGTAAATCTCTTGGAATGAATGATTATATAATTACTTCTCTCACTTCAGCTTCATATAAACAAGAAAGCCTGCCTCATGTAGCCAGCCTGGAGTTTTGCTCGATTTTAGCCCTCATTGAGAAAGGTTCTCAAGTACATTTTGTTTTGTTTGAACACTTACATAATAATTGAGAAAAATACTGCATTTGATTCTGCATAGTAGACTATTTGACTTGGTATAAATATGACTCCTCCTTTTTAAAAATACCTTCCAACCTCATGCGATTTTTATGTTTCTCTTAGGAGCACCAGTAGGATATGCAATGCACAGGGGTGGGGAAGGATGGAGCACATTGTTCTCTCACAAATATCACTTTTGATCACATCATTAAGTACACAGTCCTGCCATATACATGAGCAGGGTGTTTGTGACCTGGTGATGTGGATATTAATGAGCTTCTTTCTTGCATCCAACTTTGACTGAACTTTTCATCACCTTTGCTGTTTGGAGAGCTTTGCATCTATTCCAGTTAAGTCCTTGCAGACTCATTTAATTTCTTTTACATGACTGACCTTTCTTACACATGACTGGCTGTCACAAGCTGAAGAGACTGGTAGGTTTGAGTTTCTGGATTGTGAGGTATTTAATTGCATCAAGAGGCATTTTGCTGTGGTATTGGAAAGAATGCCTGATTACTTAACTCATTACATACGTCGGGATGGTCCTGAGAGGTCAGGAATGGGCTTTAGGAGGCATTTTGTCTATGTTGTTTTTAATTTCTCCCCCGTTACCCCTCAAATTTAATAAAAATAAAAAAATAAGTAGGTATAGTTAGTAACTGAATTAGCATTCAATTCAAATGCCCAGATCAGCTCTTTAAAAGGTACAGAGGAATTTAGCTTCATGAAATCTTAATAATTTTGATTTACACTACTTATACATCTGCTCTTATGTTCATTTGCTTCTCTGAGTGAATGTACACTTGTTTCTTTAAAACCAGCTGGCTTACAGCTGAAGTGAAGTTGATGCTTATGTTATTCCTGACATTGTTGTAAACTAAAAACTAAACCACCTATCCTACTTTTTTTTTTTTTCTGAAAGAAGAACAGTTTTATCAGGGTTTTGTTTCGTTTCTTAAGAAGTCACCTATAGAGGATAGTTTGTCCTATCTGTCTTAGCTATGTCATACAGGATGAGTTTTCTTCTGCTAATTACTGTTTCTGATCAATGAGATAGGTAGTTTAAACAACATGCTTAACTTTTCAGTGGTTTCAGTTGATGTAGATTTCACTCCATGCAAGATCAATACAAATTTCAGTCCAGGACTGTACTAAGTTTTCCACTAGATGAGACACATTTATTTTCTCATTGCCATTTACACTGTTGATTAGCTTGATAACTTTGCAAGTTTCAAAGTTGTCACCATACTGAGTCTAAATCCAGCTCTATACTAGTTTTCTCCTTTGTTGCTCATGCAAAGATAAAGAAAGTCATGTCAAAGAGAATGATTTTGTAACTTAAAGATTAACCAGCAAGTGTATCTGAATATTTTATTTTGTTTGTTTGCTTACTGAGTTTTTTTGTTGGTGTTAATCGCAATTGGAAGAAAAATGTAGACAAGGGGAACTGGAATTACATTTTTTTGGTCCAAACTCAGTGTGGCACTATTTTTTTTTCACAACTACAGTGCAGCAGGAGTTAAAAAATGATGAGATTCAGCAGGCTGACTTCAGTCAAATAATTATCAAAACAACTCAAGTGGAAGAACAGTTCTTGGACAATAGCCAGATAAATAAATTCCCCATCCACACCTTATATTCTCGCCAGAAATCTATGGGGACAAGTGTAACACATTAAAAAGATCACATTCAGATATTAGCTTAGCTCTTCTATCTGGCTAATGGGTGTCCTGACATTTTCCATACTAATGTTAAAATTAAAACCCTCTTTCTGCATGAAGCCATTATTACAGAAAATGATGAGGGATATATTTATAGTTTAAGAAAATAATAAACAATTCTAAGTGGCCTGAAGAAGAGACTAAATCTTATAGATGTTAGCCTTCAGATATAGGTCAGATACAGCTTGACCTTTACTTGATATTATTTTATGAACCTTCCCACTGATAAAATTGCTCTGTATTTTTAAAAATAAATCAGCCTGTTTGGATTTCCCTTCTTTACTTCTATTATTTTTTTTCTTTTTTCTTTTCTCCCAGACCCAGGGCTTAGTTGATGCCAAACTGCCCTGGACAAAATTGGACCAGAAAAATGGAACACCAGTATGATTATTGAAAAAAAGAAACAGAAAATCATTGATCTATATATGAATACAAATATGTCTTCAACCTTAATATGGAGATGCTAGATTGCTTCTAGTTTATGATAAAGTAGACATATCCTACAGTATAAAATGACAAAATCTGTACAAGACAGAATATAAGTGATTTTAGAGATAATCATATTATCCAAGTAAAAGTGAAAACTATGTATATGCTTTGTTTACACATGATATCTAACATCTCTTTTTAAGGTCAGAACTGGTATCAAAGGCCTTTTGGGGAACGTAGTCTTACTTTGCTTGATGAAGATCTTTGACCATCATGAAATTCCTCACTATTACGGTGGGTTCCCATTTCTACTACTTGAATTATTTTTATCAGAATTAGTGCAAGTTTTGATATTCAGCTCTGCAGAGAGGGACCTGGGCATCATGGTGGACGACAAGTTGACCACGAGGCAGCAGTGTGCCCTCGTGGCCAAGAAGGCCAATGGAATCCTCAGCTGCCTTAAGAGGAGCGTCTCCAGCAGGTCGAGGGAGGCGATCCTGCCCCTCTACTCAGCCCTGGTGAGGCCACATCTGGAGTATTGTGTCCGGTTCTGGGCCCCACAGTACAAGAGGGATGTGGAGCTGCTGGAGAGAGTCCAGCGCAGGGCCACAAGGATGATCAGAGGCCTGGAACATCTGCCCTATAAGGGAACGCTGAGAGAGCACGACCTGTTCAGCCCAAAGAAAAGAAGGCTGAGAAGGGACCTGATCAGTGTCTATAAGTACCTCAAGGGAGGCAGTGAGGAGGATGGGTTTGGCCTCTTTTCAGTGGTGGCCACTGACAGAACTAGAGGAAATGGCCAGAAACTAAAGCACCAAAAGTTCCACAGGAACTTAAGGAAAAATTTCTTAACAGTGAGGGTGACAGAGCACTGGAACAGGCTGCCCAGAGAGGTTGTGGAGTCTCCTTCTCTGGAGATCTTCAAAACCTGCTTGGATGCAGTCCTGTGCCATGTGCTCTAGGTGACCCTGCGTATGCAGGGGGATTGGACTAGATGACCTCTAGAGGTCCCTTCCAACCTTAAGCATTCTATGATATGGAGTAGCATGACTCACGAAAGTGGAAAAGTCAGTTTGATCCACAAACAGGGCAAATGCTCTGGGAACTGTCAGTGTACAAGTGTAAAGCTGAGGTCAGGTATTCTGGTGTCGCTGATATACTGCAGGTTTGAACCCTTACTTTTCAGTTGCCTGTCTGTAAGTAGCCTGGCAATTCCTTTTTTACCTTACAGACCTTATAAGTAAGTGCAACAGGAAGAAAATACCTTGGGCAAAATGAAGTTGGGGTCTTGCAGAAGTCTGATATATGTGGTACAGAGTTAAAACTTCTGGAAAGAAAACTTTACCTCTCCCCTAAACAAATAATAAATGGATAGCTGGCTAGCCATTGAAAGTATGATTGCCAAGAACCATCAACAAAAATTCACCAAATATCAAAAAAATCTCAACTATTAATAAAGTCTTTTCTAAAACTAGTTTTTTATGTTGCCTTTTGGAAGGATCTGGTTATTTTAGAAAGCGTTTTGGTCATTATTTTTAGGAGATGGCACTTTCACATACAGAATCCTTAGAAGACTTAATTGCACAGCAGGTCCATCCACCACTTATAGGATTACTGCCTTGGGTCAAACATGTGAACAGGTTCAGAGTTGTCCAATATCTCTCATAGTGATGTGAAATTATTGACTTCCTTAGATGCATAGTTCAAAGGAAGTTCTTATAAGTTATGACAAAACAAAAAATATTCCTCATCAGTGACTGTGTAGGCCTTCGTTGCATATGCCTAGCTCGGGTCCTCTGAGTTAACTCCTGAGACCAAGCAAATTTTGGAGGTAGCAGCTCCTAAATGAGGCAGCTCAAAGAATTTGGTTCCAGCTCACCAGTGTCTGCTAAGGCGAGTCAGTAGCAGAGTCAGAATGAAATGCAACCACTTTTTCCAGTCACACATCCCCTCTTAGGCAAAAACAGATTAATTAAAATTAGTTCCTTTGTTCCTAATATAGTAGACTCCAATTTAACTGAACACTGAATGGCAAGTTGACAATGTTAAGATGAGAAAGTTCCCCTACTCTCTTCACAGGATACCCAGCTATGTGGGCATATATTACCAAATGTCTTCACTCTGTATCTAAAGAAAAGCCTTGAGCTTTTAACAGGTCTGGATGCATAGGATATACAAAGATAAAGAAAAGAGGCTTATAATCTTCTTCCAGTGATCTCTGACTGTAAGGCTTCCCAATATCAAAAAATCTTCAAGAACATGGCATAATGTGACTTTCCCTCCCAAGGTCTTTCCTTTAGTTTAATTACAACTGACACTAGCAGAGCATTGCAGGGGCAGTGCAGATGGTAAATTCACACCTGTCCCATATTTTGCATCTTGTCAGAAACTTCCATGGCATGATTTCTCTGGGAATGACAGTATTATAAAACATCTTCTGGCAGAAGCTTGAAAAATCAACACCCAGCTCAGATACGCAATGAAGAGCTCTAGCAATTTTTGAGAACAGAAAAGCAATGCTGTCTGGTGTGGTATAGATCTAAAGAAGGACAAAATTGTCCAAGAAAAATATGCTATCAATATTATGACTATGATAATTACTGTTATTATTTTATTTTAATGGAATATTGTAATATAATGTGATAGGGAAAAAGCTTTGGGGAAAGAAAGTGAAAAAGTCCTATTATTAATATTTTTTAGGATAATAAATGTGTTAAACATATCTATTATATTTGTTAAATTTATCATTTACACAGATATAAAACTTCACTGATTTATTTCAAGGGAATTATGTCTATCTCTTCTGTACCACAGAAACACAGCCTGAACCTAATCTACTGGGAACGTGGAATCACTGTGTTGATGTCATAAGGATTATTTTAGCTTTATAAAATTGTCAGGAAAATAAGGATCAGGTTCATTATTCTCATCGATGGACATAATTAGTACTATATGCACATTGTTACGGGAGTAACCACCTTTCCTACCAAACAGTGAAATTATCACATGACAAATAGAGAGAAGTTTCCTGTTAGCCCAGAGCAACATATGTGAGATTTTAAGTAATAACACTAAAGAAGGTGGCATCCACAGAAATGAAAAGGTTTGTTCCTTAAAGGTTTATTGTTTCACAATTTCTTCTCTAATTTAGGCTAAGCATACTGGGAACTATACAGCAATTTTGAAAGTTGTCTAACTATAACGACTAGTTTTGATGCTCTCAGGATCCAATGGGATTGCTATCATACTTTATACACCTATTGAGCTTTCTTTCTGGAACTGGTAAATTTTAATGACCAATAAGCTCGCTATATCTTGGTGCTGATTTCAGATCTTCCATGATCTGACTGCAGAATTTCAAGATTCAACAGTTTAAAGCAGTGTTTAAATTCTTTAGTGAAAACTAAAGAAAACTGTCAGCCTGACCATATAGGAAAGCCACAAATGCAGATATTCCCATAATAGTTGTTCCTCATTCCTTAAAGAAAGGAGGAATTGTTCCTGGGCTTAGAAGTTGCTGCTTCAAAAACACCAGTCCCTGTCAATTAGCCTCCTACACAACAATGCATACTATAAGATCCCCCTGATTTATGGTTGCATTGAAGTTTGTTGAATGGGATGTAAGACCTTTTTTGGCACATCAAAATGTAGAAACTCTGCACTTCAAGGAGGTAAAGTGTCTCATCTGAACATTAGGGGATCTCGTAATTACATACTTTCCTTCTCCCCGCTTAGGCACACTCCTCTGCAGTTAGAGCACCAAGTCTGATAGTCCTGTCACTTTCCACCACACCAGAGAGTTGATGTTCCATTACCTGTATTCTCCTTGACTGACAAACCCTAATGGGAACCTTGCTGGTTCTGTGGAGGGAGCAGGATGGTTTGCAGATGATTAAGGTGGGAAGTTTGGAAACAATGAGTTCTTGAGAGATCAAACACAAAGAGCAAGAGTACAATCATCCCCATGGGACTTGCTCTCCTGCATCTCACTGTGTCAACCTTCTTGTTTCTACAGATCAGAGGCTTTAGTTTTAGGGCAGATCTTTCTGTGAGTTAATCCATCATCTCACTAATTTGTCTTTAACATAAAACATGTAAGAGAAAGAAAGCAAGATCGGTTTGCAGAGATGCTCATATGTCTCCTGAGGAAGAGTTTTAGTGCTTAGATACTGCAGTACTTGTTATTGTAGCAGCAAGAATGCCTTTATGTTTAGGTAAGTGCTGTTTATTGAATGGACAAAGAACTGGATCGAAATGCTACTCTAAGACACTTCTTACAGATAGTATCTTTTAATTGAATTGGGATAGTTACTTGAGTAATCAGAGGATCTGGCCCTAACAGATATGGAGGAATTGGGCAGAAGCGGCTCCAGGCTTGATATACTCATTTTAATAAAACAGTAAATTTAATACATAAATATCTTACTGAAGAAAAATCTTTTTTTTTTCAACAGTATAAAGCAGTTATTAAAGCTGTTTTTAATTAAAAGATACTCAAGCACATTTTTGCACAAATGGACCTCACAGGGCTTTTAAAGTAGTAACTTAAACCATTCAAAACAGCAAAAAGTTTATCTAAGGTAAATTGAATCTTTTTTTTCCCCTGAGATAAAAATTTTGTGTACAGCTAGAAAAAAAATATGAAATGTAATTCGTTTAATTTTATTTCCACGTGTCTACAAGATCCATTCTCTTCCCCTTTTCCCAGCCTCATCAATGTGACTACAGTCTTGCAGGCTTGAGAGTCAGGGCCCAATAGGCCTAAGGATGATTCCTCTGGCTCTGCATGTCAGGAGGACTTCCGGGGTTGGAGTGGACCTTTACTTCCACTTTCAACTGCAGCAGGATCTAAAGAGGCCAGGTCAAATGCAGGGTATCAAAGCAATATATCCACTGATTTTATGTGTATTGGTAGATGGCAGATCATCTGGGTAGAAATATGCATATCTGTAAGAAGTTTTTCAGCCATACTACCATACCATGTATATATATATATATACACACATATATATACATATATGTATATATATAACTATTAGCATCTCCTCAATAAAGTTTTAGTTTAGGAGATAATCTGCCCCTTTTTTGTTATTATGGCTGAAAAACTACTTACAGAGCAGTCCAAACCTCCACGTACTGCTACTCTTAGAGGACTGCTTTCATGAAAAATAATCAAATTACTTTTTTTTTTATGAATAAAATTTTGCAGGAATTACAATTTTTCTTTCCTGTTTGCTCCTTCTCTCCATCTCATAATAGGAGGAGTTAGAATTTGGGAGTATATAAACCAATACAATGTACGTATTTACACTTATTTCTCATAATTGCTCTTAAAATAAAGGACATCCCCCTTGTACTCCTAGGCCATGTAGCTCATATTATGAGATTTGCCAAATGACCACTGATTTCAGCACAGCTTAGATTTCATCCCTGAAGAATGCAAGTTAGGAGAGTAATGTGCAGTGACACAGGCAGCACTGCAAATTAAGAAAGCAATATAAATTCTTACTGGGAAAAAAATGCTTTTAATTTAAAAGAAAGAAAATAAAGACAATCTAGAATGAACTTATAATTGAAGTTTAATTGTCATCTTCCATAAAAGTAAAAATGCATAAGGCTTTAGGAGTAAACAATCAGAGTTAAAAGCATAATATGAGCATCTGGCCCTCTCACATTATGGTTGATATGTTAATATATGATCTAAACATCATCTCTAATGTTTTATAAACAAAGATAAATTAACAGGATCAATTTTCCCTAGCAAACATTCTCCACCTAACAGGATAATCTTTGAACACTAATAAAATAAACCACAAATCATATTTACTCTTGGGCTTACTCTCTTGCTGCAGTTTAGCCTTGCTTGAGACAATATGGCAAACTCTATTTACGAAAGCATAATTTGCTTTTTTTTTCTGAAGATTTTTTTTTTAAGGTGGTTTTGCATAGATGCAGTTGCTCTCTGATTTAATGAATTAACTAACTATTTATTCTTGTTTTATTGTATTTTATTTTATTTTTCAGAATGCCTGAATCCAGTACTTGCAGTCCACATACATGAATACCATTTTTTTTTTTTCTCCCTAACGAGAAAAGGGAGAAATTCCTACTCTACTTATTCACAGAAGTAGAGAGATATCATGTCAGGTCTATACATGATTTGGAGAACTATGAAGATTATATCTTATGCTATAGGTAGTATTTCAAAGTCAGGGTGATTTACTTTATTGAGATTCCTGTCCATTCTTTACTCAAAATGCATTTATAGAGCACTGAGTATTTATGTTCTAGGTAGGAAAGAAATTGAATTTCCTTTCCACAGAAAACTGAAACTTTCTCACTCGTTCAGAAGATAAAATCAGCCAGTAGGACACCTGAAAAAATCCAGTTTCATGGAAGAGTTCATATATTCACGTGATTACCTGAGACGGAAGGCACATGTAGAGGTTTTCTCTGGTCAGATGGAGATTCCCAGTCCTCCACTGATAAATTGTTCCAGCTGATTCTTTTCACTTAGAAGCATATAGTCAGTCGGGTATCATGCGTTGCCAGAGAGAGAATTAACAGCCTCCTGGAAAATAGTAATTTCTCTGAATACACCTAAATACGTCTTTTTGGCATGCACACTGACAGAAAACTGGAAAAGTCAAGTGGCTGAGCAGGGAATTGGCTGTATCTGTCAAACTTCCATACTAAGAAAACAAACAAACAAATAAACAACGGCAGCAATAAAAAAACAAGTCCTGTTGAATTTAATTTGATTTAAAATAATAATAAAAAAGGACTTTTTTTCCAACAAAAGGTCAAGTACAAATTCCTAAGGATAGTGTTATGCTCATAGAAGACTCATTCTTTACATAGAACCAGGAAAAATTCAGCATTGATTCATGTTTGTTTATATGTCTGTCTGTCTTTAAAAAGAAGAAAAAAGCATATGCAAAACTGCATCTATGCAAAACAAAAAAAGACATCAAAAAAAAAGCCAGTAACAATCTGGAAATCTTTGTGTATTTTTAAAGGCTGAAACTTTATATTTGCATACATAAAAATATTTTCCATGTGGAACATCTCACCTTTGCCCTCTTGATTCCAGTTCAGAAGACACATCAACACTGGATGGAGGGACTTTCATTCTGCAAATTGTCAAGCCATGGAGATGAGGACCTGCCAACACTGGAGACTCAGCAAAGTGGACATTTCATCTAGCTACAGCCTTTGTGGACTATATGTATTTTTTGTGGTTCTTCTCCAAGGAATAGAATCAAGAGGAAAAAAAAAAAAACCATGAAATTTCTTTAAAGACATATGCAGACAATCAGAATTTTAACAGTGCCTTCAGATACATCTCTAGGATTAATTTTCTATCACTTTAGGTATACTGTGGAGGTAACCTGATATAGAAGTTCAGTCACCTCACCTTGCCTCTCCAGTAAATGGCAGAAATAAATTCCAGAAATAAACTCTTTTCAGAGAGAGAAATTTAATCTTTCTCCAGTGCTGACCTAAATTTAAGAATACTCCAACAGCAATGCCTGTCTGAGAGAAAATAAGTATGTAGGATAAATCTTGGACTTATATGTCAAGGGTCCTACATAGCAACTCCTTGCTCTCCACGGTACTTGATAAATTTAAAACAGCATAGGAGAAATGCTTTCAAAAACTAGTTACAACAAGCTGCAGTTCTCTATGTACTCCTAAAGACACACTAACTACCTACTTCTCAGTTTTCTTCCTCTTCATCCAAAATTGCTTCATATTCTCTCTACTTGACAAATCAGGTAGATTTCAACAAGCCAGGCACTCATTAAAATGTCTTGTACTGCCAGGCACTCATGGTGAGATTCATTTCACTTTATATCTCTACTATATAAACATCAGAATTTGAATCAAGCATCCTAGAATGGCCAGGAGACCAGTTCCTTCTCCACACTTCCTGTAACTTCGCATTTTCTAAACAATGTCATTGCTTTCATTGTTGTTGGTTTGTTCCCTTGAATATGTTTAGGTTGGTGAAGTTTTTTGGTGGTGGTGGGTTTTTCTTTTTTTCTTTTTTTTTTGAAAGTTAAGCAGCATAATGCTGAGAGGAAGAGAGAAATATTCATTTTTCAGCTACTGCTTTGGGATTGAGTTTTCTTAAAATTAAATGCTTACTGTAAAGAAAATAGGATTGCGGAGCATTATTTATGAGAAACTTTTTTTTTTAACGATTTCCAAAGCATAAACAATGATTTTTTTTGTAAGAGAAGATACCAGCTGATTACCATACATAAGCATTACCTTATTATTTCTTTTAAGAGCATTACCTTATTATTTCTTTTAAGAGTATAGTGAAATGAAAACTCTTGTTAGCACAGTGCCAGATTTGCTATCATGTCTACCCATGCATGCACAGGTGAAACAGCAAAAAACTGGGGAGGGTGCTAGTGAGTAGATGACATGCCAAAGTAATCTGTTCAATACTATATTTCTCCTGTCCCTCTGAACTGTTACACACTATATTGAGTTTAAGAGCTCAAACCAATTTCTGGAAAACAGCTCCTGACTGATGCTCCCACAGATTAAATACCAAATAAGGAGATAGCTCCCTGTCCTCAAAGGGTAGAAGAATAACTGTTTTGGCACTTCTGCTTGAATCTGTCATCATATGAGGGCAGTGCATCGTGCACTGGCGCATGGGTGAGTCTAAAGGAGTCATATATGGATGAAGATGATATCCGATAAATCTGCCCTGAGTAAGATCCGAACATGCAGACAAGAAGGGCGCAGCAGTTACGCATGCTGTGACTCAGGTTTACAACGTATGGCTCCGATTTGTGGCCCCCATGACCTTGTTACCCAAGATGATTGACAGCCCTCTGGTGAGGTCATTACCTCTCTTAGGAAAACAACAGCACCCCTCTCTGAAGCAATTTGACCGGGCAGTAATATGCCTTCAGTCACCCTTTCACCATGAAAACTGCAGTATTCTGGACACAGCAGGAAACAGGCTATCTGTTATTCCTCTTGAGGAAATGCTTAACATGGGGACATTTTTCATTTTTTACCTTTGTAAGTGATCTTGCCAACATAGAGCAACTCTGCAATAATTGTCAATCATCAGGACATTTCTTCAGTTACCACCCCTCCTGTTTTGCTTGCATTGTGTTGATTTGTATTTCAATTTGGTTCTGTATTCTTTTTTTTTTCTCCTTCTCTGTTTTCCCTTTTTTTATTTTTATTTTTTTTCTAGGTGCACTTCATTGCAAGTGTCATTATGGAGTGGCTAAATCACCTTGTCAATTATTTTTCTTTACTTTTTTTACTAATGATTCTCCTGCATGCATTGGTAGGCTATGGAAACTCTCCTGTGTTGGCCACAAGTTTCACTAGGATTTTCACCCTGCTTCTGGGACTTTTCAGCTTAAAACAATCATCTATTTTATTTTTCCTTTCTTCCTTTGTATTTTAAAGAGCAAACACCCTAGCTCTGCTCCTTTTGGAACAGGTGGAAATTGATTTTATAAAGATGTTTGAAAAAGAACTTTGAAATCTCTCGAGTATAAGAGCCTAATGCGAACACTTTTTTCTTTTTTCTATATAAAATGAGAATTTATTAGATACTGTTGTATATAGAATTTTACTAAAGCTAAAAAAAAAAAAGAAAAAAAAAAGAAAAAATCTTTGCTAGGAATCAGACTCTTCTGTGAGATAATCATATACTTTGCTAGCAAAGCCCTAGCTGTACATTACATAATACATCAAAATGGGTCCTTTACTTTAAGAGTTTTTTAACTTTAGTTTGGCTCTTAAAAGAGTAGATATCTGAAGCTTTGTGAAGATATTGACCAGGAAACAACAAGTAATTTTAAGAGTAGGCTAAACCTGCAAAAAAAATTAGAAATAATAGTAACTGGCTTGCAAATTCCTGACCTTCACATATATGTGTCCTAATAGTCATTGTTCTCTAATCTTTTAAATGTCATCCAGCATGCTTGGCCACTGTAGAGCATTGTGTTTTATAGCTGACAAGGCAAGTAATGCACTTGATCCAACAGGCAATATGTGAGATTCATTGGGTGATTCATTGTCCTTTCAGCTTGCCTTTTTTTTTTTTTTTAACCGAATGATCTATGTACTTTACTACACATTGAAACATGTTCCAGACACAGTATTCCGACTCTGATGTATGCCAGATGTATTTCTCTAGCAATATGTGTTAATGAACTTCAGCCATTCTGGTTTGTCATATATTTGCCTCTATCATATCTGTCTGTGTTTAGAGGTAGAAAATACCCAGAATATTAAATACACAGATTAAATTTTATCCGCCTTGTCCTAAACTAACTACTTCTGTTGACAAAATCCTCACTGTCTGTAAAGGGCTTTGGCCTAAGTGTGGATATTCACAGCATTAAGAATTAAGACAGGCCTTAATTCAGAATTAGTTCCTTTTTGAGGGAAAGATCTAAGTAACTGAAGTCAAAGGGATTAATCATGTGCTGAAGACCAAGCTTCTAAGTAAAATGTTTTCCTAAAGGAAGCCTTTAAGCAGATCTCTGCTATTGTTTTCATTTTTCCAATAAACATCTTCATATCATGCTGAGTTTCTAACAAAGATTAACACTAATACATTCAAATTATCTGGATTCTCTTGTACTTTGACCTGGTTCAATTGATTCCTCACATGACAGAGGAAATTGCACATTAAGTTGTTTTTTCCTTCAGTTCAGTTTCTATATTTTTTAATCACTCATTAAAATTTAAATGAGAAACCAACAATATTCTCATTTTGAGCTGCTACTTTTATACCCATGAAAATCAGTGGTGTAGTGTTTATTGAATTAAATATGAGTAGTATCTGGTCCTTTGTATGTATTGATCTAAGATAAGGTCTTAACTGCTTACTATTTAGAGAGCTTGGCATATTCTAACAATATCCCTAAAACTGCTAAAATCCAACAGCACAACATGAAATGGCAAAATGCCTGCTGTCTTTCAAGAGGAAAAAGATGTGATATAAGAAGCTTTTAGATATAGAAGGTTTTGACCAAGGACTCAATCCATGTTAGCAAGTAGGACGATGCAGTAAAGGTAGATCTGGAGCCAGGGACCCAGTTTGTGAAGATACACTGATGACATTATATGTTTGTTTGTTTGTTGGTTTATTATTTTATCAGCCTTGATAAATGGCATGAATATATGTTACTGGTTAGAGTGTTGTTCTGAAGAAGACCTTCCAGTAAAGTTTCATCTGATAGGAATGTAATTTGGGACAACCAAGACCACTTTGAAGGACCCAGGTAACTGCAGGCCAGTCAGCCTCACCTCCGTCCCCAGAAAAGTGATGGAACAGCTCATACTGGCCATTGTCTCCGGGCACACAGAGGACAAGAAGATGCTCAAGAGTAGTCAGCATGGATTCACCAAGGGGAAATCTTGCTTGACTAACCTGATAGCCTTCTGTGATGAAATGACCGTCTGGATAGATGAGGGGAGAGCGGTGGATGTAGTCTATCTCAACTTCACCAAGGCTTTTGACACCGTCTCTCACAACATCCTCCTGGGCAAGCTCCGGAAATATGGGAGAGATGAGTGCACAGTGAGGTGGATTAGGAACTGGCTGGATGGCAGGGCCCAGAGAGTGGTGATCAGCGGTGCA
>NW_010579541.1:99135-131583 GCF_000705375.1 Tinamus guttatus
TCTATGATTCTCTGATTTCTGATACAAACCAAAGTATGATGGGGGAAATCTTGTGAGGATCTTGGCAAAAGAATATTCCTCACCCAAACATGTCTGTTAGTGAGGTGAGGATCTCAGTGATGGAGCAGGGATCTTGTCCCTGAATTTTTAGAGATGATGACATCATAACCTTAGGCTGAAAAAGAAACAAAATACTAGAGAAACAGAAGATGGGTATGTGCAGTTTACAGTATAAGGATAAAGAAGATCATCTCATAAAGAAATGTTGTTGCTACATATTACCTAAGAACAAAGAGGAAGGGAAAACTGGATCAATAACTGATCCAGGTCTACGTAATTTTATCTGGTTTATAATATTCATGGTTTGAATTTGGGAAATACATCAAATGTTCCTCCAGCTACATATGAAGTTCTACTCAAATTTGAGCTCATTATATTGTTTTCATATGGTCCTGAATTTTAAATATGTGCATCCAGGTTTGCACAGAGTAGTCAAGGGCAGTGTTATTCCCAGTGCAAAAAAAAAAAAAAAAAAAAAAAAAAAAAAAAAAAAAACTGACCCAACAAAAGAATTTTGTTTGCACTTTAGGAAAAATATGCTATTATTTTTAATCCAAGATAGAGATACTTCTTTATCTATTATTAAGAATTTTTTTCATGTTACTGATTTTTTCAAGGGCTGAAATTTGTAGATTTGAGAAAATTTTACTTCCTCTATCCCTTCACTATTTTTAGAGAGATGGAGTAAAATTGTGTCAGTTATGGGAGGCATCGGAGTATTCTGGCACAATTAGATGTAACTTGAGGATGTTTTCCTGCCCTATTCACAGTACATAGATGGACCATCAAGAAGAGACCTGGGGAACCCTGGAAAGGAAGCAGAAATTAAGATGCTTGACCTGTAGTCATAGCAGCATAGCTGGGATTTTCACAGCCAGGGGAAACATAACTTTGAGGTCTTTGATTTTGAAAAGCTCTGATAAGGTTTTTCACTTAGCTTAAAAGACATTTTGGACTTGCTCTAAGTTCACTGTGAAAACCAGTCTAGTTCATGTACATTGCTTTTCCCTTGTGTCTTGCTTTCTTTGGTGTTCTTATCTCTCCTCTACTTTCTGTCTCTTTAGTCAGCCTTTTCTTTTTTTTCTTTTTTTTTTTTTTTATTAAGAGAAAATGTTCTGGGTTTGAGAGTACAAAAGCCTTCTTCTGACTTCTCGAGACTTAAATTCTTGTATGTCTTCACCAACTCCTCAATCTATACTGAAGATACCTATTGTTTCCCACCTACATCAATTGAACTTTCTTTCTTTTGACTACGATCTTATATTTAACTTAATTTCTGCATAGTTTAGCTGTACAAAGGTCTTTCTTTGATAACCAATTTTTAAGGAAAATGCAAGGTCATATCTTATTGCTTTATTTTCCAGACTTCCATTACTGTTAGACTGTTGTTCTTTATCTGTCTTTCTTTAAATAACAAAAATATAGCAGAAATAAAAATCGTGACTCGAATAAGAGATGTCAAATTAATAGTGGGAATTTTATTATTAGTTAAGGCATTCTGAACAATAAAAAAACCTTCATAAACCTACAATTAGTAAATGTTGCTTAACATATTTGTTGCATGCTCCCTTGATTTGCCTTGCAAATTTTAAGAAGTTTATATTACAGTGGAAAGAAAATCCATCCTCTCTGAAATCCTGTCATCTCTTTCATAAATGTGCTAAGAAAACTAGTTTGCATGACTAGTCCACTTGTATTCCCTCTTGAAAGCTGATTGTCCATGAAACACTAACTCAAATTAAATTCAGAAGCACAACTGAGAATGAGAAGCTCTCCTTTTAACTTTTTTTGAGCACAAAATTATTCAGATTTCAGAAAGGGTGTTCATTTGTTGTCTTTCTAGGATATAGAATAAAATTGCTTTGTAATAATGTTTATTTGATTTCATGTGTAGACCTCTCCTACAGTAAAATTATTTGGTGCAGTCTGAATCACTGCCATCAGATTTTACTCTCATGTTACTAATCTTGGTAGAATTCTTGTAACCCCATTATATCCAGTCTTTTATGAACTGCTATAAAAGACTGCCAGTGAGAGTGACTGAAGATCTACCACATGACAACCGCAGTCACAGAAATATTGCACTTAGATCAGTTTTGCCTGTAGCATTCAGTTCATGCCTACCAGAATTTGAAGTAATCCCCTGACATATATAGTTTTTAGAGTAAATTTTTCACTATTCAGCTATTCCTGTTCTGAGCAATTTAATCAAGTATATATTTTTTTTAGAATATTCTTCTTCAGTCTCATGAAATGTATTTTTTCTTGAATCATTCCGGGTTACAAATGAAGAAATTCATTCAAAGCACTATATGCTACCTGAGCTATTACACAGATATGATTTAATTCCATGCTATTGAATGTACTAAAATAAAATCCAGACATTCACAACATGTTAAAACTTGTCACTCCCTTGCTAAATCAAACTTCAATTCCCTACTGCTTTCCAGCCCAGGTAACTCCAATATCACATGATGTATAAGACCACAAGGACTCTAGCCTTCAGTTTTTAAGTGCTAAATCACAAAAGATTAGAATTTTGTTTTGTTTTGCTTTTATCCTCAGAAGTATTTGAATTCTGTGTTTCAGAAACAGGCAAAAATGATTCTTATTGTTAAAAGCCCAATTTAATTACTGACTCAGGAAAGTAATGTTTGAGGAACAGTGTGCCAGCCATTAATGAAATAAAATCTGTGGTTAATAGGTACTAAGTAGCTGGCTGATGTCAAAAGTGATGTCATTAACCTATAATAAACTATGCACAAAACTTTCAGAGATAATGTTTCACAATGTGAAATAAAGGGGTTGTATCATATACTGTGTTGTGAATATTAATTTTCAGTAATTCATAGAGGAGTTGTATTTTTTGTAGTTCTAGACAAAATCTCATTCATTCTCTCACTTAGAGAGGAGAAAAGAGGAGAAAACCAATATGGAAGTATATGAAGAAAACAAAAGCTGTTAGCTGTGACTTAACCTCTTTTCCTTAAAAACATAACTTGATAAAAGATAAAAGGGAAGAGCTGAAAGTAGGGGGAAAGCAAATAGATGCGATTTCTGTCATTATGCTGGTCTTATTGTTATGTGTGTAGTTCCTGAGAAACATACTCACACAAGCATGTCTCCTTATGAGACATGCCACCTTGATGGAAGAAGATATATGCACAGAAAAGTAATTTGTCTGAAAGCAAGATAACAAGCTTTGGTCCTAATTCTTTAGACTTTCTCTGAAGTGCTACCACAATTAATAACACTATTCATATATTTAGAATGAAGTATAGATTATACATCTTTCTTACTCTGCTGGTGACTATATGAAGACGAAGGAAAAGACTATGGCAACATCACAGTTGTAACTCTAGGCATGTCAATATCTAGTAGTGGAGCATGTTGTGGGGACTTCTGAACTAGTTTTGGACCTACGAGCAGCTTGGAGGTAGGACCACACTGCCTGAAGAAACCTATCTCTTTGGGACTGCAAGTTGGATGTTGGATTAGTTGACATCCTGTACTAGCTTAACCAATATCAGAAGAATTGTGTGTCTCCTCAGGATGCTGATTCACTTCTTTTGGATAGGCAAATTCTCTGTACTCTACTGAGCAGTGTAGATGAGGCAGTTGGGTGGCCCGAATCACTATAAAGGTTTTCTGTTCCATGATTTTGGGTTGTATCTTTGTTTTTTTCCTAACTTCATGAAAGACTTCAAGTGTTTTTATTTACCCATCTAAACAAATAAGGCCAACAATATCACTACTTCAATTAATTGGCTAGTAAAAATTTATGACAACTTTGCATATTATTTCTTCTAGCTCTCTTCTTGTTTCTTCTTTTACACCAAATCTTTACACCTTGGAAACCAAACTTTCTTTTTTCTTACCTATGGAACTGATATAGGGTATGATTTCATTCCTAAAATCTTTCAGAGCTACATATTTGTTACCAAATATCGTGATTTTTTTTTCATTGTATATGTAAATACATTCTGCTAGGATAATGAAGCAATAAAGATTTGTCTGCATAAACTAAATATTTGTGAACAGAGCCTATAACAGCAAACAGCACATTAGCAATAAGTACTAGCTAATTACTCAGCTGAAGGTTTATTTTCTTTTTCTTATTTTTTTTTCAATAGGCTAGAAATAATCAATTATATTTAATAGACCACATTAATTACTGCATTTCTGAAATTTATTGAACAATTAAAATAAAGAGCCAGAGACATGTTACACCAAAGGGAACAATCCTACTCTGAGTGCTGCACAAAAGGATAATTAACTGACCTGCGACTACTGTGCCTGTTCCTGATAGTGCCATGTACCCAGTAACAGAGTTGGAGTCTCAAATTTGTCCTGTGTTTTGTCATTGCATTAGCCACCTTGTCCAGGGGCCAGACATAAATTCTGCTTTAGGTATAGAAGGAAATCCCATAGACTGCAATGTGCTTTGGATCATGAGTCTCAAGTCACTCAGACAAGAGACTTCTCAGCCTAAAATAATGGAAATCTACCAAATTGTTTTGTCACCTTTGCCTGATGTTCACACCTTCTAATGAGGTCTGAAAATCACAGAATCACAGAATCACAGAATCACAGAATGCTTAAGGTTAAAAGGGACCTCTAGAGATCATCTAGTCCAACCCCCCTGCTCCACCAGGGACACCTAGAGTATGTGGCACACGGTCTCATCTAGGCAGGTTTGAAAGATGTCCAGAGAAGGAGATTCCACAACCTCCCTGGGCAGTCTGTTCCAGGGCTCTGTCACCCTCACAGTAAAAAAGTTCTTCCTCATATGGAGGCGGAACTTCCTGTGTTTCAACTTGTACTCGTTACTCCTTGTCCTGCCACTGGTCACTACTGAGTTGAGCCTGGCCTCATCCTCCCTACATTCTCCCCTCAGGTACTTGTACATGTTGATCAGATCTACTCCCAGTCTTCTCTTCTACAGACTAAATAGGCCCAGCTCGCTTAGGCTTTCCTCATACAATAGATGCTCCAGTCCCTTAGCCATCTCCATGGCACTGTGCTGCACTCTCTCTAGAAGCTCAATGTTCCTCTTGTACTGGGGAACACAGAACTGCACACAGTATTCCAGGTGCGGCCTCACCAGAGCTGAGTAGAGGGGCAGATCACCTCCCTTGACCTGCTGGCAATGCTCCTCCTCATGCAGCCAGGATCCCATTGGCCTTCTTGGCTATGAGGGCCCATTGCTGACTCAGGGTTAACTGGTTATCTACCAGGACTCCCAAATCCCTCTCTGCAGAGCTGCTTTCCAGCAGGTCAACCCCTGATCTGTACTGGTGCTTGGGGTTATTCCTCCCCAGGTGCAGGACCCTGCCCTTGTCCTTGTTGAACCTCATGAGGTTCCTCTCTGCCCAACTCTCCATCCTGTCCCGGTCCCTCTGAATGGCAGCACAGCCCTCAGGAGTGTCGGCCACTCCTCCCAGTTTGGTATCATCTGCAAACTTGCTCAGGGTTCACTCTGTGCCCTCATGCAAGTCATTGGTGAACAAGTTGAACAGCACTGGGCCCAGTACTGACCGCTGGGTGACACCACTGCCCACAGTCCCCCAACTAGACTCAGCACGATTTATCATCACCCTCTGAGAACTGCCATCCAGCCAGATTAAACTTCCTATGTTTCAACTTGCACCCATTACCCCTCGTCCTGTCACCGGCCACCACAGAGAAGAGCCTGGCCCCATCCTCCCTACAATCATCCCTCAGGGACTTGAACATGTTGATCAAATCTCCTCTCAGCCTTCCTTTCTCCAGACTAAACAGGCCCAGCTTGCTTAGTCTTTCCTCCTACGACAAGTACCCTAGTTCCTTAATCATATTTGTCGCTCTGCGCTGCACCCTCTCTAGAAGATCAATGTCCTTCTTGTCCTGGGTAGCCCAGAACTGCACAGAATACTCCAGGTGTGGCCTCACCAGAGTTGAGTAGAGGCAAATCTTCATTTGCTTTGTGTGCAGATCAAATAAATACACTGCTCTGTCAGAATAAAATAAGTTTAGAACCAACAAATTTGCATTTGGATATAGTTTATTCTGAAAACATTCACATGGCATTAATACATTAACATAATATGATGTTCAGAGCATACTTAGCCTTGGCTGGGGTGCTTTTGATTGGGAATTATGGGACATGGAAGGATCAAAGATTTTCTTCTTTTTTTTCCCTCTTTTGTTTGTTTGTTTTCCTGTTTATTTTTGTTTGATGTTTGTTTTTGTAAGCATCTCTGGCTTGCATTATATCAATGGAGCTAATGCTTTTTGTTCAGGTGAAAACTGGAGATCATAATGTTCTAAATTATTATTTATTAAGCTATTATTATATTAAGCCACTTCCCTGTGCGTTCATCTATTCTTCCTGGACAATCACAGGCTGGAGTTATGATGGAAATGTGGGATTCAAGTGTGTTGTCTAAATAGAGATGTCTGCTGCCATTCTAGTTGTACTGTATCCTGCCTCTGGCTCCCATTTGAGAAGGAAATTTGTTTCCCATAGGTCCCGCAACACATATTTCAACCCAGTACAGATGTACCACAGGTAACCTCAGATTGCCACAAGAACCTAGGAGTTGGCAATGGAATGTTGATCTCTAGTAGCTATAATGGGAACATAAACACCAAGCTCATATGTAGATAGCAATACATCAACACCAGAATTTAGAGTGTTAGTCTGAAGCTTTCTCTGGTTAGTTTGTATGAACCTTCTGTAGATTCCTAAATATCCACATTGAGTACCATATCCCTCCTCAAGCAGTAATGACAAGGAAAACCTCCTCTTTCCAGACACCTCTCCTATACCTTCCCAGAGAGGTCTCTATTGCCTTTCCTCATCAAAGAATACAGATTTGGAGTTTTCATTTCGTTTGTTTTCAACAATTTTCTGGAGAAAATCGGACAATGGCACTTCTTGTCCTAAGAGTCTAGGGAATCTGCTTCAATTACAGAGTCTAATACTGCCTTTTTGCAGAACTCTTATTTTCTAAAATATTGTAAGAGACTTTTATAACCCATCATAGGCTATCACCCTATTTAATAAACTAAAGTGTTTCACCAGTCTCCAAAATCCAGGGGATACTGAACTAAAGGAGCTATTGCATTGATGAAAAACAGGCCGTTCTTGTACCTGACCATGAAAGCAAGATCAGTTCAAACTGACGTGAACTCCTGCAGATGTCCACTCTATAAGAGAAACCTTTTTGCTAGCAAAGTCTGGCTTTTAACAAATCATGAGTAGAACGGTAGCAGTGGCCACCCAAGCATCCCTGCAGCTGCAGCCAATTCTTTTGGCCAAATCCTTGCCAATCCTTGGGCAAGGATTTGGCCTTAGGGGACCCCAGTGTCCCCATGTCTGTTCCAGAGGAGGAATATAGCAGAGCGGTTTTGCAGGCAGACAAAACTATCCACCATCCACTCGCCTTTACAAACAGACAAGCCAGGTGGGAGATTATCTTTTATCTTCAGCCTGAAGTCAAACCTACTGCTCAGTTGGTATCTCCAGCATATTTTTTTAAGTGCAGCCTGTGTGCAGGGCAATGAGCAATGACACTTCTCGCAGCTGAACAAGACTTTGGGTAGCAACAGGCTGCCTGGCAACAGGGGTGCTCTTGGTCCTAGCCCATGTGCGATGTCTAGTGGGGATGTGGGTAATATCCCGGGCAGCTGCCAGCCACCAGCTGATTGCAGATGCCTTCCAGGACAGGCTCCAGCACTCACATGCAGGCATTCGTCCATCCTCAGCTGCTGTTTCCTTCCCCAATGCACAAAACAGCTCTTTGCTACAAGCACGGAGCAGTGGAGTATCATAGGAAAAAAGAAAAAAAAAATAACTCCAGTTTGTGTTTTGGAATAATGATTCAGAAAGATGTAGATTAAAAAAATATATATTGCAAAAGATGAAGTGGAGAAGCATGTCTGGGCAGTGACAGCTCTCAAATGCATTTCAGTGTCATGGTGGTAGGCTCTCCTGCCCCTCATATGCAGGCTTAGGTGGAGAAGGGGCAGAAGAAAAGAGAGAGTACAACTTGTTCTTGGCTGCCTGCCCCCAAAATAAAATAGAGCAATTAGAACTGAGGCTCAAAGCTAGTAATTAACACAAGGATGGGAGTAACATGAGCACTGGTGTAGCATCTCACACCTAGTACAAACCCACCCAGCTGCTAACACCCATGGCCACTAGGAATGAGGTTTTGCTTAGGTGCTGTTTGTTTGGCAGAGCAATTTTAGGCTGTTTGGGTGTTAATTAAATAATCCTGGAATAGTTCTTTCTGGAATCAGCAGAGCTATAGAAATAAATAGGTGATATCATAAAAACTACCCCAATTTCATTTCCTATATTCATCAATAGACTTTTACAGGCACCTTAGAGTGCATCACTGATATTGAAAGATATATTAGTTGATCCATGCTTGTATCATTCTTTCAGATTTTTCTCTCTCTTTTTTTTTTTTGGCATAAGTTGTAAGAGCTGGTAACTTTCAGTTCATAATATATGTATACATGTGTGTGTGTTTGTATGCGTATATAAAAGATTATTTGGTACAAAACTTGGTACAAATATATTTTTATTCTTGTTGTGGTCTTGCTTAGATTTCTTTGCATCAGACAAGAGTAGACTTTAGATCATTTTTATCCACCTTTCTGCTATTTAATCCTTTCTACACTATTAATTATTTAATCCTTTCTACACTATTTTGGACAGTGAGATGGATTAGGAACTGGCTGGATGGCAGGGCCCAGAGAGTGGTGATCAGCGGTGCAGAGTCTAGTTGGAGGCCTGTGGCTAGTGGGGTCCCCCAGGGGTCAGTCCTTGGTCCAGTCCTGTTCAATTTATTCATCAATGACCTGGATGAAGGCACAGAGTGCTCCCTCAGCAAGTTTGCTGATGACACGAAACTGGGAGGAGTAGCTGATACCCCAGAGGGCTGCGCTGCCATCCAGAGGGACCTGGACAGACTGGACAACTGGGCGGTGAAAAACCTCATGCAATTCAACAAGGCCAAGTGCAAGGTCCTGCACCTGGGGAGGAATAACCCCAGACACCAGTACAGGCTGGGGACCGACCTTCTGGAGAGCAGCTCTGCAGAGAAAGACCTGGGCGTCATGGTGGACGACAAGCTGACCATGAGGCAGCAGTGTGCCCTCGTGGCCAAGAAGGCCAATGGAATCCTGGGCTGCATTAAGAAGAGCATCTCTAGCAGGTCGAGGGAGGTGATCCTGCCCCCCTACTCAGCCCTGGTGAGGCCACATCTGGAGTACTGTGTCCAGTTCTGGGCGCCACAGGACAAGAGGGATGTGGAGCTGCTGGAGAGAGTCCAGCGCAGGGCTACAAGGATGATCAGGGGCCTGGAACATCTGCCCTATGAGGAGAGGCTGAGGGAGCTGGGCCTGTTCAGCCTGGAGAAGAGAAGGCTGAGAGGGGATCTAATCAGTGTATATAAATACCTCAAGGGAGGGAGTGCAGAGGACGGGGATGATGTCTTTTCAGTGGTGGCCACTGATAGGACTAGAGGAAATGGCCGGAAACTGAAACATCAAAAATTCCATAGGAACTTAAGGAAAAATTTCTTAACAGTGAGGGTGACAGAGCACTGGAACAGGCTGCCCAGAGAGGTTGTGGAGCCTCCTTCTCTGGAGATCTTCAAAACCCGCTTGGATGCAGTCCTGTGCCACGTGCTCTAGGTGTCCCTGCGTATGCAGGGGGGTTGGACTAGATGATCTCTAGAGGTCCCTTCCAACCCTAAGCATTCTATGATTCTATGATTCTATGATTATTATTGTTAATAATAATAATAATCCATGCGAATGACTATTTTATTTTTAAATCAGCTAATCAAACAGATGTAAAACAATTTTACTTCTATTATTTTCACTTTAACTTAATCTCTTCTGTGAGATCACTGTTCTCTTATGTCATGACAAAATTCACATTCAGTCTTTTTTTCAATTAAGAGCTCAAGAGATTTTGACACCAAATTTATGACACTACAGTAAATGCAACAGGAAAAAAAAACGTAAAATTTTTCAGTCATGAAAGTAATAAAACATTAAGGACTTGTCCCAGAACACATTAGAATAATAAGGGCTTTGTTCAAGGGTGATTGTTTGACTCTATAAAAAGACAGAGGTCTGGGTGCATTTTAAAAGCTCTGAATGAGAAAGAAATAAAAAAAGTAGATTGATATTAAGCACTACATTTTTGAAATTATTAGCTAGTTGTGTATGTGAACTCTGTACAAAAATACAGTATTTACTGCAAAGGTGTCGACAGCGTGTCCCCCTCTAGTGGCCATTTTATTTAATGTGGTGATAAGTAAGACTGAACTTGTAGACTTGAACTTGTAGATAAGTAAGACTGAACTTGTTTTTGTTGTAGAAAATAATTTGCTTTGAATAAGCTTCACCCTGTTTACATAGCTGTCCAAAGACACTCCACCATGCTCCATGGCTTCCTAAGCTGTAATGATATGTTGTGCCCTCCTTGCCGTGCCCAGAGACCTTATTCCTTCCTGCTTTGCACTGCACTACAAAATAAACTAATATATGCCGATAGTGCAGGAGGGAAGGCCAGCATTGCAATCAAATCTTGCAGATGCCATCCATGCACCCGTTAGATTAAGCAAGACAAAGAGTTCTGACTCTGTACTGGGACAAATTAATAAGTTTTTCTAAGCTCAGTAAAGACCACAACACTTATTGCTAGACTTTGAGAAAACATAGGGAGGTCAAAGAGGAAAACCACTGGAGGAGAATAACTGGGAGCCACCACTTATCAATTTTGATGGAAGTGGGAGAAATTTAAGGATTGATTTCCAGAACCTGCTAGTTATTTCCATGCCACTAATAGTAACAAAATCCTGGCAGTGGTACACTGATAATGACATTTTGATTACCTCCATCCCCTTCAGTTCCTTCAGCTTCCAGGGATTCATCAATAACATCTATGGTGATACTTCATATCAGATGAAACTACTCCCAAGAAGTTGCAACTGCCAAGGAGAGCCAGGGAAACTCATCCTGTTCTGCTTAGATCTATGATATCTATGTCATCTATGACGAGCACAATCTCTACTATTTTATGTAATCAGGAGGTCTCAGAGATCCTTGTCATTGCAGTCTTCCAGGATGTCACACCTAAGAGTAGAGAAGGACAGGCTTGTACCTGTCTATGCTTCTCCCTACCAGCTGATGGCTAGTATAATCACATCATGAGAGAAATAGTTGTTATCTTTGCAGATTGCTTCAGGGATTCCTTATGTACCTGCATATGAATATTGTTCTTAGCACTAGTATATGTTCAAATCACCTTAATTAATTTACCTAGATTGGAAATTCCCATGATACCTTTTCTCCAGTGGTTCCTCTTAAGTTCTTATATCATATTTTTGATCCATGAACCTGAAAGCTCTTAAAAAGGAATGAAGATTTATCTTCATTTCATAAATGCAGAAAGAGAGATGATTTGGTTAACCAAAAGCATTAGTAACTGAGCGACTGTTTCTGAAACTGTGTATCATGACCCTCTCCAAAATCTTTTATGTCTGACCTATCCCCCTTTCATATAATTTCAGGAATAGTCATTTCAGTGTTGTCTAAGTACTTCATTAGTCAGTAATACATACACAATTTATATTAAACTCTAATTTTCTCTATTTTGTAGAGGAGACAGCTGTCAAGGAAAGGGGTTGATAAACCATGAAACCTAACAAATTACAAAGAAAATGCACATTAGTTATAAATTATTGTCAGGGAAATAATACACTTGTTTCATAAATAATGTCTTAATTGTCAAAAAAGGCAGCATGAGGCAAAAGCAAATATGATTAGACCAAAAATATAAATGAGTATAAAAGATGGATAAAAAGTATTTAAAGTTATACAGAATCTAATATTTCTTGGATTGAGCTCATTCGAGGAGGAAGCAAAAATAACAAAGAAATAATTCAGAGGGAAAATATAACGATCTTTGAACAATATGACAGTGAACAAATAAAGTGATTTCATGCTATAGAGAGTAAACAATGGTAAAATGAAAGATGAGTTCTCTTGAGAATGATTATAGGGCATGAGAGACAGAGGAAAAAGGAAAATGAATGCACTTGTATGGGATATGTGATTAGTGATTTAATGTTTCTGTATGAGACTTTGGCTCCACTAGTAATCAGCCAGGTTTTGACATCAAATTCAGAGAGCTTGGAATTTCTTCCTTAGTTCTCTTTTCCTCCTCTTTGGGACATGGACTGCTTGTTGCTATGTAAAGTGTAATAATTAGCTACTAGTCTTCTGAATGCAAGGAAGTCCACATAATTAATAACAACAAAGTACTAGCAAAAAAAAAAAAAGTTTTTTTTTTAAAAGTAATAAGTAAAAGGCTGAATCACACAGCCTCCTGGATTAAAATGATTGACAGCAGGCCAAACACTATCATTTAAAAAGAAATGGGGAAATTGTTGAAAATGTCAGTCCCTTAAATGTGCCATGAAATACACAGTGCCAAAAGAGAAAGTAAAGGGAATGCCATATTATCATTCTATAGGAGGACAGTGTAACTCTTCGGAGGTGGTATAATTGCTGTGTAAGGAACTTGTTACATCTCACCCAGAGCACTCCCTGCAGCTTTTGTACCAATACCTCAGAGGGAAAATAATTGTCCTTGAGCTAGTAAGGAGCAGACCAGCAAGAATAACGTCCTTTGAGATGTGTCATAGAAAAAGGTTAAAGGAGTTTGGTCTGGTGAGATATAGAGGTTTTGTGAAAAAGTTACTTGAAATTGTTCGGGCTATCATCAGCCATTGTTTTAGTACAGAAAATCATGGAAAAATAAAGCTTATAAAAATGTTTAAATTCCAAACGAGCAATGCACAAAAGACCAGATACTCATCTGGGAAAACTTGAGGTTAGGCCATTGAGTTATTCTGTTTTATACCTATTGGGCATCTATCTGGTAATTAATTGGCTCTCAGAACATTCTTGTTCAAATTAAACATTTTCATTTTAGTAAGTAGAATGATTTACTAAAATGGATAAATAACTCCTTCAAAGTGATACACAGAGTCAACATCAAGAGGGATTTTCTGGTTTTAGTTCTATTTCTCCCTTGGTGTCATGTTTTCTTTTCTCCTAATTTTATTCAAAGTCCTTTAAGTAGTACAGTTGAGAAAGATCAGAATAGGATTCTTTGATCAATTTATACAGAAGTTGTGGGAAGATTTTTTTTTCCTTTCCATAGCAGTTCAAGTGTTTTGGGATGTTTTCAATGTCAAATTTAATGTAATTTAATTCTTTACTGCAGTGGAATACTCGCCTGGGGAAAATACTTGCTTTAGAAAGATGCTGCCTGTATATCAGATATTTTGCCTGTATGTTCACTCGATGTTTCAAAAAAACAAAGTTAATCTAGGCTGGCATACATTTATTAACAAAATAAGGACTATACTTTCATAATATTGTGTCCTCCAATAGTTACTGTTGATAGGAAACATCTGCATTATACATATTTTGGAGAAGCTGCTATTTGATATTAGTTTTGCTCCTTTCTGGAGAACATCCTTTTTTTAGGCCTTGCCCAACATGCTCTCAGCAGTTCTCACTTATTGATTCTAAGTACTGACCTGAATGGAAGTCCATCAAAATGCAAAAGTATGGAGAAAGAACAAACTATCAATGAACCACCCATAATGGGAATAATAATAATAATAATAATAAAGCAAACAAAAAGCTAACAGACACCACACAAGCACACACACTCACACACATAAGCACAAATAATCCATAAAGACTTTCTGTCAGTTATGAAACCAGTTATGAAACCAATGGAGCCATTTTAAATGACTTTGCACCAATTATTTGTACATCTACATGGGTTCTTTTATTTTTAAACAAGATTGGCTTTCACCTCTCATCAAATTTCAGTAGAAATGAGACCAAAATGATTTCTGGGCCTAACAAGTGTTCATATACTGTAAGAAGTGGAACATGTGGTATGGTCAGTGACAACTCACATCAGTCCAGAATTCATGTTTCTCTAGGCTAGTGGAGGTCGCCATACTCCAGTTCATAACAAGATCTAATTAAAGTTTTGTTTTGATATATCTGAGACTTACCCAGGTAGGCTGTGAGGTGCACAAGCAGCAGTCTGGGAGGTGCACAGTAGTGTGCATAGCTACAGAATCTACCAAACATGACCTGGAATTCATGTATCTTGTTTGATCAGTGCTATACTTGAAAAGGATGGGAGACAAAAGGACTCTGCACTCTTGCTCTCAGAAAATATGTTCCTGATTGATGGATTTTTTAGAGCAGTAAAAGCAGATGCATTTTGATTTACATACCTTAGAACATGAGAAAGGGAGGAATAATTTGCCCCTCAAATACTCACTCTTTTCTCTTGCTCATTGATCAGCAACTGAAGCTTACTTCTGACTTACTTAAGCTGGATTAGCTTCGTTTCTAGCATTTTCTGCTTATCAGTGAGAGAATCACGCAACAACATCTGTTTCTTTCAAAACAGACTAGGAAAAGAGGAGTAAAAAAAAATTAAATGTAAAATGAACATCAACAACTGAACTTGCATATCTTGTACCCAATTTCAGATGTTCCGATTGCTCAGAAATGAAGCTAGTGATGCAGATGGAAAGCAAATGAATCCAATGGGCTTGAACACTCAATGCCAACAATGAAAACTAGTTTTTTTTTTTTTTTTTTTTTTTTAATAGAATCATTATGGTTGGAAAAGACCTTTAAGATCATCAAGTCCAACCATAACCTGTCACTACCATGTCTCATTTTGCAGCAGAGGGTAGGGAATAGAATCTTGTGCTCTGTTCATATCAAGGAAGTGCTGCAACAGATTATAAGAAATGCAGACAAAAAAGAAATATTTCTTTTAGCATTGGTGGGAAAAGGAAGATAGCTTTTAAATGTGTACCAGCTAAGGAAAATAATTACTTCGAGTTAATTTACTCTAGTTGAAGGCCTGGGGCATATGTTTTGATCCAATCACAACGTTTAATGCTTGTCTTTTAATTTCCCCTCAGCTTCTATTCCACCTTGCTGACACAAATTAATCTGAACACACAATAATTTAAATATTCATTGAATTAGAATTTCATGTAAAAATAAAAGATTCAAACCTTTTTCAGTGGCTACTGATATGAGAAACTTTATTCTTTCTCAGAAATCTTGAGTATTTAAATGCATTTCTAACAAATCCTAGTCACTGGATGCAGTGATGATGGAGAGGGAAGATATTAACCTTTTACCCCAAATTATATTTAAGAGGTGATACTAGAAAGGGAGCAGTGCAGTTGGCAATGTGTATAGATGACTAGACACTTGATAGGATTATTAGTAGAATCGACGTAGAAGCCCAGAGGTACAGAAAGGTCGCATAGAAAGGTATCTTCCATGACAGAAAATTTGAGGCAAGTAGTTTTATTTTCAAATAAATCAGGTAACAGACTTCAGAGCCAACACACATGAGTGGAGAAACAATTTGAATCATTTAGTCCAGATTTTACTGTGCTCACCTGGAAGGAAAGGCAGCTTAGAAGATATGGATAGAGGTGTGAGTACTTCTTTTTCACCTAGTAGGCATACGTTAAAAATGCTCACCTGGAATATATGAAATCGCATCAAATCTATCCTCTGACTTAGAACAGGTGTTTTGTTTTCTGGCCATCTCGGGTGAATGTTTAGTCCATTTTAGTAGAGAATATGTCAAGACACATCTCTCATACTATCTCTCTTTGTTTAAAGAGTCAAATATAAATTGGACTACAGGCAGAATAAAAGCAGAACAAGTCTCTGATTTGATAGCAGGGATGCTCATAAAAGAATACAAGCCTGAGCATTGCCTGGAAGGATTCAAAGACAAATAGCCTAAGAAAAATCACTTGAGGATGGCATGACCATTCAGATGTGGGACTTTCTTTGAATCTTTTGTGGAAGCTCTTTTAGTTTCAGTCTGTTGATAAATATTCATCAGCTGAGACTGCAGGAAGCAGTCTCACCACAATAGCATTTTTTTTTAGGACAGAAGATTGTCTCTCAGTCCCTAAATCTGCAAGTATCTGAAAAAAATATTGATTTATTTATTAATCTATTTACTTTTTACAAAGTAGAATGTTTTCAACAGGAGATAGATGGGAACAGGCTCACCTCACATGCCTTATACCCTGTTAGAATACTTATTTTTAAAAGATAGGTTTGATTTACTTTAGGAAGAAAAAAAAAAGATCCTAAGCTTTTTGCTTTTCTAGAAGAAAATTATAGCTACTTGACTAAAATGCAGGGAAGTATTTTATTAACCAGCTGTCTTGCAGAAATGCATGCTTTGGTGTTGTGGAGCCTGGGATAGTAATGTGTTATACCTTTTATAAAATGCGCACATTTTCTGAAAGTTTTTTTCACCACGGATATCAAAGCTTTTATTGACTCAAGTGGGCTTTTAATTTCACTGCATATGTTTTGGAGTTGAAAACTTCTAAGAAGCTTTTTGCAAAGTTGACATCCAACAAAAATCAATCAGTTCTTGGGTTGTCTCAAGCAAGAATCACATCCAATCCATTTTTCAGCTTGCATAAGTTTTCAGGACATTCATTAAGCTATTCTAGGCATATTGAAAAGGTATCGATCTTGGCAAAATGTGTAAACAAACCCCTTGAATATTGCTGCATTGAGCACTCCCAAATTCTATAAATAGATTCAGAAAAGTTGAAAGAACACACAGTTCTCACATGGACGCTTCTCATACCAATTTCACCTTAGAGAGTAATGTTTGTGGCAAAATATCAATCTCAGTCTACAATCACTGTATAAATAACATTCCAACACTGCTCTCTGTGCCTAGCACACCTGGCTTAAAATAGCTCACTTCAATATTTTCAGTTTTCATGGATTTTTTTCCCATCTTAGAGGTGATAAAATGACTCTGGTGGGGCAAAAAGCTCAGGCCCTTTTACTCTGCAGGAAGGAAGGTACTTATCCCTATCATAGAGGTATCCAATATTAAAACAAAGCAGTTTGGAAAAGAGGAAAGAAGAGGGCAATAGTCAAATTAATGGGGAAAATGAAAACTTGGTAATAGTGAAGAGGATGAAAGGACCTCATTTGCTTCTGAAGGAAACCAAAATGGAAATTTCATTGGTGTACTTTGGTCTAGAAAACATACTTTGGTTAGTGCTGGACCACAGCATAAAAGCAAATAGTCTATTTTCTAAAATTTCAGATTGGTTTCAATTGAAATTCTTTCCAAAATGAATTCAAGCTCAAATTATATTTCAACATGAAAGTACACTTTGAAACTTTTGGCAAAATTTTTCTGGATATGTTCCAAAATACTTAATTTTAATTTCGATATAACTTTTGCCATAAAAATCTGTATTTATTTTCCCCCCCAAAAAAGAACGAAGAATGATAAGTTTTTTTTTCTTTTAATATTTCTGTTGATTTTAAAAAAGAAGCTATCAGAAGTTGTTTTCTTCTTCTTCTTCTTTTTTGACATTAAAATAAATCTCCCATGCATATTAACTATTTGCCACAACTCCAAATGTTTCTCCTGATCTGCACCTCAGGTGAAATGTTTAGTTCAGCTGTTCTGTCAAAACATTTTTCCAATAATTAATTGTGTATGTTTTTTCTATAGTCTGAGATCTTCTTGTATCAGGGTGCTTTGTTCACCTTAAAAGTAAATAATTGCCGAAACATGCATCCAAGTCATCCTCTGATTCTTCCTGAGGGTTGCCTCTGGTTGATAGAGCTGCAGGTAGATGTACAGAATCACAGAATCAGAGAATGGTTAAGGCTGGAATGGACCCCTAGAGATCATCTAGTCAAATCCCTCTGCTCCAGCAGGGACATCTAGAGCATGTTGGCAAAAGGCCGCATCCAGGAGGGGTTTGAAGATCTCCACAGAAGGAAGTATCCTCCACAACCTCTCTAGGCAGCCTATTTCAGGGCTCTGTCACCCTCACAGGAAAGAAGTTCTTCTGCACGTGAAGATGGAACATCCTGGGTTTCAACTTGTACCCATTACCCCTTGTCCTGTCACCAGCCACCACCAAGAAGAGTATGGCCTCGTCCTCCCTACATTAATGCCTAAGGTACTTTTACAAGTTGATCAGATTTCCTCTCAATCTTCTCTAGGATAACAGGCCCAGCTCACTTAGTCTTTCCTCATAAGATAGATGCTCCAGTCCCATTACTCTGTGCTGGGTCCTCTCTAGAAGCTCCATGCCCCTCTTGTACTGGGGAACGCAGAACTGCACACAGTACTCAAGGTCTGCACACAATACTCACCAGGACTGACTAGAGGGGGAGCATCACCTCCCTCGATCTGCTGGCAACGCTCCTCCTCATGCAGCCAGGATCCCATTGGCCTTCTTGGCTATGAGGGCCCATTGCTGACTCAGGGTTAACTGGTTATCTACCAGGACTCCCAAATCCCTCTCTGCAGAGCTGCTTTTCAGCAGGTCAACCCCTGATCTGTACTGGTGCTTGGGGTTATTCCTCCCCAGGTGCAGGACCCTGCCCTTGTCCTTGTTGAACCTCATGAGGTTCCTCTCTGCCCAACTCTCCATCCTGTCCCTGTCCCTCTGAGTGGCAGCACAGCCCTCAGGAGGTCGGTCACTCCTACCAGTTTGGTATCATCTGCAAACTTGCTCAGGGTTCACTCTGTGCCCTCATGCAAGTCATTGATTAACAAGTTGAACAGCACCAGGCCCAGTACTGACCCTTTTAGGACACCACTGGTCACAGGCCTCTAACTAGATTCAGCACCATTTGTCACCATCCTCTGAGAACTGCCATCCAGCCAGTTCTTAATCCACCTCACTGTCCACTCGTCCAGTCCATACTTCCAGAGCTTTCCTATGAGAATATTATGGGAGACTGTGACAAAAGCTGTGCTGAAGTCAAGGTAGACAACGTACCCAGCCTGTAGTACAATAAGTCTGTCTCAAGAATTCAAAGGACATAAGTTTTTCATCACTGTTTTCCAGTGGGTCTTTTCATTAACAGTGATCCTCTCAGGCTTAGACAGGCCTTGGGTATGACATCTCCTGTCTTTGCAATTTTCCTCAGTGATTTCTGCATCAAGTCCATTGATTATTGCTTGGCAATTGTGCAGAATGGCATCCCCGCTGGGTTAAAAAGCTTCAAGAATGGATAATACTCCCCCAAAGTGGATAATTAGATCCCACAGTAAATTTTTCCATTTAATGATAAATCTCACAGGTAATACTTTGCAGTCTTGTCAGACTCATATGAGTTCCCTTTACGCATAAGAAACATGTGCATGATACACTTTAGTGAGAAGATATGAATTAACTTGTTTTTTTATTGTTGTTGTAGAGGGTTTTTAAAATAGAAACTTAAATAATTTCAATTATTTCCATTAATGTGCTTTTGTAAGTAATTAACAAGCTATCAATCAATATTACCTTCTTATGATATGAATATTTACTCCATCATGTACTGCTTATGGCTCTTTAATTATTTTACAATGGAGGCTGAAATGATTAAATCTGCGTAGAAAATTGCAAGAACTACAACACTAAAAGCAAAAACAGTGGTAACCCAAAAGGTAAAAGGTGAATCCTGTGACTTGAGTTTTATTTGTGTGACCAACATAGCAAAGGAGTTCCTCTGATAGCTTCACAGAATAGAAAATTGCAGTTGAATTTCCTATCCTATTACTTGTCCTTGATGGCTTTCCAAAGGCTCTGGTGACATCTTTGAATGGCATCCCAAAGAGCTAATTCTGCTCAATCCTATTTCCTCCTTCACCCCTGGTTTTTAGGTTTGAACAGCTGCTTTGTCTTGCTCCTTTGAGTTCCTTCCCCTGCTCTCATAAGTCATGGATGAACTTGTCCCTCACCTGATCTTAGGAATGTTCTTCTACTGAGATGATGGGAAGAGAGAGGAAGATTTCACTCATTTTGATGTCATGGTAGAAGTGCTGGGTAGACCATGGTGATGGAAACTGCTGAGGTCTGCTGTGACTTCCACTAGCTTTGCAGAACTCATCTTGAAGGCTTTCACCTCTAATGCGCGGACCATAGTAACTACTTTAATAAGGTGAGGCTTCATAAAAGCCCCTTGTAGAGAGAAAAAGCTTGTGCGTTACTCACAAGGTCCTTCCTTCAACCACCCCTACAGGCCTCACGTCAATGAAGAAGGGAACAATCGGACCAAGTGAAGGATTTCTGATAAGAATTGCTTAGTACTGTAACTGATTGACTCTCTGGCACCTTAAAGCCTACTGCATCAGGTAGTGCCTTTCCCGAAACCACTGCTGGCTCTGGTTGATAAGAGTACTTGAAATGCTGAAAGCTGTGATCTTGTTAAAAAGGGTCAAAAGAAGCAATCTTAGTAACATTTCAATGGCTGGATTATTGCTACTGAAGAGAGCAGTAAATGCCACTTACAACTAAATTTTCCACTTCATCTGAGATGCGGATAACTGCTCTTCTGATACCTTTCCCCCAAGGAAAGCTCTGCAGCAGCAAGCGGAGGAAAGTAATTATATATTTAAAGGCATGGCACGGCTGTCTTAGATAAATTCAAGGCAATGAGGAAAAAAAAAAAGGTATAATTTCCAGAGAATTATATATTTAATTTGTTTGATTAAAGCAAGAAAATATCATCAATAACTCAAATATATTTCTTAAAATCAACAGAGATGCATAAATGTACAATTACACTTTTCTTTCACCTCTTTCACCTCTAAAATCAGTTTTCTTCCATGCTACTGGTTGTCAGCTAATGTACACTTTGTTACCCAGGATGTGTGGACATTATATTTATATTTTTCCTTTCCTGTTTATCTTTTTTAAATATGAAAGATGAACTGGGGAGGCTGAACTCATCCCTGACCACACATAGAGGGCAGAGCAGGGGAATTTCCATTGGAAAACAGTAGGTTTGACTCCACGTGATCTGGAAAAGACAAACTCAAATGATAACTTACTTTTTGAACCTGGGCTATATGAGGAGTCTTTGAATCAGCTTCATTCAATGTTGGTTATCTACATACTGTAGAAGCAGCAGATTTTTTTCAACTCTCAGAAACCCATAGGCATCATCCTTTTTATTTATTTATTTATTTTTTTATAAAAATGCTAGAAATTGCAAGTATTTCATATCACCATGGGGTTGTTCAAGTCTGGGGTGCAGTTTCTCCAAGCAGGAGATTTACAACAGCATAGCCGGGGACAAACTTCAACTTGAATTTCTACAATGCTCAGTAAGGAGACAAAACTGCTGTTTTGGCTCTGTGTCTTTTGCTAGCTATTCTTTACATCAAAGCAATGGGAGTTTGAATGCAAAAAAACTCACCTGCTAATTATTTCAGGAATACTAACACTATGTTTTGAGAAGAGACAGCTTATAGAGAGGTTTAAAGTCCTTACCCAAGCCTCAACCCCAAGCTAATATAATCACACAGCTTTAGGCATCACCTGCATTTTGCATCCAGCTGGCTTAGTGTCTGTACAGAACAAACTTATGTCTGACTATAATGATTATAAAGGCATCCTTCATATTATGGTCAGGTGAATCACAGGCATGGCTTTGAAGATAAATAAATAATAATTAAAAATTATCTTCCAGCATTTAGATGTTGTATGATTTTCAAGATAAACCTGGATAAAGTCCTGAGCAACTTGGTCTGACTCCACAGCAGATTCTATTTTTGACAGGAGATTGGACTAGAGATCTACTGATATTCCTTCACACCTGATTTGTCCTATGATCACATAAAGCATCCCAAACTCATATATAAATTGACCCCCAAACTTAATGCAGATATCCCATGAGATGCATAATATAGATTATTTTAAATTCCATCTTAATTAAATTATTGGGCTGGGGGAATCAGAAGTGTTTTTTACACTTCCGTTAGCATTAGCTGGACCAGTGTGAGCTATAGCTTTGTCAGTTCCTTGGTCTGCATCTTGTTCTGTCCATGTGACATAGTCCAAGTTTGAGCCATAGAAAGGAGTAGGTCAGTGACACTGCTATGCTATATATTGCTGCTGTCCCCTTCACTCTCATCACATCCAACATGACAGCATGCTACAAGTGCTGGACTTTCCCATATATGCTCCTCAGACCTGGAGACACATCAGATTCACAGATGCCTCCTCATCTGCGCCATTAAATTTCCTTAACATCTACAGTCTGCCTGAGGATCTTCATGACAAATCTGACACAGAGTCATAAGCTGGCTGTTTGTTTCCAAAATAGGAGAACCCATCAAGGAAGCTATTTAACTAAGCAGAATATATATTTACATGTATATATATATATATATGTATATAAATTATATATATTAGATATATTCTTAATTTTATAGTACAAACAAATTATAATGAATAGCACAATACAAAGACTACATCATATAATGAATATTGTAAAATTCTGCAGTACTCAGAATCAACAAAATGACATGAAAAAAACAAAAAAATTCAGTGGTCTTGGGAGCCAGAAAGAGATTTTTTTGTTGACAGACAGGTTGTTTCTGTTAACTAGTTTATTATATTCTGCTTCTTTCCTTTCTTATTTTCTAACATATTTCTTCTTCTGTTATTACTTTACAGGCATTTCTGCATCCCAATCTGCTACAGCTGCAGCTTCTTCTTGCTTTGGCATTGGTTGTGTGACCCAGGAAGCCCTTTATCCATTGAGCCTGCATATCTAGAGTTCATCCCATTTGCTCAAATTTTTTAGCTGATAAACTTGCCATTCCATCCACAAGTGCTTTTATTTCAGGGACCTAATTTAGTCAAAATGGATAATGCCAGGCTCTCTGGCTATCAGAGTCACCTAGTGCTCTACACTGAATAGTTTAAATACTTCATTTAGGAGGGCTGGTTCATTTCCCACCAGCTTCTATCCTTAATACCATCTTCCCTTCCTTCTCCACTCATTTAGAAAAAAGATACATACAAGGTTTGCCCATGACTAAGTTAGAAGTTAAATTAGTCATACTAGATTTGAGCTATTGTAATCAATGACATTATTTTCTGTTTCATAAAACTAAAAAAAAAGCTTTTTCTCTACACTAGAAGCTCTTTACTGCTCAGTCTACTGCTGTCACTGCTTCTTTCACCAGTGCAGTCTCACTCCATAGCCCCCTCTTCTAACACTAACTTATTTAGTCACGACATAAGATGTAAAGTGTCCCAGCTAAAGAGCTTCTCTCACTGTGCAGAAGTCCATGCAGCTGAATCGTTGAATCTAGTGTTTCAAACTCTACTTTAGTTGCCACCAGCATAGACATAGATTTTGCACAACATTGGTCCTTTGCCCCGTTTTCTGTAATCTGCCTCGGTTCTACAATGGAAAACTGCTAGAGACAAAGAAAATAAAAATCCAGAACTAAAGTAAACCTCTTTTGTGTATATGTCGGTGCATAAATAGAGAAGTGAGATACAAATGGATGTACAGAACTGACCTACTTCTGATCCATGAATTTGTTACCGGTCAGGCTAGTCAATAACCACTGCTGTTGTGAAATACACTATGCATTTTGGTTTGCAGAAATGAAGAGGTTACGGCATGTTCCAGACCTGGTGCTTCTCATGCTACACCATTAATGACATTTACAGAAATGGCTGTTTACCTATGTGCTATCACAAACCAGATCACTTTACATGTTATCTTCTATGCCTCATTTAATTGCAATTAAACCTTTTGTGTATTTGTATTAAATAATATATTAATGAGCAGCTAAATGTTTGCTCTGCTATTGCAATCAGTAATTGAAATTCCTGTACAATTTTATGATAATATATGTAATGATTAGGAAAAAAAAAGTTATGGCATCTTGCAGTGGGGTTTATATTGTGAGTGTGTGGTGTACTCTAACATAATCTTGCAATTACTGTGAAATTCTTTTTTATAACTTTTGGAGTCATAGCACCTGGAGAATAGGATTGCACATGAAAAATTTCTATCTGCCATCTGTTCATGTATGGAAACAGATGGGGGGAGGGTTCAGAGAGAGGTGGGACCAATATTTTGTTTGACAGGATGATCTCTTGGTGAAGGCAGTAATTTAGGACTGAGAAGACTGGCAATATTTTGTCTCTGATGAAGAATTTCTGAAGAGTCTGAGCAAGTAATTCAATCTATTTCTTTCTCATAAGTGCAGTTAAAAATATAATATACTAATGATGATTTTTGGGAAGATCTCATTTCCATTGATAAGGATGAGTCCACTAGACTGGAAGTTAATAGGTAACTAGGAATCAATGATGAAGATCGCATTTTTCTAACATTGCTGATCAAAGGATAATCCGAAATCACAAAAATGTAATTTACATCAAACAAGAAAATTTATGAGTATAATTGAGAGGAAAGATATATTTATGAGAAAGAACAAGAAGTATAATTGGAAGTTTTTTAGAAAGAATTTAGCAGAGAGAATGACAAAAGTACAACTTTTCAGTTAAGTTATATATTTTATATATATATATATATTTACTATTTACCTGAATTTTCAGATGTTTTAGCCTTATCATAAGGCAAAAAATTAAGAAAATAAATTAATTCCCCTCCTTGTAAGTCTCAATCTGAGAACAATTATTTTTGGCAAATCTGTCTTAAAGCAATATGCATAGTCATTTGACTTAAATTATATTAAATTATATTTAAACAAAATACAGCAAAAAAAATCAGCATGCACATCACAACATTTTTATTAAAAACATTAACAATATCTATTTGACATTTTAATATGCTAGCATCTGAGTAATGCTGAATTTCATGTTTCTCATAGGTTTCTATAAAAATCAAAAACATTTTTTTATGTTATTCAGAGTTATCACTACAGATCTGAAATATATGTAAAATTATTGATAATAAAATAATTGGATAACTCAAATAAAGGTGTACTAAAGTCTTCTTTAAGAACACAGTAATTCTAACATCCCTGGCTAGTCTAATTTACTTCAAGTGTAATGAGTTTTTATATAACCTAAAAAAAAAAAAAAAGACAACCAAAGGAAAAAAAGAGAGAGAAAGCATTATTCCTTTTTGATCATGAACAGTCACTACATCTATCAAATATGAAGTGTGTCATTTCTGTTTCACACTGAAGTGATGCATATCACCTAACCCACATGCACTATTTTTTTTGGTAGTGAGTGGAGGCTAAAATGAGTATGTAGCTTTTCCAGATATTCTACTTTACATGTCATTCCAACATCACAAAGATGCAAAAACACTTGCTATAGTTCCTTACTGAACTTATACTCCCAGTGTCTTTAGAGAAAAGAAGCGAAGCTTCTATAAAACCCAATGTGAATGGATTTGTCCTTGAATTGAAGTCCCTTACAGAGCATGTAAGAGAACCAAAAGAAAAAGAAAAAAAAATCACAAAAGTCAAGTCTGATGTGGTAAGTGGAAAGTCCTTCTTCAGGCTCAGTACTGTTTTTTTTAAGAGACATTTGAGAGTAAGAAGACAAAGAGGGATTTTTCTTTAAAAACAAACTCCCTTGGCAGTCAATCCAGCCACCCTCCTGCAAGTGCACAGGAGGAGCCTGCAAGCTTTGTCATGTCAGTATGGTAGCTCCAAAAAATGGAAAATATCCTATTCCACCCCAAAATGCTGCAGCTCTTTGGGCCTAATCTGCATGTCCTGAACCATGGTAAACGCTGGGAGGGGAGAAGGGATTGCACTGCTGTGGTTTCAGAGCTAATGCATCCTCCTTCTGTGCATCGAGGAAGAAAGGAAGCAAGCCACTGAAAATGTCATTTTTATAACTGGTATGCAGAGCTCCAAAAACTTGAGCCCTTCTCAAAATCTGTGCCTGTCTGCAAACATGGCGCATGCCTTTTTGCACTACTAAATCAAGTCTTCTGCAAAATGACAGTCACTAAAGTCTCACATTAAGGGTTTTATTAAAGTTGAAGTTACACTAACTTTGCATTTGATTGACTGTGTAAAACAAAAATGAACCTACCTAGTAGGTGCAAACATCACCCACAGGCCACCAGAATTTCTAATTAAATTCACGCAAGTCACAGATGGAAAAAATAAAGTGTGCATCTCTGCAAAATTCCCAATTCAATGAACAAAATAAATAATGGGATAAATTTCCAGAGTCAGATCTTCTAAATCAGGAAGAATGTTACTAGAGATACTAGCCAAACAACTTATTTTTTTTTTTTTTGGTTTTGTTTTACTATGTTCTAGTTCAGGTAATCAAGGTAAAGTGCTCTGATCAATCCACAAGATAAAGACACCTTTTTTTTTTTTTTTGGACAAGTGGACCAAGTTATATGCAACAGATTTAACAGTCTGATCCATCATTATGGGCAGGTGAAAGTTATGGCTCATGTGAAAGCATGACATAAAAAGGCCACAAATAGGACAGTGAGCGCAAGTCCACCTGAGCTGTGCAGCCACCAATTGATTGCCAGATAGTTGTAATAAGTCTAGCATATGAGTAAATGCCTTGTTACCGAGTTGAGTCTTGTATTTCAGCATAGGGGGCAGACTCTTATAGGATGTAAATGAGCATCAGTTTGCTGTAGATTTGGCACGCTAATTTGTCAGGCACTATATCCTCCGGGCAAACGATAGCTCTTCCTTCAGGTTTTCTTGCAAATAAGGAAGCAGTTTTGTGGAAAACTGGCGTTTACTTCCATTCTGGGAAGAGAAAGAAATGTAATGCTTAATCTCACTTGGGTTGTGTACAGCTTTGCTTCCCACCCGCTGTCCTTGTTGAGCAAGAGCTTACAGGTTCAGGCCCTTGGGGCAGGGGTGTCATGATTAGCGATGCAGGCCTTACAGCTAAAATAGTTTGACAGTTGTTCCATTTGGTAGCATTTACTTCAGCAATAAATTGAAATACCTTAAGGAATAAATACTAACCTCAGACAATGTGCTGTGATCCCCAATCAAATTCTGGAGCTGAATTACACTTGAAAACAGAATTGTTTCCAATCATTTTTCTTGCTTCACTTACCTGTCAAGATCCAATAGCAGCTCTCGAATCTTATTGCTTCTAAAATTTTCTTCACTGTTAAAATTATATTGAATTTTCATAAGGCTGAGCTATTTTTGAGAGAGAAGGGAAAATGGCAAAAGTCTGACATTCTGAACTGATTATTGTTTTTCTGGTAGGGCAGAAGTTGACAGCCCAGCCTGTCCCATCAAAAGCAAAGCTATACCTTACCACAGGGAGAAGATCACAGTGAAAACTACCTCAGAACGTTGTATGTAGGTGTATGAGAGTAGTTATTTCTTCTACATTCTCCTCATCACATTTGCCGATGTGTGATACAACTGTTTGCATTGGTGGGCCTGATTTCACTCACCAAAACACAGGATCAACTAGTTAACAAAATAATTATTTAAATTATTAAATTATATTTAAAGAATCATAGAAAAAATAATTAAAAAACAGTGAAAGGGAACATGGGGTTAATCCCATCCAACTTCACATGCATATCACACACACAAGATGAAAAAGGTCTGGAACAGATAGGAAAGATGTCTTGGGAGAATATATTTCATGGGGAATGAACAGTAGAAAGTAGATGACTGTTTAAATTCCGTTAGACAGTCATATTTTATTTTGTTATATGGAAAGCCCAGCATCTAAGTCACATTTAAAAATGTGGCTGTCATCAAATGCCAATACCAAATAGTTAAGGAGTGACACAGGCTTTTACTCACGCCTTAATTATTAATGGTCTTGCTGTGTAGAAATCAGACTTCAGGAAAAACTGTCAACTCATGCACAGAATGGCCATTTAGTGGCATCTTACTACCCTCCAGATTTGCTCCATGGCTTGGAAAAGGATTTCTCTGGAGCTAGAAGACTGTAGTGAAGTACTGTGGCTGCTGCTGCTGTAGTGTGGTATCTTGCCCCTTAGTACAGCTGACATGCCTACATTCCTGAAACTGTATGAACTGTTGCAATATGGAGGGAAGAGTTGCCACTTCCCAATCAGTTTCCAAAGTTGCTGTAAAGCAAGCAGCTCCAGTTTGATTCCAGTTGTTCACCCTATTCGGAGTTGTCAAAACCAGTAGCCACAACTCACTTCCTAGAGAATGGTTAAGATTGGAAGGGACCTCTCCAGATCATCTAGTCCAATTCCTCTGCACACGCAGGGCCACCTAGAGCATGTTACACAGGATTGCGTCCAAGAGGGTTTTTGAAGATCTCCAGAGAAGGAGATTCCGCAGCCTCTCTAGGCAGCCTATTCCAGGGCTCTGTCACAGAAAAGAATTTCTTCCTCACATGAGGATGGAACTTCCTGTATTTCAACTTGTACCCATTACCCCTCATCCTGTCACCGGCCACCACAGAGAAGAGTTTGGCCCTATCCTCCCTACATTCTCCCCTCACGTATTTGTAGATGTTGGTAAGATCTCCTTTCAGTCTTCTCTTCTCCAGGCGAAACAGGCCCAGCTCGCTTAGTCTTTCCTCATATGATAGATGCTCCAGTCCCTTAATCAACTTTGTTGTAACCTCTCTAGAAGATCAATGTCCTTCTTGTCCTGGGGAGCCCAGAACTGCACACAATACTCCAGGTGCGGTCTCACCAGAGGGGCAGAATCACTTCCCTAATTCCCTGCTGGCAACGCTCCTCCTCATGCAGACCAGGACCCCATTGGCCTTCTTGGCCACAAGGGCACATTGCTGACTCATGGTTAGTCCCATACCCCTCGGCAGTACTCCCTTGGTCTGCAAGGTGATTGGGAGTCACTGCTGTGACTTGCCGGCCCAGGGGCCAATGCACTCCTGGGACATTCCTGGAGGGCCTGGAATCACATCGTTGACTGACACTGGTCTTTAGAATCAAGGTCTCTGCCACTTCTGGATAAATTCTGAAAGATGCCAAGAACAGGAAAATCCTTCCCTGCCTTGATCTTCTCCTTCAATGTCCTTCAATGATCTCTTCTTTTTGTGTTGTAGTTTTCTCTTACTTTTTTTTTGTGTAGAAAGAGGTAGACCACCATGATGCTTTAGTGCAGTTCTGCTGTGAACCTATGAATCTATGTGAATCTATGACCAGAAAAAGATGGAAAAATTGAAATATAGATAGAAAGAAAGAGGGGAACAGCTAAAAGCCTTTTAAACATCCAAACAATATCAGAAGCTTATTAGTTTTTCTAGTACATAATAAAAGCATATGTCTCTATTTTTCCTTTTCAGTGAAATTTACAAGTGAACATCACCAGCAGAAAACTATTGTGTTTCTTTTTTCCAACTTCGCTGTTCCTTTCACCCTTTTATTCCTTTTATTTTTTTAAAAGGAAGTAGGATTAGACTTTACTAAGACCAATAACAGACATTCAGACAATCTCGACTAATTTATAACTAATAAACAAAGCAGTTTATGTGTTCTGTGCTACTATCACTGGGAAAGAAAAAAATTATTTCAATAGCTAATGGGAATGAGTTATTGAGAAGCTAACTTCTCTCCAGAAAGGGTAACTATTACCATGTGGAATAATTTTTGAAAAACTGCTAAGCACTTTCTCTCCCTTTATTTTTTTTTTCCCCTTGCAAAATTACTCTGCTGCTAAACGAAAAGAGAATGAAGGACATCATTGTTAAAATGAAATTCTTACTCAATACTCTACATATTTCACAGCTTTATTGTGTTGTTTTTTTTTCTCCCCCTGTCTCCTACCTCTTCCAATTCTCCCCTTTGTGTATATTTAATGTGTATTCTACACTCTGTCTATTTTTAAAGAAAGGCTTAACACATATTTAAAAGTTCCATATAGCACAGCAAGATGCAGTGTCGATACAGCAATCCCTCATATCTTTTGTCTCTTGTTTAACAGTGAATGATGTGGCCAAGGTGTCTGCTTTATCTGACTGGTCCATCTATCCTGACAAGATTGACACTTGGAGGAAAAAGAAAAGGCTCCATTCAACAAAAATATACCAAGTCAGTCCTGAAGATTTCAGGATTGCCGTACACTGCTATTACAAAGATGAAAAAAAAAAAAAGTGCTATGTACATTTTTAATAATAACAATCTGATTGATAGACTTTATCAAGCAGTCAGAAACAGGTAGTGTTTCAAAGACTGTCATCAAATCAGCAAATTTATGGGAATCTGATACCCAGTAGAAGGCTTATGTCTTTGAAATGAGATCCAAAGTTCAGGACATTACTAGGGTTTCCCTTACCATCTCTGAACGCAACACTATTCCAGGCTTTGAATTGCCTTATTATGGAAGGACTATTATCAGGAGCTCCTATACTGTGAACAAAACACTTTGCTTAAGGCACTAATATATCCTTTCTTTAGCTAATGATCTAAAGTCCTGTCTAAGTTGTATCTCTGAAAATACCCAAACTGATCCTCTTCCTCAGTTTTTATGCTGACCTACCCCCTAGGTTATAAGAGGATGCGGATTGCATCTTTCAAGGCTCTATTTCTAACTAGGACAAATCTTTTTCAATCTCCTTTGAGCCAACTTCTTCATTTTCATTTGCAAATCTCTCTAAATGGAATTATCCATCCTGGATTGAGTTTGTGTTTGTGGCCATATGTCAACTTCTTGCTTTTACTTGGCTATTACTTCAGAAAAATATTTTCAGGACTTAAAGTTTGTTTAATCCATCTGCATATGCATGGCCAGTCTTAGCTCCTTCTTATAGTCATTAAACGGGAAACAGATCCTTCTTGGTGAAACATAACACAGATTAAATTAGATATTTAAATATAGGACAGACAAATCACTCTTTGGAAAAAAAAACATTCTCTCCACTGACTATAATGAGTATCTAGGGTGAATAGCTTAGCTGTAGATGTCTAATTTAAAACAGTGTGAGAGAAAGACAATCTCCATCATCTAGCCAGGAAAATCTGTCCCTGCTTTTCTAAATACTGCCAGGACTGTCCCTCCTTTCTTCTCTGCTTGCCCCTAGCTAAAAGCGCAGAGCTACGGAGAGAGGCATCACTTTGTAGCTAAGTGGATCAGACTCTGACACCACTACGACTGATTTGCCTCGCCTGACATTTGGAATGGGTGAGTAAAGGTAAGGGCCATTTCTTCTTACCTGTTGGTGAAAAAGGGAGTTTTTGAATGATGTGAATCTCCTGTGGAATGTAGCATAAATATCAGAAAGTGTCAAAAAGTTGGCCTATGCTCTCATCCTCATTTGAAGAGACAAGTACATAGAACCTGCCACAATTCATCATCTGTTTCCTAACCAGCTTTGGTCAACCTGAGAAGCCTAGGGCTGTTGTTGTCCTAATTCTGCACAAAGTTTAGATCTATATTCAGACTTGCATGCAAACTGGTCTTTCAAATCACTATGCCTAGTGCCCAGATGAGAAAAGAGATCTGACCTAATGGTTTATTGATCCAGTCCCAAGTGGCAAGGCAAATGATCATTCATGGCAAATTCTGTGAACTATCCTACATTTCTCCCCAGATTAGTACTATTTTTTTTCTTGAATTTAAAAATAAAATTTAGCAATGTAATCTTTATTAACCACAGCATTTATTCATTTTTTTTTAAATTAATGTTCCCATGGATTGCCATAGTGTGCCAAGTGTGATAGCAAACTTAATTGAGTGAAGTGCAGCATGTGGATAGATGACTGTGCAGTCCCTTGTTCTTGATAACTACTATATAATTCACAGTTCACTGCGCCACTCACTCCTTGAACCATGCTGCAGCTACTGATTCATCTTCTCTGCCTTTCATTCCCCTGGAGATTCTGTGTCTGCTCAAAGAGGAGCCTTCTCTTACCTTTGTGTATCAGTGCTGCCAGTTCTGAGTTCAAAGGTGGTGTTGTAGTCAGTCAAGTGTAAATTCGTTGTGTCCTTGACTTGTTCCCTTAGACATGCACAGTCCAACATAAGCAGCATCACATATAGCACATTTCCCAGGATCATTTCTAGATGACTTTTGAATATCTCCAAGGAAGGAAACTCCACGGTCTCTCTGGGCCACTTGTAAATACTTGTAAACTCACATTAAAATATTTTTTCCTTATGTTCACACAGAGCTCCTAGTGTTTCCATTATGTCTTGTCCTGTCACTAGATGCTGTTGAAAAGAGTCTGACCCCATCCTCTTCATACCCTTCTTTCAGATACATGATAAGATCCCCCTTCTGTCTTCTCTTCTCCAGTCTGAACAGATCTATCTCTGTCAGGCTTTCCTCATAGGAGAGATGCTCCACTCTCCTATTCATCTTCATAGCCCTACATTAGACTTGCTCTAGTAGCTCCATGTCTATCTTGTATTGGGCAGCTCAAAGCCCAGCAGACAGCGCTCTTGATGTGGTCTTACGAGGGCTGACGGGAGGGGAAGGACTCATCATTGGTCATATCTTATCATACAGCACATTTTGTCCCAAGGTCACTATATGAAACCCAGAATAGATG
>NW_010579541.1:131841-148308 GCF_000705375.1 Tinamus guttatus
CTGTGTACAGATCTTCCTACCAGGCATCTTTCTGCTATTGACCTCATATAAGAGTTTAAAATTGTACTCCAGCTCCAGCTGTAAAAGGGCTTGTAGTATTATTTGTAGGAATTATTTGTAAGATTTATGTGGGTGCATGTGTATTTTTTGTTATTATTATTGTGTACATGTGTGATGTGATGATCTTTATGAAGAGACTATTGTTTCATCTCTGTGGAACTCCTGGTGGACTTCAATTTTTCTTACTGAGATGGGCATATAACTGTATCTCTGAAGACAGATACATTTTAAATGCTTTGGTTTATGTTTAATATGGAAAATTTAGGGAAACCCATAGGAATATTTCAAAATGTTTTCATACTTATCTATTACCTATTGCCATTCTACCTTTATTTTCATGTTATCCAAAACAAGCTTGAATAAGTGTAATAACATTTTGTATGAATATTTTAACATGTATTCTGTCATCTCTTTAAGAGTATAAAGTACTTTAATCATTTTTCTCTCTTTTCCTTCATTAGAATTACAATAATTCTTTAAGGAGGGTGAAAAAATAAAACTAACCATCATCGATTCTATTTTGACAAACTTGCTCTCTGCTTTTGAACACCTTTTTCTAAAAATAAATGGTTTATTCAAAGTATAAGCACCTTTCTTTCCAGTTTCATTTCTGAAAACAAATGAACAAGAAAAATTCCATTGCTTTTTGCCAGTCAACTAATTGATTTTAGACAATTACTCAGGGATATTAATGTAGCTAGTTAATTAGCTAACTACCCAATATTTTCTATAAATTGCACCCTAGTGTTCCAGCAAATCTTTGATTTCCTGGATTTATTTCTTACAGTTTGCATTTTTTAACAATAATGTTTTTGCTTTCTGGAAAATAAAATTGAAATAAAGGACAGGACAAGTTCCTTCAAATAAGATATCACAGAATCGCGGAATCACAGAGTGGTTAAGGTTGGAAGGGACCTCTGGAGATCATCTAGTTCAACCCCCCTGCTCAAGCAGGGACACATAGAGCATGTGGCACAGGGTTGCATCCAGGCGGGTTTTGAAGATCTCCAGAGAAAGATATACTTATTTATTTACTTTTTTTTTTTTTAAATATATTCTTTTTTCCTGCAGCTTTACTAGTTTCTGGAGTTCTAATCTAACTTACTCTTCCTGGAATGACTTCACTAGATCACCAGTCCTCTGCTTCTTTCTTCCCAGCTTACTCTTTATATTACCACAGTCAAACACACCAAAAATCCATATATGCAATATCCAGCTTTTAAATAAAATTAGGCCAGTTTAAATCCATTGAGCTATTTCCATGCTTAAAGTTAATCAAATGCTTATGTATGCCACTGGACTTTTTTTTTTTTTTTTTTCTCCATTCCTCCAGTTTTGTTCAGCAAATCTGTTTGAACACCTTTTTCATTTATTAGACTGGAGCATACAGCAGATACATAATGAATTTAACACTTCCTAGATTACAGAAGAAAGACCATAGGCCTAATCATGCTCTACTGTTCTGTATCATGACCAAGTCTCTGTCTAGCACTGGAAGCACTGAAATATGTGTCTGCTGTCAGGTCAGGGCCAGTAAGCAATTAAAAATGATATTTCTCATGCTCTAGAATAGAAGGGGATTCATCTATAATGTGGACTGCAAAACTGAGCTGGGCTCCCCTTTTAATTAAGAGAAGAGACTGGTGATTGAAAGGCAAAATTAACCTGATTAATGTCAAATTAAACTGATTAATGGCAGTTTGAGTTACATCATTTATAGGTCTCCACTAACTATCTTTAGCTGATTATCACTTCCAGGATATCTAACTTATGTGTCATCCCATAGATGTCTAACATTCAGTGAAAGCATGCAACTGGTTGTGTTTCATTTGCATTGATATGGAGTGGCATGGCTTTATGCCATCAGAGAAAATGGCTGCCTACTGATGGGAAATGCAAGGAATATGTGGGAAAGATCTGAAAGGACCTGTTCATTTTCAGAGGCATGGTTAATGTAAGATTGTACAACACTGGGATGTGTTATTCTTGGGATGCTATAAACAACTCATTACCCTTCTCAGGAGAATATACAAACACTTATAATATATCTAACATATTGGCAATAAATAATAATAATAATAAGAAGAAGAAGAAATAGTATTATCAGGTCAACTATAAGTAAATGGGTTTTACCACAGCATGACAAAAGAAAAAAAAAAAGAGAGAGAGACAGATTCTTCTAATAAAGGTAGATCAAATCAGATGATCATGTCTTGTTCTTAAAAAGCTCATGATTTTCTTGACAAAGGGCGTGCAGGAGAGCCAATCTATGTGGACATGAGAAAAGCATTTAATCCAATGTCACAGAAGTAAACATTAATCAGACTATGAATTTTCAGCAAATTCAAATCTGAGCTCGAAGTGAATTGTACTGAAAGGAGCATTGTCAAATATGATATTATATTTCATAATATCACTGGCAGAGAGATAACAGCAATGTTATAATTGGAAAAAGGAGACAAATATATAAAATATTATCCCTAGTACCAGAATAAAATTACAAAATGTGCTTAAACTGGAAAGGAGATGAATGCTTTCTAGCTTTCAGAAGATCTATGCTCTGGAGTAGCTTTCCAAATGACCCAGTTTAAAGAAAAAATAACACCTTTATTTAATGTATACTTTGATAATCTTGAGAATATAATTTTATAATGAGTGTCTTGTGGTAGCAGGTTACTGACCTTTTAAACCCAGGAGTTTCCCCATACTTGTGCCTAGAGGTTTTTATCCCATGTTAATATTTACAAATGCAATTATTTGGATGAACTTGTCTTCAGGCTACAGAATCGTAATCGTAAATGTGAATGATTCATTTCCTAATGGAAGGGAATGGTTAAGATTTGCAGTGATATTTTTCTCATATACAAGTATTCTTGTATATGTATATATATATATATATTTGCATGCAGCAATATTTTGTTGCATTCTCTCAGGGCAGAAAATATAATTGTAGCACAGAAAATAATTGGTACATTACTCACGTTAGCGCCTTGGGACTGCTTTTCCCTCTCTTTTAAATGTTACTCTTAGTGAGGTTGTTTTCAAAACCAAAACAAAATAAAAAAAGAAACCTTTTGCATTTTAAAACTAAGCTGCTGAAACTGAGACTCATGTAAGAGCTGATAGAGAAGGGATTTGCTAGCTACAGAACCCAAATAATGTATAGATTAGGCTTCTCCGTAATGTTTTCCTTATATTAAATAGGCATATAAAGAAAGTCACTATGCTTAATCTCTGTAGAAACATAATACACATTGTGTACATTTTAAAAGAAATCAGCATTTCTCCTTCCTTTTCAACAATGATATTAATTCTTTAAGTGCACTGGACAGCTATGTGGCAGAAGAGCACCATGGCAGGGAGTAAATAACCCAGGAGATTTCTGGCAAGCACAGAAGAGGATGTATTTCTTTCAGGACAATCACCCAAAGGTGGCAACCTACTGGACCTCACACTTTTGAGTAAGGAAGCAGTGGTCAAGGCTGTAAAGGTCAATAGTAGACTTGGTTGCAGCTACCATGAGGCAATGGAGTTATAGATCCTGTGGGAAATGAAGCAGGATAGTAGCAAAATAATGAGCCTGGCCTGCAGGAAAGCAGGCTTTGTTGCGATTTAAAGAGGGGATCAAATTTAGTAAGAGATGAATTACTTTGCGTTCCAGCTAATCCTCAGAGGTTAGAGGGACTGGGAGAAGCTGGACTCATCTCTTAATAGGGATATCCAAATGCTGTGGTAACTATAGGCCCAACTCTGGCAACACTGGATTCACAAACAGTCTGCCGACTGTAGGTGCAATCACCTTCAAAACAATTAATAGAGTTCACAAATAGTATGATTTATTCAAATATAACTTTAGAAATCAGGTTTTGGATGTCCGTACAGTGAGGAGTGGTCGTTCCTTGGAAGCAGGTAACTTTTGGGTTGGGGTTGTGTATTGGTATTGTAATGAGCTTAGATTGAGGAAAAGTTTGAGCAAAGTCCATCAAAAGGGACTGATCTGCCACCATTGCTGGCCCAGCACTAGACATCTTATTGTACTATGTGGCTTATCACCTACATGGCACCACCAGGTCACCACCTCTTCAGGGAGCGTGTGCTAGGAGGACAGATTGTGTTGTCGAGCGAATTGTGGAGGAGTAAATTCCATAAATACCAACCATCCTGGAAGTGGTAACTGCCTCTCACCTCAAGCAAGCCTCTGTAATGCCATAACTTCTGTGAGGCTCTATTTTTTCTCTAATTTCCCCTTTCTTGAACAATTTTAGGTAGGTCATGTCCAATGGGAGGCTTTTCTGCAGGGCAAAAAGCACAGTAGAGCTTTTTGATCTTTTAGGACAATTTTTTCAAAATGTGAGTGTTGTCTTTTCCACTGTACAGTAAGTTGAACAGGTGTGAAAGAAGGCCGTGGAAGGCTGAGCAGGGAGCTACTGACTTAACTAAAATGCAACAGCAAAGCGCACAAGGCAGAAGTGGGAGGAGGCTACCATGGATGCCTACAGATACTTTGCTTAAGCAGTGACTAGTATAGAAAAACAACACATCTGGAGCTGAAATTAATGATGTATGTGAAGTGTATGATGAAATGATGTATGTGAAGGAACTGCATGGTTTCCTACAAGAACATAAGAACATTTCAAGATCTCCAGAGAAGGAGACTCTACAACTTCTCTGGGCAGCCTGTTCCAGGGCTCTGTCACCCTCACTGTTAAAAAGTTTTTCCTTAAGTTCCTGTGGAACTTTTGATGCTTCAGTTTGTGGCCATTTCCTTTAGTTCTGTTGGTGCCGCCAGTGAAAAGAGGCCAGCACCATCCTCCTCACTGCCTCCCTTGAGGTACTTATAGACACTGATTAGATCCCCTCTCAGCCTTCTCTTCTCCAGGCTGAACAGGCCCAGCTCCCTCAGCCTCTCCTCAAAGGGCAGATGTTCCAGGCCCCTGATCATCCCTGTACCCCTGCTCTGGACTCTCTCCAGCAGCTCCACATCCCTCTTGTACTGTGGGGCCCAGAACTGGACACAATACTCCAGATGTGGCCTCACCAGGGCTGAGGGGCAGGATCACCTCCCTCAACCTGCTGGAGACGCTCTTCTTAGTGCTCTCCTGGATCCCATTGGCCTTCTTGGCCACGAGGGCACACTGTTCTTCTGACTGCACATGTACATCCTGACTGCAAGAGATCTCAGGAAGAAAGGGGTTTATTAGATTAAATGGAAAAATGTTACTTTTCCACACGGTGTGTTTGAGTTTGCTATTCACAAAGTCTTCTGCCACACACAGATCAAACCAGTTGATTGAAAGGATACCTCACTCTGCTTAACAGATGTCTCTCAAAGAGGTGGTACTGGAGAATGTCCATGATGAGGGCAATTAAATATGTGATTTTACCATGAGACCTCAAAGCGCAAGTATGCTGACATCAAGGAAGTGTCACACCAATATCTGATTTCATTATCAAAAACTGGAAAATTTATTGAACATCTGGCACAAAGCAAAGCTTCAATTAACCAGCTCTATTAAGAGCTGTCACAGTAGGGGCAGGTTGGTTTCTTGTGTTCTTTGTCCCTGTTCTGTCCTGTGTTGTTTCTTGATGCTGTTAGGTCAGGATTTTCCAGGATTTTATTTCTTTTGTTTTCTCCTGTGGCTTTTACTCCTAGACACTTTTTTTTTTTTCCTTTTTTTTTTTTTTTTTTTGTTTTTTGGCCTATTTGTGTTATTCAGAGCCAGTGCCTTCCATCAAGAGGCTTTATCACATCTGTCATGGATGGTTGGCTCTCCCTTCGCATTTCCTTTTACTTGTTTTACTTGTTTCAGTTTTCAAACAGTGTCAGTCTAATTTATGTTATCAATGACTTAGATTAAATACAAATAACACCATCTGTGCCACAAGGTCATCCTTTTCTCAGTTCCTTGCCTGCCAACTCCCTGGCTACATTGTTTTGGGGCTGACAACATCATTTCAGCAATTGTACTTCCCATTGACTGTGTAAAACATTTTTCAGCATGTGTAGTGGAAGATTTATAGGAATTTCTGTCTTCAGGCTGGTTTATAGATTTGTATAAAGAATGTTATATACAAAGGAATTATCCAGAGATTGTTAACTTATACGTTCCTGGTTCTAGCACATTCCAAACCCAAGTAGAGGACATATACCTCACAACACCTAAAATATCCTTTGAAAGATTGAGCCCTCACAGGGTACAATAGAAGAATATTTTGCTCCTGGACTGCAACCAGGACATAGATACACTGAGAAGGAGCTCCAAAATTGCAATACTTTCTTGAAATCCTTAAGATTAAATGAATCAAGCAAATTAAACAATAAATACAGGTATTATTCTCCATAGCAGAGAAATGATGTATATACATTTTTTTATTTTCTTGTAACAGATCTTGTTGGTTCTCTGTCAATGGAGCCTTCTTTTCCTGCCATAAAAGCCGCACAGAAAGAGGGTTAGAAGGATTAGGACATAAAGGCATAACTTTTCAGAGGTATTATTTCTGTCAGAGAAACAAATAGAAAAGATTAGAACTGGAAGCAGCAAGTGAGAAAGTCATATTTTCTCCATCCACACGAAATTGTCTTTCTATTTTAAAAAGAACAGGGATGTGCTATGAGATCTTGTAAGGGTTTTTCTTAATATGTAGTTTTAAAAATCATGAAGCTTCATCCATTACATATAACGCATGAGATGTACAGACAGAGAATGTCAAAGAAGATAAAAATTTGTCTTAAGTCACTCTCTGACCTTGATGAGATAGGCTTCATGAAAACTCTGAAAGCAAGCTACTCTTGAGAGCAGCCCAAATTAAATGGATAGCAATGGAAAAGCCTACTTTGGAAATTAGGCCTGCTACATATGACATTCATGTCATAAATTCCAGTAAGAGATTTTTATAGTTATCACCTTGATTTGTTTTGTAGGTAGAGAGTGTTAACTTCAGCTCACACAGTCCTGTGAAGTTGAAAAGAAGTTATGAAATGAAACCAAAGTGAATTATTGCCTTTAGGAAAAATATCAGTATACAAGGAATACTGATCAACTGTGCTATAGAATTTCTCCCTTCTGCCTGTGTCCCCTTGCCCTATCCTTTCTTTCCATCTTCTGCACATTGAGATCAAAAATTTGAGAAGGGCAAAGAACTCAAGGTGAAAGCTAGAAGACACTGATATCAGAGCAAGCTCCGAGTCTTTCCACATGCTCATGTTTCATTTCTTCTGCTGCCAATGCTTTTGAGTGGGAGGCGGCTCAGCTATGGGTCATAGAGAGTTCAAAACTGTTTAAATTGAATCTGTAAAGAACAAAAGATGAACGTAGCAAAACATCATAGAACGAAAAGATAAAGTGTTTCACATCAACTTAGTTCCAGTAAGTGCTCTGTGATTTGTGACGGCTCAGTCGCAGAGTATTACTAAGGCAGAAGGTTCCTGGTCAAACTTCCTTGGCAGACGTAGTGTGTATTTCTGCCCATGAACTCAAGTGGGCCCATAATAGCTGTCAAAACTAAACTCATCAAATATGTGGACTTGCTCCCTCTGCCCTTCAGTGGGGTAATAAATTTCATGTATTACAAGAGAAAAACTGATGAGCAAAGAGATAAGAGAGACAGGAAAGAGGATGTTTAAATGGCATTGGTTGAAAGTTTATGGGAAAGTATTTCCTTTCATACAGTGGAGCAGATCAGTCAATGTTTAACATTTCTGTGTGAAAAATCAACTATTTAATATTAAGAGAACAAAATAGATCAGTTGTTTTCCAGAAGATTAAATGCTTATCTTCATCCATTCATGTTGGTGCACTTCTTCTGGACAGTTATATTTGGTTCATTTTTCTCAGTGTCCTGTTATGTGAATAAACTCCATTTTCCACTGTTCCTTGGTTGCCTCTTTCTATGGGTGATCATACCAATAATAAGCACAACTTTGATTCAAGAATATAAAGGAACTCTTTCAGTGACTAAACAGAGTTAATGAATGTCTTGACATTTTCCAGTTATCATTTTTTTGAACCAACAGATTCCATAAAATAATTTATATTGTCTTTGCAGATGCTGTTAAACAAAAGGAATATCAATAGTAGGGATGGAAAGTTCATTTGTTGATCAGTAGCACTACTAAATGTAAACAATATTTTTGATAAATAATTCAAATCATTTAAATATTTTATTTGCTGAATATTCTGGTGTCATTTAGTGCAACACCAATGTTACAGAGAAACTGAATCTGCCTGCACATTTGTGCTAAAATGCTGCCCCCTTGCCTATCCCCACCCCCAAGCCTGGCAGTAAAACATGAAGACCACAGTCTGTATTGCTCTTTTGCATCTCCCTCTTTTCTTTACCAGGATGAAATATGCTGGGTAGATTGGTTGTTGCTGCACTAATCATCACCAGCTGTTCATAATTGTCTAACAGTTACAGGTGCAGCAGTTTGCTCTAGGCCTCCAATCTGCTCTTTGAAACAACTCCACAGCAGAAAGATGGTTTTTTCTTTCTTTTGCAAGTATTCAAGGAATTAATCAGAAAAAGTTCATCTGAAAAGCTTTCTTTTTCCTTTGTGTAAAATGCATTATTCTGTCCTCTCTCCATCTTTCCCCCTTTCTCCTTTTCTCTCATCATTTAACATCTCTGGCTCTTGCATTTTTTTTATATAAAAATTAGGGATGGAGCTGGTATTTGCTTTTCTCAGATCAAATATTTGCCTCTACAGAAGAGACACAAACTTAGAACAAATTCTGTTGTCCATCCCTTCCTCACATAAGTTCTTATTATTTGATATCTAAAATTTAATCTGTTACAAGGCTGCAGCCCAGTCTCCTTTTCCAAGGAATATAGCAGTAGGATTAATTTTCCCTTGCTTATCCTTCTGATCTGATAATGAAATAAAGCATTATTTACTTACTGTGCAGTGCAAAGAAAAGATAATTGTTGATTTTATCCAAGCAATATATGACATTGACAATGTATCCATGTAACCATAACCAGGGTTTTGCATGGGCAGCTGACCAGTAAAATCCCCTCCCCTCACTGAGAACTAGGAAAGAGATGTTTGTTAAGACTTGCACTAAACACCATCCTGTCCTGCTAAACTATCAATTTCTGAAAAGCTACAATGAAGTGCTGCAGTGGGTTGTGCTGTGAACAAGTGGATATATCTCAAAGTTAAGACTCAGAGATTTAGCTACCCAAGAAAGCTTTTCACAATTAGTTCAAAATTAGCATTTATTCCATTGTCAAGCATTAGTATTTGCAGCCAGATTACTGGCCATTACTAATCATATTCTTAAGCATAAGGCCATTTTATTTTCCTCATAAGAAATCTATTTTCTATAAAGTGTAGTAGATCAAAGAAAGGGCTAAGTGCTTTTATATATTTTTTATTCCACTATCTGACAGAAAATAGAACTGATGTACTGCAAATGCGCATAAAAATCACATCACATGCAATACCAGTGTCACTGGAAGCAAAGTACTGTTTAATGGGCAAAAGAGAGACAATTGCAAGATATTTATAAAGACCTTAAGAGCTCAAAGTTCTTCACTGCTTTAGGTAGTGAATAAAGGGAAAAAAAAATGCATAAATGACCAAACTATAGCAAAGGAGCTTTTGAATAGGCCTAAAGTAAAGCGAAGTAAAGTGTTGGTTGTCCTTTTATATTAGACAGACTGCCTTAATCTTTGCTTTGCATTTCCGTTGGAGTTATTGCTTTGCTCTATTTTGTCCTCTGAATATGCTTTTATAATTGGATATCAAACTCTTGGTAACTAGCTGGGAATTCTCTTAGTTCAATGCTAGAAATATCTTTCAGTAATCCTGACAACACTAAACAGAATGAGGATTATAGTAGACCTGCAGGACCATCAGCTATCAATGAAAGCAAGGTAAATAATCCCACAGTCAAAATGAAGATTAGTCTTTTTTTTTTTTCTTTTTCTTTCTTTGTTACCTGCTGAAAACAACACAGAGATACTAAAAAAGCTGAGGTGGAACTAGCACCAGCAAGAAGTCAGAGTACTTTAAGGAATGAATAGTGCATGGAAAGTCTCATTTTAAAAGGTATAACAACAGCGAGAAATTAAAGCTAGGATCTAAAATTCTTTCATCTGTCACTAATTAAAAAAGAATGTCAAAGAACATATGGTCCTGAAACTAAAGGGAATTAAAAAAGAAAATCAAAGGACCTGTATCAAAGGACTGTGCACCTAAATACTAGAGTTTTCAGTAAGAGTCTGACAAATCCCCCAAGAAGAGTAGTCAAAGGGTTGGAGAATGAAGTGAAGGACCACAACCAATTCTTCAGACATGACAACTTTATTTTTTTTCTGGTTCTACAAACTGTCTTGACACCTGTCTTGTTACTATTATCTGCAGGGTCACAAGCAGGAGTTTTATTGGTGCTCTATAGCCTATTTCTTTTGATGAAGGTCTTGGGGACACTATGTGTAAATACTTAAAAGTAAAAGAAACACACCATAAAAGTCAAAAATAAATTGCAGAAGTAACTAAAAACTTGGGAAGCACAAGGAAGACCTGCTGTCATTGGAGAAACCAAGCTCCTTATGTTAGTTTGTACATCAATGTTTTACATGAATGTCCTCCTTTTATAATTGCTTTTGTTGACCTCCTTTCTCCTAAATTTTACTGACTTTTTATTAAAAAATTCATAATCGACTTTTTCTATATCATTCCATTAAATTCATTATTAAATAATGTAGTTTGCAAGAACTGAAAAATTCTTACTTTCTTAGCAGTAATCGTCTCTTATGTCTTACAGACTGAACAGAAAGATGAGAAAAGAATATGCAATATTTTTGTATAATAAATAACTTTATGTGAAATGCACTAGACTAGGAATGTTAAATGAATTTTATTTTTTTATTACCACCACTTATCACATACCGAATCTGTTTCAATATCCATATATCACTTTCTGTTTCTTAGCAGTTTGCATAATGGAGTTTATTCTTTAATAATATAATCATATCTTGCTCATAATTTAGTCTTACTATATCCTGAGTTTTAAATAGAGGATATTACTTTATTCTGCAGTTTCTCTTCTGCTTTTCTTCCTCAAAAAACTCCTCACCTTTCCTTCCTTATTCCATGCTTCTCCATATTTCTACCTAAATTCCTTTTACACGGTAGAAATCCTACTGGACAAAAATAGTGGGCTAATTAAATAGTCGTGGTCTGCAGAAAGGTTACACTTACCAAGCATTCTTCAATAAAACACTCGTCTCTCAAAAAATTGCTAGTTTTTCTGCTCAGAAACTCGTTTGCCTTTTAATAAAATTTCAAATTCTAAAATTAAACTTATAAATGCATGCAAAGTATAAAAAGTGACTATCTCAGACTTCAAAATAAAATCTTGTTCTTATTTGTACTAAAAAAAGCTGCCTTTACAACTGTAAGCTTCTCGATCATTAAATATGTAAAATGTCATTATTGAAAAAGAACATTTTAAAATGTTCAAGAATGTCATGAACTCATCTCCACCTCCTTTTCCCTTTTCAAAAAATAGAGAAACGAACAAAAAAAATTTAATGAAAACAAGATTTAACGATCTTTCTTTTTCTCAGTTCAGGAATTTCTTCCAAAATTTTAAGAAATCTAAACCAAGAAAATGGCTTTGCAATTGTTTTTATTCCTATATAGCAGAGATTTTATTACATGTGCTCATTGACATTATGTGTGCCTCATCCACAGACAGCTGGAAGAACATGCATTATAGGAAGCTAGAAGGGAAGATACACAATATCTTCCCTGTTCTTAAACACTTCCCCAGGTATCTGCTACTGGTCACTCTGGAGAACAGCATTTCAGACAAGATAGACTTTTGATACAATTTATTTGAGGGATAGAGTATATGCACTTATGCTCTTGTATCTAAATAACACAGATCTCAAGAAGACAAAATCCCAAAGTTACCAGTCTTGAATCAGAGTATGAAAAACCTCCCATAGTCCCAAACATTACCCACTAAATACAGTTCTTTCTTAGAAAAGTTGCATTTCAAACTTTTTTTTTTTTCCTGATGACAAAATCCAGTCACTGTTTTTTGGTATGCCTTTACCTGCAGATTCTTCATCCTCTCCATAACATGAAACCTTAACATGTCTTTCTTGACATCCCTTCTGCCTAGCTCCACTCATAGATACTCTGTCCAGTTTTGGGCCTTCCAATACGAAAGAGACATTGACAAAGCTGCTAACTCCTACTGCTTTAGTTCTTAATATCTACTGACCAAAACTAAAAAGATTTTTTTCACAGTAAATCTCACAATTTAATAGTTGTTGGTTATTATTTGATCTAGCAAAGTAAAGTTGCAATACACAATGAACATACAATGAATGAATATACAGAGAAGACCTGCCATGAAGACTTGCCACATTACAGGCCAAAAGTGATATATTTGTCCAAGTGTTTTTCATGAAAATAATCTTCTTCACTAGGAAGGATCCTGTTCAAAATTCTTCATTTACCAGCATAGCAAGAAATGCATTAAAAAAAAAAAAGACAGGAAATCTGCAGCTCAAAAAAAGCACAACCAGATCTGAACAAAACCTACTCCTTTGCATCCAAAAAAAAAAAAAAAAAAAAAAAAAGTATCCTGTAGCATCCTGTTCCTTCAATTAGAGGATATTTTTGCCGTTCTTGTTGTTGTCACCTGTCACATTTATCTGCACTTTTGCAATTGTGAAATAACAAAGGGAGTATTTTGATGAAGAGATAAGGGAGTTTCTGTTGAAAGTCACTGGCACAACTCCCTGCCATTATCAATATGAGTGAGGTTATGTAGTGAACTAGTTTGGTATTTTGAGTTAAAAAATAATCATTCTTTCACCTCCAGAAAAAAACTCCAAATCATTTTACTGAACAGGTTTATAATCGATATTTGTTGTAGCACTGTTGAAAATAAGCAAACAGACAGTTGATAACTAGCACCATGGTGGGGGTTCAGATGGGGACTATTCTTCAGCCAGCTCTGTTGCTAAAGAGAAAGAATCAATTACTTCATTTGGGAACCTATATATTAAAACCAATACTTTTCTGTGCTCACAATAATTAGGATCTTCCTGGCTGAACTAGGGTGTCCTATCAGTAGTATAACAGTCAGTATCACTAGGGAGCAAGATTCAGGTCTACTGCTTTGTATCCAGCATTTACCCTGCAGGATGATAATTTTATTCTCCTACACACACCCCTACACACACAGTGTATGACTTTTTTAAAAATAGCTACTACTTTTCATAGGTTACAGAAATTAATATTATTATTCTCATCTTTGGCCTTGTATGACAACTTATATCCCACTTGTTAGCATATGAGTTGGTGTCTACTATCTTAATAATTGTCAAAGGAGCGATCTTCAAAATTTTTCACAAATATGGCTGAGACGAAGAGAATATTTGCCTGAACTAGCTGACATCTTCTTCATGGAGAAGCTCTTCTTGCTGGGAGGCTTAATAGCAATATGCGTAAACAAATCTGATTTCATTATGGTGCGTTAGCTGAGATTATTGCACAAGCTTTCACAATGTGCTTTTTGTTTGTTTGTTTTTCCCTGAAGCCTACATTTCATGACAAATAGTTAAAGAATATCCTATGGTTTTTTTTCCTTCTTCTTTAGTGTGAAACTATTATTAAAAGGCCTAGGGAAGGAAAGCAGGAGCACATGTCCTGTGCAGTCTCTTCTCTCCTGGCTCATGTCAGTGATGATGTCCTGAGCAGGACTGCAGTGTCACAGTACCTTTGCGGTGGTGTCTAGAATAATCTCTGGACATCTGAATTTTTCAGGTTAATTTTCTATTTCCTTGGGGTACAGCTGGAGGAGAAGGTTTGTAATGTGCCATTTGTGGACAGATGAGCATAACATTTGTGGGGACAGTTGATGAACTTATGGGAAACCTGTTAAAAATACTTTATGGTCAGCTCTCAGTAAAAGAGGGATAATGCATAGGAGTAACTGATTTATAAAATATTTTTTGCCAGCTATATTTATGCCCAACCCACATCTTGTTCTATGCTTGTGCTTTGCGAAGCCTTTATGGAAGAATTTAAGAAAGACAAATCCAAAATATGTCTCTTTGAAAGTTAAAAAGAAAAATCTTGGAAAAAAAAGTGTGGAATTGCACCAGTCACTGTGCAGCTAGTGACTATCTCAAGACTGTGTATGCTTAGCAAACACTTTTAAGGCACTGTTGTGTAGTTTTTTGGGGATATTATTTGTTCTGAGTGAAGTACAAACATGAAGATATATGCCTCATGCAAGCAGAGAAAATGAAAAGCTACAGGAGGTATGGTAGGGATGTTGCTTTGTATCTATCTACATGAAGCATTTTTATCATCATCTGTGTTACTACCTGACTTGCATTAGTACCTGCCTGCCTTTCGCTATAGCTGGACCTCTTAGCCTTTTCATGCTACCTTTACCACAAATGCTTTGTGCTTCCCCACCGCATTGGTCTTGTAGAGTACTGGAGAGAGGACCTGGCAAGGGGTAGCTCTTTCATCATTTCTGTGCTTATTGTGGTACCTCAGTGTTGGAGCTGGACAGCCTGAGCACTGAAGTCAACATGTCCTCTATCAATCCCATACTTATCCTCTCATGTTTTCTTGAGGACAAAAGTTTATAGACTACAATGTTGAGTTCTGCTATGGAGTTTTCTTTCTTCCTATTCTCAGAGCAGTGCTGCAGTGTCCAGGATGAAAAATATTGCTCATCTAAGTGCTTGCAACTCTCAGATCTGGTTAGTTTTCTTGTACCTCTGTGAAATGTTGCAGTTTGAAAGCTGTAGTGGTAGTGGTGGCGGGGCGGGGGGAAGGAGATATCAAATCAGTATTGGATTCACAAACAGTCGGTGGACCGTTGCTCCAATCGCCTTCCTAGGAGCGAATCAAGTTCCCAAATAGTGTAACCACCTATAAGCTCAACTCTGGCAGTATCGGATTCACAAACAGTCTGTCAACTGTGGGTCCGATCGCCTCCCCCCAAACAAGCAGTCGAGTTCACAAACAATATGATTTATTCAAATGCAGCATTTACAAAGCAGAGTTCAGATGTCAGTACAGGAAATTCTCTACTACAGTGTGGGGTTAGTAGCTAGTGCCTAGTATACAAATGCACAGTCATCACTCACCCAGAAGATGGGAGAGGGCTCTCAGTCTCGAGTCTCCTCAGGCAGCATCCCAACCCGAGGGGAGGAAAGGGGGCTCAGCCTGTCAATTGACCCAGGAGTTACAATGGAATCTTCCCCCTCACTTCTTAGTCTCCCTAGGCAGCATCCCAAACCAAGGGGAGGGAAGGGGGCTCAGCCTGTCAACTGACCCAGGAGTTGCGATGGTTTCTTCCCCCCACCTTTTCATCCTTAGTTCACCTTTTATACTTTTCTTTACATTCAGGTGAAGCTTGAGTGACTAGAGTCATACTCATTATTGTTATTGATCAGTGAAAAAGTTTCTCGCTTTCATTTAAAGGTACAGTCAACCAAAAATCTAGAGCACATACTCAGGGAGGGGTGGTCATACCTCGGAGGTGGGTAACTTTTGGAATGGAGGTGTGTTTTAACATTATAATGAGCAAAATTCAAGCAAAGTTCATCCAAAAGGAGTAGCAAAGTTCATCCAAAGGAGTGACAATGTTATTGTATATCTCCCATTGGGCACCTACTGCGTGGCTTATGAGCAGCCCAGCACAGGGAGTGCAACAGAGTTTGGCCGCAGAGTCCTCACTCCGCTCCATCCTCCGTTACTCCCCTTTGCAGCTGTGAGGAGGGCACGTTGTGCTGCCCAGGGAATCGTGGAGGAGCAGAGTCTGTGCACACCAGCCATCCTGGAACAGTGTATCACCCCTAGCAAGCTTCTGTATGCCAAAACTTCATTTAGGCCCTAGTTTTTCTCTCACTTCCCGCTTTCAAACAATTCTTCCACAATCTCACACCTTTCAGGCAAAGCAACGCAAATCAGCGAGAACAAAGCAAAGGTCAGAAAGCAAACTAAGTGCCTCTAAACTTCTTCTTTTTTTTTTTTCCCCCCCCCCCTCTTTTCCTCTTTGACGTCCTTGTATTGTTAGCCATCTCTGATTTGTCAGGGAGAGCAGATAGCTGAAACACCTGTGTTCACATGCATTGAAATTGTGATAGAAGGGCAAAAAAAAAAGTCTCTCTACCATAAGTAGTTTTATGTTTAAAATGAAGAAAAGTTGGAAATTCACTCTGGAAAAGGAATAGGAGAATAGTGACTCATTAGTCAGAGAGAAAACAAGAGAAAGAAAGCTCTGAAACACTGAAGAAGCACACAGAAAACAAGGCAGTGATTCTTGTACTATTTAACAGGCAGCGACAGTGCTGGAGCTGCATAAGGAGGCAGTCCACATTTATTTCAGATAGCAGGAGATAATATTTGTGGAT
>NW_010579541.1:148329-203780 GCF_000705375.1 Tinamus guttatus
TGCTGAACTCTGTACTGACCTGTTTCAACCCCATGTCTTGTATGTATTACAGGCAAAGAAACAAAACGCGGGTTGGCAGCTCTGAGCAGCCGCGGTTTCTGTCTGATGGTAGGACTGAGGAATCCCACTGATAAAAACAAAAGCTATTTAACCAGCATGTTGTACGAGATCAGTGGAAAAGTATAAAAAAAGTACAAACTAATCTAAATTATAGCATAAGAATGAGGCATGAGATTACAGATGACGTAGACTACAGATACATGTGTAGACTAGATGACACAAGAAAAACAAGAAATTTTTGGAATGTTGTGATTTGTTTTGCTTTATTTTTTCCCTTTTTCTCCGAAGCATCCTGGTAGGTGTTGTTAGAGAAGCGATCAGACTTACGGCAGTTCCAATTTTCTGAAATGAATTAATTCACAGCCCTGGACTGACCACTGAACATATTCTTTTTTTTTTTCTTTTTCTTTTTTTCTTTTTTTTCTGTCATTTGCTCTCAGGACAACTCCCTGTGCCAAGAAACTGAAACTGTCAACCAGATTCTTCATCTCAGAAATGTAGATGATTTTTTTTTCCCTTAAATATTCTAAGTAAGTGCTCGAATACTTTGAAGAGAACACGCAAGACCCTGAACTTGTTTTATTTTCTAACAAGAGGCAATGTATAGTGAACTGCAGCCTGTTCTGCTCTGGAAATGCATCATGGTAGCAAGGTATAAGCCTTGTGTCAAACACGGTGGCTAAAAGGTGACAAAAACATGAAGAACCACTAGGATATAACAGCATCTCTTAGGTAGCTGTAGCTCAGAGAAGATATCTATAGGAGGTGATGAGGATATGAAGAATCCATGTACAATGAGATCTAAAATTGCAGGAATTATGAATTTCCAAAACTGAAAGATATGTTTCTTTTAATCCAGAAGGTTGATTTTATTTGCCTTTTGCTTTTTAAAACATTAATATATTAGGTTTTGTTCCTAACAATAGAAGCAATATTTCTGCTGAAGACAAATCATTACTGTAGATATACAGATTTTCAGAAAGCTTTTGATGAGAAATATATATAGATAGATACAAATGCACCTATATGTGTTTATGTGAATGCCCATGAGAGAACACTGTGTACGAGAAAGATGTATTGGGAAAGAAAGAAGTCATGGAAGCAGAGCGATCAACCAGTAAGCTAGGAAGACCTAGAAGACCAATACATATGCTGCTTTTGACAAAATTTTGCTTAGTTCTGATTTTTTTTTCTTCTTCATATGCCAAGTGAAAACAAAAAAGAGATCTGAAAATGCCAGTGAAACGGGATTCTTGTCCCCTTGTTAACTTCACTCATTTCACTTTTAATCTTCCTCCCAGCTGTAAAAAAACTCAATCACATGTGCACAATAGACAGCAAAATGCATCTACGACAAATCTGAAAATAAGAAAGCGCATTATAAAAGGCAAAATCTGAAAATTATTCTCTTTTCCTTCTCTAACACTCTAAAGGAGAGGACTTTAGGATAGTAAAAAACACTGTTGTTTCTGCTGAATCAAAATAGAGGTATTTCACCTTCCTTGTTAATGTACATAACACTAATTTGAACAGCTAGACCAAAACAGAACTGTTGCTAGAAATTTAATAATTGTATAGTAGCAAAACCTTTAATATGTGATCAGCCACTTTTTGGTGTCTTAAATTTTGATGCTGATCTGTTAATTTTTTGTTTGTTTGTTTCTTCTTGCTTCCTTTTTTTTTTTTTCCATAGGGGAGTGCACACCATTACATTTGGAAAATCCGGTCCACCAATTTGCTTATTGAAAATCATTGGTCATTCATGAAAATATAAACTTCTTTATTCTTTTCAAATGATTAAGTGAAAACTAAAGGAATTGCAGAATTTTGTCTAAAATTTTACTTCAGAGAAACTGCAATAACAGAAGGGGGATAAGAATTTAATTTTGAGTCAGAAGACATATTTTTCTTATCCTTTAGCCTGAAATTCATGATGATTTTCGAAAGATCTCATCTCCTCCTTAGTTTTTGCCTCTAAGAAAACCCAAAAAAAGTAAAATTAAACAGACAAACAAAACAATGCTTTTGAATCCTCATTTCAGGAAGAGATCTTTCACTTGAAATTCCCATATTTTAAATAGATCCTATTTCCATTGGTACCCAGGTAGTTTGTTTGCTATAAGAATGCTCTGGCCACCTTCGAATGATCTGGAATAAATCTCACTGTCTCTCCTTTAGAAGCTGTTTGATTTGCAATAGGATATGAAGTATGCATTGATCTTAAAGATGATGGTTTTATAGCCTGGTGTTAAGGAGTCTGCATTGTTCCTGTACTAGAGGGATTCATTTGGAAAAATGGGATACCTTCTGTACAGATCTATACATCTATATCTGAGTTATATGGGCTAACCTTATATCCATTTGGGAGAAATTTGCCCTTCTAGGTTACAGCTCAATTCTTTCTAAAATTGCTGCCTATATCTCTACAATTAGTGTAAGAAGAGTCTAGGGAGAGCTGCCTAGTGAATCTGGTGAAAGTCAGATGAGATGGTTTGCCTCCCAGGAGAGAGATTCATACCCCCTTTCTTCATATGATTCAGATAATTTATTTGCTTTCAGACTTTTCCTAGGAAAGTAACCTAACCAGGAAAGTATAAGGATGGACAGTGGCTACTCCCTTTTTTTGATGTTGACAGTTCTAGACCCTGTTTTCCAATACTGTAGTATCTAGCCACTGAAGCACATGAGAGGTGCATATTATGACCCTATGATTATATCAATCAAACTTCTGAAATACATAAAACCTTGACTCAGGCTGCCTTCTTATGGATGTATTCAGTAGTCGGTCCTAAGACAAAAGAGTAACCACCAGTTTGTGATTTCTTAATTATCTACTTTTAGCTCTGACAAGGCATGTACTTACTATCTGTTAATTTATTTTTATTGCAGAATATTAGGCCACCAGATTCCAATTTGCAAGGCACTGGATGAGCCCAAAACAATGACAACCTTCAGAAACAGCACACAAGAAGTGAGAGGGCCCGCAGTTTGCTTGAGCTCTTGGGGAAAGACAGCGTTACACAGAATACAAAATACTCTGAGTCTTATTCCTGTGTTTTATACATAGGATACATTGGATTCACTTTTTTTTTTTTTTTTAATGTTTGTCCATGTCAAAGTCACCAATAAAATTAGGACCCTATTAAAGAACACAATTATACACTATCTTCAGAGACAGTCATCACAAAATAATAATAATAATAATAACAATAATAATAGTAATAATAATAATAATAATAAATGCTGCTTGTCTTCTTCCATGATGCCCTGCTTTCTTATTGATAATTAGAATCACACAATTAAGTTCCTTTTTCTCTCAGGAATATCATTTTTTACACAAGCTTTCCTTGAAGTATATGAATTAGGGTGTGCATGTGTGTGTGAGAGAGAGAGAGGCAGAGAGAGAAATCCTACAAAAACAAAGTATTTGCCATCTATCTCATGTACTACAGACTACACCATTTGCAAATATTTCTGATGTTTTACTTTTGTGGAACATATTTTATATACAGTAAAGCAAACAAGAGTCTGGATTCTGCTGGTTATTAACATTCTCTCTCTCTGGAATTACTGCCCAACTATTAAATGGCTCATCCACGAAACAGGTAAATTTAATAGGATCAATTTTTTTCAGTTATATTCTGTTCAATGTGAAACTTTATCCATAGCAATGAAGATTCTGAGTTAATGCTTAAGGCTAGAAAAGAAAGACATTTTATCGTTAGTGTTCAGCATGGCTAGACAGTTCTGTTGAAGCCAATTATTAGCCTGTGTTTCCATGTGGAAGTAAGCTGGTAAAATTTAATGTACTCAAGAAAAGCAGGAAAAAAAAATTGATTCAGTTCACTGCAGGAAATCCCAAAGACTACCTAGCATAGAGATATAATGACATTACTGCGACAGATATCTTAAATTAGAAGGATACAAAAGAAGCAGTAAACATTCACCATTTCAAAGTGAACAGGATCCTCTCCCATTTTCAGCAGAGCTCCCCAGCTTTTCATGTCCCTTCACTAGTAAATAATCTTTTTAAATTAAATAAATAAATCCATAAAAGACACACAGATGGCTGAAATAAGCAAATAAATCAGTATGAACTCTTGCTCTGAACCCTCATTGTCATTGATAATATGTCAGAATGAACTGGTAAGCTACCTGCCAAGAAAAGACACGTATTTCATGCTGCTCCACACTTCCGGAAAATATATATATATATATATACACATATATATACACATATTTTTACATATAAAGTCTGTTAGATCCCCTTGATGGACAAATTTATAGAGTTTCAGTCGGCCTGTGAGGCAGGATATTCTTTTACAGAAGTCACACTAACTGCCCAAGAGACTGTCTTTATCCATGTGCTCAATTATTTTTTATTACAAAATCATTATTTCCCACTGCCTAATATGTGGTTTCCAAAAACATAGCAAAGTCCACACTGCCTAGTCCAGAGGATATTCTTTAAGGGAACGTAGGTCATGGAAATGAAAATAAGTCACTGGAAGTCATCATGCTTCAACAAAATAATTGTTTAAGTAAATCAGCAGAGGACAGTCAAGAGTGTGCTGAAGATTTGCCATTTTCAAGGAAAGGATCTGCCTCCACTTTATATTGAAACCATCCGTTGATATATAGGAGTTTCATGTGCTTCTGATGGATGTACTCTTTGCAAAATAATCTATGAAAATACAGTGTATTTGAGGGTGGGCCTTTATCTCTTCCTCTTCATTGAACTGCTGTGTTTTGCCTCAATACTCTCAAAGAGAAGAGTAGCATACTTGAAAATTATTCCAGAGCTTAGTGATTATGGTATTCAAGTGGAAAATCTTTGCTCGGTTGAGTATAGCAGACAAAACAGAACAATTTCAACAAGGAGATAAAGAAGCAATGACGGTTTATAATGATGACGACTCCAGTTTTGAGGAAGGTGAAAAGAAAGGTGGAGGAAGGTGACTTCAGTCTGACTCAAATCAATGCTAATCTATAGCCATGCAATGGGATGTATTTTTTTATTCATTATTGGATATTGTGCAAGGTGCATGTTGAAGTATGTTATGGGCCCAAGCACCTAAACTATAATTTTCAGCACAGAACAATATTCAACCTTCTTTCACAATGGCTTATTTAACAGTTAAGACAGTGAAAAGCAAAGAAATGGTAAGACCTGCAGACATTAGTCATTCTGTGGCCATCTAGAAGATACACTAAGGATCCTTCCCTAATCAGTTCCAGAAATTTGATTCAATGACGGTCTCAAGTCTTGCCTTATGTCTTTGGAGTCAATTTTGACTCCAAAGTCAGAATGGCCTGATCTTTGAGCTTGGCCTGATATGCTATCTGATATGAAAAAAAAAAAAAAGAGACCTTTGAAATACTAGAGGAATATGAACTTCATCAACCGCCTGAGCATGCTTATGAACATCCACAATATGCAGCAACAAAAGGCTGACCAATGAAATCTCAGTGGAAGACTTCCAAGAAAATTATAGTATGCTTAAAGATAAGCATACAATTAAATACTTTTTGAACTCTGACCTATGGAAAGCAAGTACAAAAAATTAGGAGGCCAGGCTTTCTTGAGCACTGTCATTGACTCCCCACTTTATGTTGATCTCTGCGCTCCTAAAAATACCCACCTAATGAATAGACAAAGAAATGCTTTCCCCAACTTTTATTTTCTCTCCTCAGAACCACTCTGCCTTACTCTTAGTGACTGTTTACATGCTAAATACCACAGCAGGACTTCATCTGCGATGAACGTATTTTCTACTTATAGAAAGACAAAAAGAGCACAAAAGAGACCACAAAAAGTCATATATAGAAAACTTCCTTAATTCATACAGAAAACAGAAGGCCATGACATAGGTATTGTGCATACACATACAGAGATATAAAAATGATTGAAAACTGGTTTGAAAAAGGCAGATAGCTATGCTGATTTTTATAAACAGCTGTCAACCAACTTGACTGCTCACCGTGTGCCAGGATAGCTTGTGATGCCTTTGTGGACTCTGAGCTGTCATTCAGGCAGAGCCTGGGTAGAGATGCTGAAACCTCAGGAACAGATTTAGATTATTACCATGATGGGGATATGACCATTCCTTGCTCTCTCTGATGATGTTGCAGATATTGCAGTGACACATATTATCTTCCTGTCTGCCAACATATCTCAAGAGACAGAGGGGGAAGGGAGAAAGGCCAGCAACATACACAGCATCTTATCTAGAAATTGAAATTTTTGTCTTCACTTTATCCTCTGCCAAATAAGCAGGTAGACTGAATTTCATGGGAAATATATTCTGTTCCAGTAGACACTGGTCCATGGAACCAACGTGCTAATGATTAAAGATTACATAATGTTCTTGCTCTTATAAAGGGGAATCATTTATTTTGTATTCAATTCTGCTGGGCTAAAATGTGCTGCGAAGCAAAGTCCAACTACAGAGAGAAAACAGCAAGGTTTGTCACTCAGGGCATACTCTTTGGGAATCCATTTGCCTCACAGGGCCTCCAAAGACATGTCACAGAGAGCCACAGGGCAGGTCTATTATGTATTTTGCTTACTAGGATTCTCATTCGCAATTTGAGATCTCCCTACTAATGTTAAAGAAAATAATTCTAGCAGTTAAAACAGCATAGTTGTATTCATACGGTGCCACACATGGATGAATATCTCAGGAAGCTAAACTGCTTCTGGAGTTCCTGAAGCTTCCTTCTGGGGACCCACTTGCTGCCCATTGCTCTGTGCATTCTGGGGATAGAACAGCTCTGCTTGAGGCTGGTTTGGGAGACTGATAGTTTCCCACTGTGGGGACATGGCTAGAGGATGCATTAATCTGTAAAATGTGCTGGTCTGAGTTAAGCATCATTACTGTAGAATAGATGAGAAAATTCATTAATAGAAAAAAAAAATAGAATAAAAAAGAAAAAATGGATAAATGTTATTGATGTCATAGTCGGTTTATGCCATAGTCGGTTCTCACCAACATGCTGAAGCCCCATCATCTGGGGATATTGTATGACTTGCTGAACTTTTGCAGTGCTCCTGACAAACAGAAAATGGAGTAAAATCTCTCCTTGTTTCTGCTACTGTAATCCCCAATACCTGTGACACATTTCCTTGTTCCCTAAGTCAGTCCTCTGTGTCCATTCTGAGGGATGCAAGAGTCCCTGTAGGGACATAAAGGAAATCCTTGTTTTCAATTCTTCCTCGACATGGAAGAACTTTTGATCTACCTGCTGAGGAACATACTAATAAATGTATGGAAATCTAAAAATAACTCTGAATACAAAGAGTATTTTTCAGTTTCTGTGTGAACCTAAAAGACACATTATACTGTTATTTTCCTTTGAAACAAAATAACCTGCCTACATGCACAAGATAAAATTGAGATATGAGTGTTGAAAAGTACATAGAGACGGTACTTTTAATTTATGGATACATGCACTATTATGTCAAAGTAAACAGCATCCTTTATGACTTTTAAACACTCTCACTATTTCAGGTTGGGTTCTAGTAATGTGAAGAGGGTGGCATTATTTTCATTGCTGCTCCATATCATTAAAGAAAACAAAACTCAAAAGCATCTTTCAGCTGCTCTGCTTTCTGGCTTTCTCTGTTTTATGGCCCTTGTGTGCATTAATAATGAAAGCAGCAGGGAATTCTTTACTTGTCACAGAAAAGGAAAAAACAAAAATAAACAAAAATGGAAAGAGAGAGTACAAGAAAGACAGAGAGGGCTGCAGGATTGCTAAAAGAAGTGTAAATACAGCTCTCCCCTGACACATTAATGATAATTCACAGCTCAGTTTCTATAATACAAAAGATTCAATGAACTAGGACAAACAAACTGTCTGTGGATGTTTCTGATGACTCTAATCATCTTTTGATGATTACATTGATAAAGGTAATAGCATTGCTAAGTATTCTTCAACTACTGTGTGGGATTTGATTTTTTAGTTCATAATATTTTGTTTTGGAAACTAAAATAATACTAAATGAACATGATCCATATTAAAAAGATAGAAATGTGATTAACTCATGTATTAGAGGCTGCGTCTGTACAGCTTTTGTCAAGTAGAGATTTTACTGTTTTTCTGGAGGTCTACCCATGGTTTGATCTATAGGTCCATAGGATCATCATTCTCCTGAATTTCCTACCTGTAGTTATTGAAAAGTAATGCTTTGGGAAGGCACAGTGTCTGCTTTTCTGTACACAGTCCAAGAAAACTACTACACCATTATTATAGAAATGTGCTAAAAGCTGTGAGAAATGTGCCATTTCAAAGCAATGATATATACTTTCTATAGATTTAGAGATTTTGTTGGCAGAAGAATGCTGGGTCTCCTAATTTGCGCTGCTTCTACAAACCGGGACTGTAAGAAACTGGACAGTAAGACACTATTATAGAAAAGTGTTTAGCACGGAAATACTTTACCAAATGTTTTTCATCAAAGACTTGGATCTCTGCTATGTTATCAATAGGGAGCGCAACTGCAAAAGACAACTTACTTATTAGACAGTTGTTTTGGGACAGGATTAATTACACACCTCAATCTTCTCACAATGAAAGGTCAGAGAACTAGCTTAATTAGGAACTTAGTTATCAGATAGCCAGAACCATCTGACATGAAACCAACTCATCCTCATTAAGAGCTAATAGGGTAACTTTTCCCTTAAAAGAAAATATGTCTGCTTTATGTGAAATTATAGCTGCTAAGGTCAGCTGTGTTATAAAGACCTCCCTGCCCTCTTGAAAATTTCTTCTTCACTAACATAGTAGTAAATCTGTTCATATTAAATGACATCTTAGTTATAATCATCAGTTCCAAATTCTTCACAATGAAAGAACACTGGAGACAATCCCAAGATATAGAAAATACATCAGTCCTTTTGTGATTTGATCTAAGTATTAATAACCCACAGTGCTGAAAATACATCTCATACTGAGAATTTAAATGTGTTTCACTTTCAGTTCCAGGCTTTAGCCTTTGTCATGTCTTTCTCTGCTGGATATAGAATTGTTCAAATTTTAATCAGAACAGTGTCCCTCAACCCAGAGCAGAACTTAAGTTAATGTTAAAATAGTGCTGACTTGCTTCAACATACTTATTTCTCTCCTGATGTTCTAGCCACAACTTTCATGTTCAAAGTTGAAAATACAGGAAACTTTTGTTACCCTAGAATTGTTTTTAAAAGTAGTATGGGATTTTGCTTTACTTGGTGTGAGCACTTTGTTTTGTAGTGAAATTCTTGCTGAGGAGTTTTGCATATAGAAATATCTAGATAGTAAAAGAAAGTTCACAACTGAGTTGTACAACTAGAGTTAGCAAAATAATTCAGTCTATCCTGTCCATTGAATCAGGAATAAATCAAACTTATTCTGCTAATTTTCACCTGTGAACAGATTGATCTGAGGTCTAAACTGTTCTACAGCCTGAAATCATGCAGCATAGAAGGTCCACAGCGTCTCAGTATACCCAGTCTTCAAGATCATTCTATTACCCAATATCCAAAACCAGCGTGGAGCACATTGTTGTTGTTTTCTGTCCTTGTTACAAAATTCATGAAGAACTTTTTTCCTGAGACAAAGCGACCCATTGCCACGGAGCCGACTGCCATGGAGCAATCATTTGCCATGTTTGACCATCTCAGATGAACTCCTATGTACTTATTTATTTCTCAGTTCCTTATTGCAGATCTGCTCCCTGAAATTGAAAATTCCTGTTTAGAACTGAACGGGCACAATCAGAAATACTCACTATATGCATATTCATGTGTGCAAGTGTGTGTACATATATACATATATACACATGAATATGCATATAGTGAGTATTTCTGATTGTGCCCGTTCAGTCTGGGGGAATATTGAGAGAAGAATAATGAACGTCACAGCTGTGCTGATCTACTCCCCAGCAAGTGCAATCGAGTAGATCTCTTTGAAGGATAAGTAGCCACATCTGTAATAATGATGAGAGATTAACTGAATACTGTGAGAAACCCGGCACTGAAGCAGCTACTGTCCATGCTAAGGTACTTTGACCATTATGTAAAACACCAAGATATCCTTCCCACAGGTGTTAGACTTATAGTTACTATGAGATGATAATGAAAATATTAGTGGTTTGGGGATCTTTTTTGCTCAATGCTGGCAATAGCAACAGACACAATCTGTGACATCCACATTAAATTTCATTGTGAGATCTTCCATTTGGCAATGTGACACATCCTGACAAATTAACTATGCACTAACACCCTCCCACTAAAAGTTAAGCACAGACATCTTAGGTGAATTGGCACACTGGTCCACAAAAGTGTTCCGTGTTACTGCAGCAGAAGAGTCCAAGGCAGTAGATGGAAGGCAGGGCAAGAGGAAGAAAAATCTCAAAATTTAACAACAGTCTTCCTATATTCACTATCTCATCTCCTGTTAATGTTGCTAAAATTAAGGGGAGTCACCCTCGATTTTTTTTTATCTGATTTTACTACCTCTTCAAGGAAGAGGCTGCAGCTTAGATTTGATGCAACATTATCATTTTCAGTAAGCAGTGAAAATAAAATTTGGTTACATTGTGAATATCTTTGCCCAAAATACTTCCAGCAGAGAGAATTATTGATTACTGGATACCAATATCAATGAATGTATACTTTTAGTACAAAGCACTATTGAAATGTCTCTCTTGGAAATCTGTGTCTCTGTGGAACACTTCTACCATGTTTTTCTGGGTTTGTCCAGTAGTCATTTTATCATCATTTTATCATCACGTTCCACCCTACCAGCTGAATCATCAGCTAAGAATATCTCTGTCTACAGCTGTAAATGAAGAAACTACTCCCAAGAAAATGTGATTATTCATTTCCTGTTCTTATAATCTTGTAACGTCAAAGTTAAAGATGATCACTATGACAGTTTAGAATTGTCGTTCTGTTCTCTATAGCACAACTTTCTTGCTGATGCTCACCAATTAAAAAGGTAAAAATGAAAAAGAGTCATGGTTTTATAGCTGGAACTACTTGGAAAATTCTCAGACAGATAAGGCTTGCATAAGGAAAGAAAAAAATACTTAAAAAGAAAATGTTTTATGAAAACATGTCAAATAATAAAAATAAATTTCCAAGAAACTTCAAAGAAATAGTATGTTTCAGAAAGGCTTGCCTACTTTCTGGACAGATTATTTGACATATAACTTATGGGTGATGGTTCCAGATTCCATTACCTCTTGGCAGCCCCCAGCTGTGGCAGGTTACTGACTCTATCATCAGATGTCTTCTCTGAGAGCCTCAGACTACAGAAGTAATGCACATACAACCTAGAAAGTCAACTTTTCAAAGACTGATGCACAGCTGTGAGCAGTTTGTATTTGGATTAGAAACTTCTTAGAAACATAAACGCTGCAGAAGAATGTTTGTTTATTTTGAATGATCATTTCTTGGACATTTGAATGCTTATTATTTACTTTTTTTTTTTTTTTTTTTTTTAACCTTGAACAGTTATATTCCCCTAGCTTGTGGGAGTGTTGCACCAATCTAGGACCTCAAACTTCACAGCAGAATGGAAATAACCCACCTCTTTCTCCTTAGTTTTCCTTTTCTGCTAATTCTAGTTTTCTTTGGCCCTTGTTTGGGACAGAAAAAGCTATGTGCCAGCTATGTCTGTAGTACAACTGTACTTCTGAATCAGCAGAGGACCAAAAGACCAAAAGTAATTGTACTGCCTTGATCAGTCGGTTTTAGCAATCTGACGTGCTGTGATTAAAAGGGCAACATTTAGGAGCTGATATTATCAATACAGCCAGAGGAGAGCTATTAAAGCAAATGGAATAGAAAAGCAGAGTAGAAAAAAAATAATAAAAAGGGAGATTTATAGCGCCTAACTATATGTCTACAAGGTCTCACTCATTTTACTAATGGAGAATAGTCTCTGAACAGGAATCATGGTGCTCTTGCTGTATTGTTTCATTGTTGAACCTACACCTGTGTAAAGAGAAAAGAATAAGATGAAAAGTATATACAAAGATACCAATAGGTAAGCACAGAGACATGCATTATATACAGAAATATGTGTATATAGCATATTCAGGTACATATACATCTCTGTACTTCCCCATGCAAGTATCTGTATGCAATTTATAGAATACTTTTGCATGAAATCAAAGCATACATGTATACACAACTATTCCACACACATGCACATATTTATATAAGTATGTTTATATGCACACATTTATATGCAGCAATTAAAATCATAACCATTCTGTAAATGACTGAACAAAACAGCAATAAAAGCTGAAAGACTTTTTATTCTGGCAATTATAAAGAGTTGCTAGTGTCTCCATCGGAAGACACTTTGAGGAGCAGCAAAGGCCTTTGATGATTCATGTGGGAAATAGAAAATCGGAATGTGGTGGAAATGATTTACTGTGCTGCACCGAGTGGAAGCACAATAAGTCGCTCGTGCTCTCCCGTGGATACCACAGGTACAGTAATCAGGAGGAACATGTGGCGGTGCAATCATCTTCCCTCTAATATATGGCCGTTGAGTGCCACATCTTCAAAACTCAGACAGGCTGTGTTGAAGCTTGTCCTTTGGAGCATGGCTTGGTTTCTGCTGCTGCAGCTCTCTATTCTTGACCAGGCATGAAATATAAATAACCCGACTGCTCTCACCTTAGCATTTTAGTTTTGCCTTCTGAAAGCATATCACCTTGTGGCTATCCCAAGAAGTTGCAAAATGCTAGTGTTTTGGGTAAACCTGGAGAAATGTAAATCATAAACAGGGCAAGTGTTCTCTCCATTAGAAATGTGACTTTTCGGTAAGTTTTGTGGAACGAATTTTATTCAGCTTTTGGATTTCATATGCCAGTAGAATAATCACACCAGTTTAACATGATAAACATAACACAAAAAAAAGAAGAAACTTCCAACATAATTTGGTCACTGAAAATTAAAGTGACTTAAAACAGAAAGAAAAGTTTTATTTTGAACTATTGTAGTAAATTGTATTACTTGTGTCTCACAAATAGAAGAAGGCCACTATATATATGTATATGTTCTATTCACCAATAATTTTACTGCTGATCTTCTTCAGGAAAATAAGCTTCCACTGTTTACAATATTCATTACTGTCCAGAGCTTTCATCTGCCTAGAATTTAAGCAGCATCCCTTAGAAAGTTTTTATTAATACCCAGCTGAAACCAGATGCACTTTTTCAGAGCCCAAATTCAGATTGTCATAAAAACTTGACACAATTCTTATAATCCTATTTTTATTACACTTCTTAAGTGCAAAGAATGAGATGTATTTGTTCTTCAAAAAGTAATTGCAATCCAGTCAGTCAAAGTCTATTCTTGTAATTAGACGTAGAGCACCTGATACACCTCATGGTCACATCAGGTTGCCAGTGGAAGTTTATTCTAAATTTGCACAGTCACATCAGTGCTCTGAGTAGGACAGCACATAACTAAGCTTCTTGGAAAAAAAGGTCTTAGAAAAAAAAAAACAACTATTGTAAAAATGTAAAGGGATACAGAAATGTGAACACATAGAAACAAATAGAATAACATACAGCAGAAAATAATGTTTGCTTAAAGACAAGAAAACGTCTGTTCCTGTCACATCACAGTGAAGCTAAATATTCACACCAGCAATTTTGATCCTGATATTAAGACACTGACAACATACCTACTAGAAAAATCTTAATCCACAGTTGACCTCTTAGCAACGTTGGTCTGTGGAGGTCATAGAGCTATTAGGGTATAGGTTCCTAAAATCCTCTCTTAGCTGTATCTATTCACATCAACACCCTGCGGGACAAAGAAACAAGTGACTTACATGGTCAGCTAACATCCAGTTGGTTTTGTTTGCCCTGAAGGAGTAAAAGTGATCATACAGTCAGATACAAAGGTGTAAGAGCTTATCTTTAATAAGAAAGAATGACCAGAACACCAACAAAGGAAGAAGCAAGCTTCCTCATTCCCTCATCCAGTCTTTGCTTTAAAATCATGCAGCTAAGAACATGAAATAATCATGTGGACTGTGAAGTTCTGCATGAAAATATTTTTTCCTTTGTTTCTACAAATAAAAAGCAAAATAAACAAAATATCTTGTTATAAGGCAAGAGAAAATCTCAGTTTTGATACTCAGCGTCTCAGTTCCCGATTGGTATGCAGGTGTCAGCCTCTCCTTGCCACTGGTTATTTCAACAGTTGACAGTGCTCTTTGCAAAAGAAATAGAGGAAAAATATAATTTTATCATTATCTTAGCACTTACTTTTCTTAATATCATCTACAGTCTTTGCATTAATGACACGGTTTTCAGAGAGATTGCTGACGGACTGATGATAAGAACCCTGGGCAAAGGGTTGCATTTCAGTATTAATGTGCAGAACAATGAAGTGTAAAGGACCCACAGCCCACAGGAAAACTGCTTTTTGCTTCACTGGGTTCTTAATATTTCTTAAAAAAAAAAAAAAAATCACCCTCAAAGAACTACTTCCCAGAAATGAAGACTTTCTTACTCCAAGGATGAGCAATTACTTCTGCAGCAATCATCAGACTGATTTATTCCTGATGTCTGAGCTGGGACTCTTATCATTGACTCAGGGGACACCATCACATCTTCAGAGAGAGAAACTTTACTATTGGTAAAAGAATTCAACTGTTATGTGGTATCTGAGCAGCTGAGACTATTAGTAACATAAGAGAGTTTCTTACTGACAGGGATTTTCTTGTTCATCAGTTAAAAAAGCAATCTGATTTAACAAAAAACAGTAAAGTCTACTATTTGAAGCAGTAAGTAAAAGTGTATGAACTGAAAATCACACATTTCTTTAGGAACTAGCAGACTTTGTATAATTTTTTAATATGATGATCTTACTTTTCAAGAAATACAGTTTGTAAATATAAAGTTATTATTTTATAACTATTGATATTTAGTGTTCAAAAACAGATCTCAGTAAATCAAAGACTTCTTTTTTTCCTAACAAATTCTTCAAGATTTAAAAAATAATTGCTTAGCAGTGTTTTTATTTTTTAAGAGTAGCCACAATTTTTAATTTAAAAGTATGTGTATGTGTGTGGGGCTTGTGTGTGTTTTCTGTTTGTTCATTTGTTTGTTTTGCTTTGTTTTGTTTTAATTTGGAATAATGTTTGGCCACTTTATCTATCAGGCTGCCATGGGATATAGAAGGAAAAGTGAGTAAATGTAAATATGAGTAGGGAGAGGGAAGTTCAACCATGTTTTTAACTTGACAAACATTTTATTTAGGTTTAGCTATAAGTTGATACTTGGAGAGGGAAGATAGTTCTTTTTAATTTAATGGAGCTTCTTCTGGTAGGAGAGGTATGAGATTTAAACCTTTTTAATGAGAGATGCATATATCATTTGATGTGTTTGTGGGTACTGAAAATTTACCCACTAATTATACAGAGAATGGAAACCAATTAATTATTCAAATAGCTTTTTAAGAGTTAATCAACCACTGCCAATGACTTAACTGCAGTGACTTTAATGTCTGTCACTGTCACAGCTTGTACTTGTTCCTGATAATTGAAAATTATAGCTGACACATGTGCGTTATACAATTTAAGTTAGGCCTACATGAAATGCAGAGGAGTATCACACAAGAGTTTGCTTGAAATAATCCTGGATGAAAGTATGAACTAATTAAGCAAATTGTATTTAATTTATTTTACAGGAAGATGATAGCTCAAAGTTCTCTTTAGTATTTATAGGAGGAGTAGATAAGAATGAAATTCTGTACTGCATGTCTTGTCTTCTTACATTATGAGCTCCTTAGGATGAGAAGACTGGCTTGCTGTGTGAATTTACAAAAGAGTTCAGACTGCTATCAGTGGACCACTAACTATATATAACGTCCTAGCATAAGGTCCATTAACAATATGCTCAATAATTTATTATAATGACTTATTATGGACTAGCAGAGATTATGAGGAATGAAAGCATTCTTTGGGTTCAAAATGTGGGAAACTAATTCTAGATGTTACCAACATAATAAAACTATAAATGTACAAGTTCGTTGAGTTCAAGGCATGATTTCATTCCTTTATTTCTCAAAGCACGCTTCCTTATTATTCTACATTAACCCTGGTCTTAAATATGATTTATATAAGTAGGACAGCAATATAAATTATTCTTTAATGTTCCCTGATATTGAGACACTTGGCATTACTTAGACAGCTGGTGCACTACAATCACTGTTTATTGCAGTAATCTTAATCACCTCATTGTTACCTTGGATTACTCTGATCTATTCCCGGGAGCTCTCTATTTTATCTCTGCATATAGCACTAACCTATAAAATCACAAAGGCTGGGACGACCATTTCATCATGGGTGTGAACTGTCCCTTCCCCTTCCCCCCATCCCCATTCAGTAGTTTGACATAGGTGCAAGCCAGTATAAAAGTACTAAAGATGTTATGACAACAGCTGCTACTACGGTTTTTCTACATTAAGTGATTAACTGCTGTTTGAATAGAGGATCATAAGTCCGGTGACAAAGGAGCCTGTTAGACTAAACCCTAAGAGTTGTATTGTATGTACACGCAGGCTGGAGACGTATGGCAGATTGATGCAACCAGCCAGCCTCGGAGCAGCCACTTTCCTACAGCCGCTGTTGATATATTTCTTTCTGAGGACACCGTTAAAAAGCATCAATATTTCTCTTGACTAGCATAATAGTACACAGCCACAGTGCATAAGGTGGTCTGACAAAGCCTGCGGTCTCAGAAGCAATCAAAAGTAGAGAAGGTCAAAAGGAACAGAGAAGAATAGACAGTGTCAACTAAAAACTCTTTGGAAATTCCAAGAGCAAATCAGATTAACCAAGGCTATTTATAGTGAAGGGCAAAGACACTGTCTTTCTTAGAGAGCTGATTCAAATCCTGGTCACATCCCTTTTTTTAACAATTTTATTTTTTATTGTTTGCTCATAAAAGAGTCATTAATCTTTGAGGAAATAAAATTGTCTTGGTAAAAAATATGTATCTTTAAAATCTTTTTTTTTTTATTTTTCCTTAGTGAAAGAGCATCCAGAGTTTTTGAAGCAAAAAGAACTCCTTTATAAAAACTTGTATTTCCCTCCCTATCCCAGTAACTTATGCTTGTGGTTTTCTTTCAAGAAATCATCCAGAATTTATTTGCAGGCAGAAAGCCAGAGACTGTCCTTCATTTCCTTGGTATCTTGTTCTAATGGTAACAGCATTTCTTACTACTACAGAGCTAAATTTCTCACTCCAATTTTGCCCCAGTTCAGCTTCTAGCTATGGATTCTTACTATGACTTTCTTCACCAGATTGAGTTTGTTTTTGCTAACAACAACAAAAAATACCTCTCAATCTCCACTTACTGTTCCAACTTGAATAATATCTTTAAGCATCTCCAACTGAGGCTCACAATTATATTATTAATATTAATTTTTGGTCAACCTGCCCTTCAGACTTAGGGTCTAACCTGTCACCCAGTCTCTTACACAATGAAAAATACCTTCAGAGATTCAAATACGGTTTTCTTATTCCTATGCCCAAGATTGCAATTATACCTTTTCATGCAACCTCACTGCAACCTCCCTCACCAACATAAATTGAGAAATTTCCTTTCCAAAACCTTAGGTCAATTTATTAACTATATGCTTTACAAGAGGCTCTCATTTGTCTTCAGAATGAGTTCTTGTGTACTATGACTTTCTGATGTGGCTTTGGAATATATTCCTTCCTTTCCACCTATAATGACGAGACAGCTCTTGGCGAGGGATTCATTTTTCCCAATACATAGTTCAAAGTATTTGCCAAAATATCTCAAGAGTTCCAAAGTTATATAAAACAAAACAATGTAAATGATATTCTTATTTATACTAATAATACTTCTTAAGTGGTATAGACAGTTTTTTGTCCTAAGGAAGAATCCATCGTAACTCCTGAGTCGGTCAATGGGCTGATCCCCCTTTCCTCCCCTCGGGTTGGGATGCTGCCTGAGGAGACTCAAGACTGAGCCCTCTCCCATCTTCTGGGCTGAGTGATGATTGCACATTTGTACATCACAGCTAGCTAAAAACCCCACGCTGTAGTAGAGAATTTCCTGTGCTGACATCTAAAACCTGCTTTGTAAATGTTGCATTTGAGCAAACCACGCTGTCTGTGAACTTGACTCGGAGGGCGATCGGACCCAGAGTTGACAGACTGTTCATGAATCCGATACTGCCAGAATCGAGCTTATAGTTGATCACACTATTTGGGAACTCGATTTGCTCCTAGGAAGGCGATCAGACCTACGGTTCACAGACTGTTCATGAATCTGATACTGATTTGATATCTCCTTCTCCCCCACCCCCACCACTAAGGCTTTCAAACTGCAACATTTTACATAATAAATAAATACATTTCATATTCCTTTTCTTCCTAGATAATAAGTTGTTCTACAATATTTTATATAAATTATTATTTTCTTTGAATATGTTTAGCTTACTAGATCCTGCTAAACCTGTCCAACAGCCTGGATAGATTCTGCATAAATGGTAAAAGTGATAAATTGGAAAACTTAAGTGAATTTTGTCACTGGCAGATGTGATTCTATATCTACTCCCAATGGCATGTCCTGCTGCTGAACAGCCCCCCACCTCCTTCACTTTTCTTACTCTGTTTTGAAAACAGATGACTGATGGAAACTGTGTTCCCAAATTAGATGGATTTCAAGGAAAAAAGCAGTAATTAAAAAATAGCCTAGAATATATAAGAAAGGAAGAAATGGGAAAGATTGCTGGCCAAATTAAAAAGGAATCTAGGAGGCAGATAAAAATCTAAATTTGTGGTTAAAAATGAAATACAGAACATGATCCAGAAATGGTAGACAGAGAAGTTTTGCTCCAGGGATCTTTTAACATAATGAGGAAGATTTCTGATTTCTGTTACAAAACAGCAATTTCAAAACTGAAAAACAACAGCAACTACTACTACAACAAAAACTCATGTAAAAACTAGACTGCAGAGTTCTTTGGCATGAGATTTACACAGGTAAATTAACCCATTCTTATCTGATGCAAAATGTTACTACATTCCTTTGAGGAGCTGGAACTCATCACACATAGAGACAAGATGATAGAAATGCAATGGTTCTTGGGACTGTCCTATTACAGAGATTCCTGTGTTCCCATAATTATATAGCGACACGAAATTCAAGATCAATTAATGGTAGTAGTTTTTGCAGCCTATCCAGAATTTACCTGCTCATATCTTTCTGCTGTCAGCAAAATTATGCTTTCAATTTTCTTATTATAAAATACAGAATGTGATGAAAAATCTCCTAAAAGAACTGAGTATATTTCATGTTTTCAGAGATGTGACAAAGTATCTTCTTTCCACTGTAAAAGAGGAACATATATTTCTTCTGCAATTTTTTTTTTTTATTCTAGATGGAGCATCTAATTTCAGTGATAAATTGACCAAATGAGTGTTATTGAACAAAGCAACGATTCAATACAAAATTCCTAATTTATCAATATAAACCTTTTTATGACTGCAGAAAAAGAAGTTTCTGTTAGCTCTGCTTCCCTATTTTCTCAGTTAGTTACTAGAAACCTAGGATGGGGTTGTCCTTCGCTATTGCTGAAGCAAGGTTAAGGAGCATTACATATTATTCTATATTTTCCATACTTACTGGATATTAATTTATAGGATGTTGTAAATACCTATTGCACCATTTCAATCTGTTTTATATCATTTGCTTTTGTACTTTATTGCAGTAAGAAAGTGACTACTAATATATTTATATGGCACAAATACCTGGAAACAATCAACCATATAATTCAGTCATTACACACTGTAATAAATATCAATGCAATTTTAAAAGTGAAGAAATAAATCTGACTGATATTTCTCTAAGATGTGAAGAAATTTCTGGTGTCAAAATGGGTCCCTCCAACCTGATTGAAATCTATCTTTTTTGGATGAATAGGTAATCTGCAGTGTTATGCAAATATGACCTTCAAGAAAGTAGATACAGAGAAAAAATATAAAGAAAAGATAACATCATCTTTCCAAGCCTATCTTGTAAATGTTCCATATTTCTAAATAAAGGAGCCATAAACTCTAAGAACTTAAGTTTAATCATCAAAACAATCTGTGTGTATCCTCTTTAACATAAAAGGTGTAGTTAAATGTCTTTCTGAACCTGTACTTTATATTCTGAGAAGAAGCAAGTTGGCACAAAAAATATCCCTTAATATCCAAAGTATGCTGTTTTGCAAACTGTATGATTCAAAGATGGATACTCTAGAAGAATAATCCAGTCTATAAGAGTATTTTTCTTTTTATTTTTTTTAAATATCTGCACAATATATCTGCACAAATTGCACATTTCTTCCTAAGTTTCAACAAGCAAACTCCATGCTAGAATAGCAGAAGACAGAATGTTCCCACTGAAGCAAATGTATCAAATGTATGAGATGAACACTGAATTACGCACATTTCTGCATTCCCCACAATTTGCAGGAATGTGACTCATCTGCAAGTTATAAGGCACCTGTAGAAACTGCTGCTGTTGGCAAAATCCATTAAAGCTCTATAGTGGTTTTTATGTTCATGCACACTATAGTACGGATATGAGAGTTACTGAGCTCCATTCATCTACCTGTTTAGAAAAACTAAACACTTTTATTCCATTTCTGTTTTGTATATGCCTACCCAGAATTTGAAGGCAATAAAGAATATCCCTTATGAAGTGGATTAGGGCCTGAAGTCTCAAACTGGGTGACTTCTTTGTTTGGGCTGGGTGCTGTTTAATTAGGTGCTGACTAGGCTCTGATCTGAGGTTGAACTCACTGAACAGGTTGAGGAAAACTGCTGGACTTGGCAGATTGCCAGATGTGACCAATAGCTATGAGAAACTGACAAAGGCTGAAGATTAAGAAGGAGCTGACAAAGGTTGAGGACTGAACAGTGGCTGGGTTTTGTAGGTGGTTAACAGATGCCTACAGGAGCAATGTTCAAACTTCATAGATACTTGAAGAGAAGTGTTGGGCACCTTTGCGGGGAGTGCAATCTTGCAGGCCAACAATACTGAGGTGACCATATCAGTAATATTATATAAAGATGAGGTATCTATAGTCATCAGGAAGACCAGATTTGGGTCTCCATGTAGCAAAAATGTGATTAGTCTAAAGAAATGTTACTAGGGCAGGAGGTTTACTTGGGAGGAAACTGGGACACAGAAAGGAAGGTGCTAGGGCTTGAAGAAATAGGAAAAGGGACAGACATCTATAGGCTATAGACTTGCTAGACTAGCGCTAGAAAGACTAGAAGTTTTCCTGCAGCCTAATATTTGCTCTCATAATCCTAGAATGAGACAGAAATAATGCCAACTAGAAGCTTTCCTACAGCCTAATATTTGCTCTCATATGAATCCTAGAATGAGACAGAAATAATGCCGAGACAGATTTTTTAGGGTGGCTCCACTTTATTGGTGCAAAAGTTCTTTAGATAAATCCTGTGGATTCTTTATAGGAGTAATTAAACAACATCAAGATGCTTCTTCCAGCTTAGAGATAATGTGAAAATGACACAGACAGTTTAGGTTTTTTCAGTAGTGAAGACTGACTTCCAGATTGACTAAAAATACCAACAGATATGCATATTACTTTTCACACAGGGAGGAGGAAGTAGAAACCATCTCTAATTTCCTTTTGGTCTTGGCATAATACATTCCTGTGCTTCTTCTCTTTAGGAAACATTGAAAAATTATAGCATATTAAAATAAGTGAAGCTGTAATTGTTCTGAATGGCTTTGCCATAACAAAATTCTCTATTCTAGTTGGCTTTCACACACTCCCCTCAAAAGGAAGCCTTCATCATTCATTAATACATTATTTAATTTGTTGACCATGATTTTTGGGCTAAGGATACAGGTAATTTTAAAAAGTAGTTTTGTAATTTTACTGTTGCAGTTTTAGTGGTTAGAAAAAACTTTAATCTAGAACATGTTTCATAGAAGGTAATAGGAACACAGTCTTTAGTCCAGTGACATTTTAAGTAAGTGAGCTCTAGTACAAATATAATAAGAGGATTACTCCATGCTAAAATAAACCTTAGAGTGTTTCTACTACCATCGCTTACTGTGTTGTCCTGAGTCTCTACCAGTAGTCTGAAAATTCTTGTTCCATCAAGGAGAGTTTAGGAGTTTAGGAGATGAAGGTTAATGAATCTGTTGTAATATTATGGAAATGTAATATTATATCACTGTGATTTGAGCTCCTAGAAGAAGCTGAAAAGCATTGCAGAAGTGGACATTAATATATATGTGTACAGCAGGGTATACCTTTAACCATGTAATCATAATAATTTCCTTTATGTAATTAACTTCACTTCTACACTGTGAAGCCATAAAAGCGATGAAATGTTGGGACGTGTAACTGAAATGGAATATTAGAGAAATTTTCATATTCAGTAGCGTGACTGGTTTCCATTTTGTCCTAAGTTATTGTTAGAAATCATTTAAAAAGGTGATTACCTTTTATACTTAAAACTTTTAAAGGTTTTAGATGAAAACCTTTTATACGTTAAAATGTTTTATCATCTTTTCTTTTTCATGGAAAAAAAAATGATGCCTCTATGGTAGCCTATGGTATAGTCTTGGTTGTCTATGGCAGTCATTGGAACAGCCAGGGCATGTTCTGATTCTGCAGAGCACCTCCTGGAAGTCTGGTAGCATCGAGAAGGGCAATGAAATGAAAATAATAAAATAATAAGATTTAGATTTTTTTTCCCCCATTTTTCCATGGATCAGAATTCGACTCAAGGCTACTGGAAAGGACTGTGTTACCTGTCACATCACAGACCTGCTCTTACATACCATTCGTGAAATATTGAACAATAGCACAATTCACCAGTGTTCACTGGCATGGCTTTTCCACTTGCTCAAGACATAAATATTTATGGCAAATGGCGTGGACAGCACTATGACAAGGCATTTTTTCCAAAGCAATAGAGCTGTGTACTTTGAAGAGACGAGGCTGTCTTCCCAACAGAGACTATATCTAAACCTCAGTCACAAGGACACTGAAGTCTATGCAGACACGTGTCTTGAATTCTGACTCTGAAAGATACACCTTCAAAGAAAACAGCTTTGAGTTTGGGAATTTGCCTTCAGAACCTGAACGATATATTTTGAACCATAATATTTGAGCTTTTGTCATTGAAACCACATGGATACCTACAACTAGGCAGTGGGTTACCTTCTCCAGAAATTGGAACATTTGTTATGATTATTATTCATTACTCATGGAGCTGAGGGAGAATGCTTCCTCAGTAAGTTTGCTGATAATACAGAACTGGGAGGAGTAGCTGATACCCCAGAGGGCTGCGCTGCCATCCAGAGAGACCTGGACAGACTGGACAACTGGGTGATGAGAAACCTTACGAAATTCAACAAGGCCAAGGGCACCCGGGAAGGAATAACCCCAGACACCAGTACAGGTGGGGACTGACCTTCTGGAGAGCAGCTCTGCGGAAAAAGACCTGGGTGTCATGGTGGATGACAAGTTGACCACGAGGTAGCAGTGTGCCCTCGTGGCCAAGAAGGCCAATGGGATCCTGGAGTGTGTTAAGAAGAGCATCTCCAGCAGGTCGTGGGAGGTGATCCTGCCCCTCTACTCAGCCCTAGTGAGGCCACATCTGGAGTATTGTGTCCAGCTCTGGGCTCCACAGTACAAGAGTGAAGGGAGGGGTGGAGGAGTGGGGGGCCAGCCTCTTTTCAGTGGTGGCTATTGATAGAACTAGAGGTAATGGCGACAAACTGAAACACCAAAAATTCCATAGGAACTTAAGGGAGAATTTTTTAACACTGAGGATGACAGAGCACTGGAACAGGCTGCCAAGAGAGGTTGCGGAATCTCCTTCTCTGGAGATCTTCAAAACCTGCTTGGATGCAGTCTTGTGCCACGTGCTCTAGGTGACCCTGCATGTGCAGGGGGGTTGGACTAGATGACCTCTAGAGGTTCCTTCTCACCTTAACAATCCTGTGATTCTATGATTCTATTATGACAACACACAGAGTCTCCGCCTGAGAAAAACTTCACGCAAGTCAATATTCAGACATAATAATAGCCTACTTCACAGAATTTTCAATTAGAGATTTAGATAGCCAAACATAAATTTATGATCCTTAAAATTGCACTTTTCTTAAAATTCTATCACCCTTACAATTGTACTAATCTTCACCGAAGTGGAAGAATTTCATTATTTTTTGTTCTTATTCTTATTTTCCGTTGTTTGTTTCTTTATTCCTTTCTATTTTCACTCAATGTTCTTCCAGAATTCACTGTTTCCAGGAGACACTTCAGATTTTCAATTCTGAGACTATTCTGGATGTCGTAACAAGAGGTGACTCAGCCTCAAGATAAGTTCAGTTGCCTAAATGTGGGATTCTGGTATTGTTAAGACCCCTATGTGTCATCTCCATGGAGTTATCAGATACAATTCAATATCTGCAGAAGAATTCTGACCTTCCACAGCAGCCACTAGAGATGAGACGGGATATCTGTAGCGTTTTAAAAGGTGCTGAACGTATATGTTTACCCAGCTCAGGATCTACATGTGTCCAGGCTATACTATTATCAGTTGAACTTAATGTGCTGTTCAGATCACCCAAAGGTGCACAAATAGGACATGCATGAAATTCATTTGCTAAACATGTCTTATGCCATTTAAAATGCCCTATGGCTTCCAGCCTGGTCCTCAAGTTTGGATGTATAAGGATATAGGTCTTGTATTTTCTCTGTCGTATCTGTGAGTCCCAGGTGGATATCACAGATATCTGAGATCATTTCAAATGTCACTGGGTGTCCATGTTTTGATAACAGAATTGAGCCTCTCCTGGATGAATGTGTCATCACTGTGTTGATAAGATATTCATAAATTGAAATGGAGTTATGTATACTTGGTGCACCTACAGAAGCCCAAGTTTAAGTATCCTAAATGAATCCCTTCCTTGTTCTGCATCCCACAAGCCTTGTCACATCATACATACCAGACTGGATCTATTGCATTTAATTCCGTACAATAGATCACTCCTCTCTTTTGAACTAGACAGAGAGAAGAACTTTCTTTTTATGAAAAAGTAGGATACTTATAACACTGAGTAAGAAAGTTATAACAATGCCTTAGGATGAAGCATATCAGCATTTCGTTTCCTTCATTTTTAGAGATTCAAACTACTATTATTCCCCTGCCGAGGCATGTTCTTGCCAACAGTCTACAAATTAGTCTGCCGTGAGGTCTGAAAAAGAAGAAAGGGATGTGTGATCATGCTCCTGTTGTTTGGTTTATGCTGTTGTAAGGAAGTAATGAATGAGATATTGAGATAAGGAATATGCCTTGCCTCTATATCCAAAGTAATTCAGTTTTCAAGCAGAAGGAAAACTGCTCTGACTCCTCTTCAGGAAACTACCCTAGCTTATATTACCCAGCTATATGATAGAATATAAATAATTATTTTGTAAAGTACCTGAGCTTTCCAAGTCTGGCTTTCTAAGAATTTCTAACCGCTATTTTTATATTACCATTTAACACTGAGGATGTTCTCTAAACCGCACAGAAGGTCTGCTTTCTTCCCACATCCACTCTTCAGCTGTTAGGTAAGAGGCAACATCCTTTACAGAGCTGTTTCAAAGCTGTGTATTTGATGAGTTATTTAAACATGCATTTATTGACTAGCCATGAGGCCAAGTCAAAGAAATCTGAGGCCAAACCACAGAAATCTAAAGTCATTCTTGTCTGTCTACCAAGTGTGCATGAACTTTGGTGCCTTCCCTTTATTCCTATGCTTGTTTTATAGTAAGTAAACTTACTATATGGCTGATGTCGATTAATGACCTTAAAAGTTGAGACGTTGACAGATAGTCTTTGTTATTTTAAAAGCAAATACACAAACAGCAATAATAATAATAATAATAATAATAATAAGCTAAAAAGATTTCTGGGTATAAAAATTAAATCTCCAGACCTTCCATATTTACACAAGAGCTTTAACCATGTAGTGACAGAGAACTTTATTTCATTTCTTTCTTCTTCCCACCCCGTCCAAACTAATAAACTATATAGCAATACCCGAAATAGTGAAGAATGCTCTCAGGGAAATTCATAAGCTGGGAAAAGAGGAGCTTAAATCTGAAACCTCTTGAGAAGATGAGGAATTAAATCAGAATTTCTAAACTCATCTGTTGGAATAATATTTGGGTGTTCTTGCTGCCTTCTTAGAGAGCAATAAATGAAGAAGAAAAGCAAGTGATGCCTTTTTTTTTCCAACATGTCCCTTCAGAGTCAGCTTTAGATATTAGCAGAGAATTTCTACATGAAAATGTAGAAAAATTAAATCCTTAAGTATTTTAAAAGAGGAAAACCTAGGTCCTGAATCCTTATAAGTTTAGCTCCGCCAGAATGAGAGGTTCTTGGCACTTGCACAAGTCAGCACCTGGAAATCTTTCAAACCTGGGAGGTGAATTATAATTTCTGTCATACCAGAATTTAAATTTTAGAGCTGTAGATTCTTTCTAGCACTGTATATTCTTAATCCAATTATTTCCTCCTCTTGTTTGTTTGTATTTGGCTCGGAGACCACAGGTCTCATAGTTAGGTAAATGGGAGCCCTGCGATTTTTACAGTTAGTTTCAGAATAATTTCATCTTGAATATGCCCACCAATTAAAGACTTTTTTTTTCCAAGCAAGGCTGGATGTAAATTATTTATAAAAAAAGAAGCAGACTTTGTTGATCTATCCCAGTGAGCTTGCTGACACTATGTTGTCTTGTACCTGTCATGGATTAGACTCTGTGAAGGTGATTTACACATCTTGATTGTCTAACCCTTCAGCTAAGCATCTGATCTAGAGGCTTAAGTGTATTCATCAGACTCTTGAAAACCTGTCCCTTTCTGAGGCAGTTCAATGAGAAGAAGCTCCTGCTTATAGTCCACACTGCTCTTTGAGCTCCCCACTTCCACTTGCCAGATACGACCTGGTAGATGTTCCTTGCCTCAGGAACCAACTGAAGTACCGGAGGAAGAGCGCCTGTGGCTCAAAGAAAATAAAAGAAGAAAAGAAAAAGAAAAGAAAAAAAAAGAAAAAAAAATCTTTGAAGATAATAACAAATCTAGAACATACATTTTCAATGTATTTCTATTCATGTGTAGGAAAATGTGGTGGAGAATGAACAAACAGGGGTATTGTAAGGGAAGAGACAACCAGACAAACTAGTCTTGATAGCTACAAGTGAGTCAGATGTATCTCTGGCATATTTTACTGTTAATAGTGTGAACTCATATATGAATATATTGCAGAAAAAAAAATCTTTTAAGAGTAAGACCCAAAAGAAGTATACCAGGGAAGGGAGACTGTATATACCACATACTGAAGAAAGACCTTAAAAACGTATTCTCGTTGCAATAAGTGCACAGCACTGATCTGTGTTTATTCCTGCAGATGTCAGTAAACTTGGTGTTATGAAGGCTAAATTGATTCTGTGGTCTCAAAGTTTGTAAAAGCAGGATCACTTTAAAAAATCATATTTTGCCTAAGTATCTTACTGCCTTATGATGATAAGGACCTCCAGAGAAGTCAAGTGTGTGTAAGCTTCCAGGCAAAGCTGGCAAGCAAAAAAAAAAAATGCAATATTTTGTGGAATTTAATCAACTATTGATAATTTACAGGACAGTCAGCAATATAGACCAATATATTATCCAGACTAGACATGGTATGAATTAACTTCTCATATTAGAAGCAGTGTCTGGAAATATCTTAAACAAGCTAACTGAAATTAGCTAGTATCCTGCTAGGGATCTATGCAGGGTGGAGAGATTTGTGATCCACAGGTGATTCCCAAAATAAATCTCCCACGGGAGGCCAGGGAGGATTAAAGTATGGAAGAGAACATTGCATTGTATTCAGGGTTTAGCTAGCTCAAACTAAGATTAAAAAAAAAAAAAAAAAAAAAAAAAAGGTAGGAAGCAAAAGTGATGGAAATAATTTCAGGCCTAACAGATAGAACCTAAAAGATACGGAATTGAGAGATTGAAAGATTATTAGTTGAAAGGTTGAAAGATTATTAGTCCTCTTTATGGTAACTCTTTGTCAATAACTATTCAACTATTTATTTAGTTGAAAACAGAAAAAAACCCTAAAATGTTCATGTATCATAGTCTGAGTTGAAAATTTAGAAATACAACGAATAGCTAAGGTCAGCCTTTTTGGTTTTCTGCACCTTCAAGCAAGGATCACTATATATGTCAATGAAGCAATCGGCTCACACATCCATATGCCATGTGATGGAGTACTCCCTTCCAAAGTGCCCTCTTCTAATTCAGGATAATTATGCTGAACTGATACAGTTCAAATACATGGAAGTTACTTATCTTATCTTTTTTTAGCTATGAATGGGGTGGTAAAACCATCAATCCAGTTTCTCTCATTAAGCAGTAGAGAATGTGACAGCTTCTTGCAGAAAGTGATTCATGACACCTCTCAGAAATATCTTTTTCAGGATGGAATGCAAATACTTCTTGTTCTCTAACTATAGATGGAAGTTTATGCAGCAAGTTTAGGACTAGCTGATGCCTAAATCAGGTGAAATGAGGCTTCTAAATCTGAAGGCTAGACCGTTTTGAAGATGAGAGGGTGTAACAGTAGCAGTGAGCATATTGCAATGTTGTAGAAAGGGTGCTAAGCAGAGTAAAACTGTGGTGCATAGCTCTTCTTGTCAGCTCATCTATCCAGCTGTCTGTTGTCTATTTTATCTCTATAATATCATTACGAATAGTTATTTGTTGTCCCACATATGGCACACTCTCAACCACCCTGAGAAACTGGATTCTTTTTGGTATCCATCCGCTGCTCCTCTGATTTCCCACACAAATCAAATTTCAGCAGAGATTTCTAATCTTTCATTGCAATGACTTTAATCACATAAAATTGGCAGCAAATATAACTACTTTCAGTTTCTACTGGCTATAATGCCTCTGTGCATTCCCAGTGAAGATAGAATAGAGCATAATATCATTGTGAAGATCAAATGACTCAGTAGAATGACACCCTGACTCTCTTTTGCGTTGAATTTTAAGCAAACTAGCTATTTTTATGAGCTGTATTTGACAGTAATTCATATCATAGGGGTTTGCATAATAGAAACTATAAGAGATACCATAATATCCTGCTTTGTACTGTCCAGCCCTGTTTTTATATGATAAAAGCAGGGCCAATCCAACTCTTCAGACACTTTAAGGAAACTGCTTCCACATTAGATTCAAAGTATGTTTTTAGAGCAGAGACCATGCATTGGAGTATCTATCTCTGCCTATAGGCGCAAAGTCTTTTCACTTCATATTATTGCCAAGTTACCTTCAAGATGGACGAACACAAAGTTAAATGTAGACTCCTGCTGCTTTCATTCTCCTGTCCCACAAATTATCATTTGCAAATTATCGTAGGCATGCAGTATGTATGGCCTGTCTTCAGGACAGATTTTAGGAAGATCCAGAGAAGTACTGAAATATTGCATTTCATGTAGCTATGTAGTTCTATGCTGTGGCTTGTGCAAAGCATGGCAAAAACAAAACTAACAGAACAAAACAAAACAAAAACAGTATTTGCTATTTTACTAGTTTTCCTCTGTATTTAAAATAAAGGGAATGTAGGTAAATAGTGTCAGACTAGAATATTAAAACATTTAAAACATTTAGCTGTAGTCAAATTAGGCCCAACATGCATAAGGAGATGAAGAGGATGAGGATAATGTCACACTCTTTTTAACCTCTAAGAAAGAAAGAAAAAAAGAAACGGAAAGGAAGGGAGAGAGAGAAGAAGAAAGGGAGCAAGGGAGAGAGGAAGAAATAAAGGAAAGAAAGAAGAGAAAGAATCATTTTTTGTTTTTGTTTGTTTTACATAATTCTAGCATATGAGTTCCACTAAAGAATTATAATTTTGGTGAATTTAATGTAAATTTTTCCTTAATATCAGTACATGAGGAAATAGAAGCAAGACTACCTCAATTTATAGAACAGAGAATCTATGAGCAAATCTAGAATAAAACTCAGTGGAAGGACCTGATAAATTGGTCTCTTCCTTTGATCTTTGGTTTTCATTTTCAACTTTGAATGACGCTTTTTTATAAGTTTGGTTATGTCAGCTGTGGTCTCCTCCATGCCTCAAGGCATGATGGCAGCTCAGTTGTCTGGCACTTTTCCATGGTTCACAAAGTAAAGGGGGAAAATAAAAAAAGATTGGAACGATGGAGAAAAAACGACATCAAACTCCCAATTTCTTTTTGGGCCTTGAGCTTTATTAGGGGTCACATAAGCCACACTATTACAGCTCATAAGAGGACAAAATAGTAAGGAGCCAGCAAAGAAGAGTAAAGAAGTGGCAGCTTATCATAGTGCAAGAAAGATAAAGAAACTCGAAGAAGAAACCACATCTGGAGTATTGTGTCCAGTTCTGGACTCCACAGTACAAGAGGGATGTGGAGCTGCTGGAGAGAGTCCAGCGCAGGGCTACAGGGATGATCAGGGCCTGGAACATCTGCCCTATGAGGAGAGGCTGAGGGAGCTGGGCCTGTTCAGCCTGGAGAAGAGAAGGCTGAGAGGGGATCTAATCAGTGTCTATAAGTACCTCAAGGGAGGCAGTGAGGAGGATGGTGCTGGCCTCTTTTCACTGGTGGCCACCGACAGAACTAGAGGAAATAGCCAGAAACTGAAGCATCAAAAGTTCCACAGGAACCTAAGGAAAAAATTCTTAACAGTGAGGGTGACAGAGCACTGGAACAGGCTGCCCAGAGAGGTTGTGGAGTCTCCTTCTCTGGAGATCTTCAAAACCTGCTTGGACGCAGTCCTGTGCCACGTGCTCTAGGTGACCCTGCGTGTGCAGGGGGGGTAGACTGGATGACCTCTAGAGGTCCCTTCCAATCTTAAGCACCCTATGCTATGACAAACCATAGGAAAAAAATGAATAATCAGAGGTATTATGAGCTGTTTGTACCCTCAGAGAGGTAACTCTGTTATGCAAACACAGAAGCTGGTGAAACAGAATCCTATAATGAAGATAAGGTACAATATACTCTGCAATACTGCCAAATCACCATGACTAGCTCATTCCATTAAGTGTTTTGTTTCTCAAGGGAGGATATGCTTTATGGCAGACTGATTCACTAGAAAACTACAAATATATCTTGGATTTTATTTTAATCTAGGTAAATTGAAAAAATAAAATGAACTTTTCTGCCAGTGGACATACAGTAGAAGGCTTAGCAGGCAGGCTGGAATTTCAGTTTCTTTTCTTGTCGAACTACTCAATTATATCTATACAAGAAGAGAGAAGATAGCAAAAGTGTCGTCTTTAAACATTTTATAAACCTCCTAGGTCAAAATCCAAGATTTGAATTGTGATGAGATTCATCCAAACAACCTCCCTAGAGAGATCACTAGAAAAATCATTATTAATTAGCTGAGATGTACACACTGCATTTCAGGCTTATAAGGAGAAACAAATTATTTGGACCTAATGCATCGTGGATTTGTAAGAAACTTACATTTTATTTCTAAATAAATAAAAATATTTCTAAATATTTTATTTCTAAAGTAACTAAACTATTTCTAAAGTAACTAAAGGAAATGTACACGAGCACATGTGCGCACATGTGTATATAAAAACATACTCAAGTTTGGATTACATAACAAAAAATTTGTACAGCTTGATGGCATCCTGGAGGTAGAATCTTCACAAAATATCTTTAGTATTGACCTCTTCACCTTGTAGAGTTGAGTGTAAGATTGATCATGTAGACAAATTTTTCTAATTATTTACTTTTACCAACAACCCTATTGATATAATCTTCTATGTTTGTTCAGAATTTCTCAAAAAACACCAGATAAAACATCAATTAAACACATTATATATATGTATATATTAAGACATATATATGTATGTGTATTTCCATCACAGAAAGCTCCCATTTTGTTTTACATAGAAAATCCATTAATCCATTTGAATTATATGTGCATGCATAGATATAGATATATAGATATATAGGTATAGATATATACATAGACTTAGACATAGACATAAACATAGAAATAATTTTCATCGGTAATAGACATAGACAGACCTAGATACATAATTCTCATGAACAAAGATGGACATGTAATATTTTTCACACCAAAGAAAAAACTCCACAGATTCAAGAGAAAAAAGATACAGATTGTTTAGTTTTACAGAGAGAAATATTATGTTGGCAGACAAAACATTTTCTGTTTAGTATTATTATGCACCCTATATTTTAAAGCTGAACTGAACGTAAAACTAAATTTTAACAAAAATAAGCCATTAAATTAGTCAGTGATATGTAGGACATAAGTTTATGCCATCACTATATTTTGTTGAATGGCTATGGCTAATTGAATGTTCGACAGATTTTTTAAAATGAAAAAAATGACCAGAATAAAGGGCAGTATAGAATGCATTTAAAATCTAGAAACTGAGAAAGACAGAACAATCAAAACTTTATAATACTTTCTTTTATCTGAAAAAAAAAAGTGTTTTTGAATTATTATCTAAATAATACAAATTATAATCACTTTTAATGAAACTTCTAAGTGCTTAGCCAACAGATTCAGATTTTTTTAATGTCAAACCCCAGGATGAGTGAGGGGACCTGATTCCATCTAAGCTAAATGTCACTGTAAAAATTTTAATTAAAGTAGTATATTTCAACAAACTTTCCTTGAATGCCTGTGCTTCAGAAACAAATAGGTCTTTTTTCTACATCTTTTTCTTTTCTTTTTGCTTTTCTATTTTCTTTGTTTTATGGGTATAAATTAGAATGCTGTTCTGATGATGTTCTGTGGTATAACCTAAAGATTTAATTCAACAAGTTTACTCTCCTACTGTTTATACATTTGAATAACTTGTAATCTGACTCCTAATTAAATTTTGAGATGTAGAGCTTATTCTGATTTATAAATATATTTATATATATGTATTCATTTATATATATATATAGATATTCTCATTTCAGCTCAGCATTTAAGTGAACTCAGAAATTTTAGTTAATTTAAAAAGTCCTTTGCATATTTTATACCATTCAGTGAATCACCATACAGCACTCTAGAGATTTGCTATATTAAAAAAAAAAAAAAAACTAAAATTGCTTCTATCAGTTAACCATATTGTAGTTAAACTCCAGATATATTATTGAGAGACATTTCTTGCTACTATGGGGAAAATCTAAATTGAATAAGAAAATACTATCCTCACTTATTCTTCACTGACAAGTTCATTCCTTCTTAAGTAGATTAATTATAATCCTGATTCAAACTGACTTGCATTCCCTCCATGTAGGGAGGATTAATTCAGGTTTGGATATTTTAGCAAACAGGTAAAAATAGATGAACACAGAGGAACCATTCTGAGCAAAATATTCCAGAAAACTCAAAGTATCCAAAGAGGATTTAGTTTTTTGAACACCTTCACAACAGTTTTGCAAATCTGTATGCCTTTTTTAGGATTATGACTGACTGACTTAGAAATAAAAATAATATGCCCAAACACCCTGAAGGTAGACTTACATCAGCGGCATACTATCTCTGAAACTAATATGAAAATTATTCGATTGCACTGTGTGTGCATAGCTGGACCAGACTCCAAATGTCACACCACAACTTTCATAATTGGTTTAAAAATATGTATATTTATATCTACCCACAATATTATGTATATTATCTATATTATAATAATGTTATATAATACTACATAATAACATATAATATATATTTAAATGTTTATATCCATTTAAAAGAAATAATCTGAAATAAAAAAAAAAAGAAATAATATTTCTGCTCATGATCCTGCAAGGCATAGTGGTTCCTCTCTGCTTAATACACTAACTGCAGATAAAAGCAAGAAAAAATTGCAAAAGACTAGTGATGCACCATCTTTGTTTGAATGGCTTTCCAAACTCATTTTACTCAGTCTGTCTGATAGGAACTTAGTAGAATATATATATATATATATGTGTGTGTGTGTGTATGTATATATGTGTATATATCTAAAGAGAAATTGTTCTAAAGAGAATTAAAGAGAAATGTTATAGCTTGCTATGTTTATTTACAAAATAATTTTATTGCAAGATGGTGCAAAGAAAGAAAACCTGCCAGCAAGATAAAAATAATAGGTTAAATCTAGGCCAACTCTATCATAAAATAGAACAACATTTTACAGATATTCAGTGCTTTGGTCTAGCTGGTATAAACTGAGATAACTCCTTTGAAACCGATTTATACCAGATAATGAGCAATTTCAGTCTTTCAAGCAAAGAAAAAAGAGAAAGGATCTTCTGGAAATGAAGGAAGGGTGACTTTCAGAGTATCCTACATCAGAGACAAGCAAGACAGAGTCCAGACCTTGATTCAGATGAAAGTGGCATCATCCGTCAGGGATGGTCTCTGGTGTTATTTCAATGCACCCACCCTTCAGCTCTGGTGCTGTACTGAGCGGCAACACTGGCAAATCCAATGTTTGCTTCCTTAGTGGCAATTCCCCCTAAAAATAAAATCCGTATGATGTTGTTTCAACTAAGGGCTTCTGTTCATGCAACTGTGCACATGCACGCGTGTGTATGTTACTGCTGTCTCTGTTGTTTAACCACACAGTTCTTGCTGAGTCCGGTGTAGGACTCCTCTGTACAAAGATGATTAGGGGACTGGAGCATCTCACCTATGAGGAGAGGCTGAGAAAGCAGGGCCTGTTCAGCCTGGAGAAGAGGAGATGAGAGATTATCTTAGAAGTGTGTACAAATACCTTAAGGGATGGTGTCAAGAAGATAGTGCAGATTCTTTTCAGTGGTGCTGAGCAGTAAGAAAGAGGAAATCACCACAAACTGGAGTTACACGCAAATTTGAGGAGAAAACTCTTGGTTGGGAGGGTGACAGGACCATGGAACAGGTTGCCCAGAGAAGTTGTGGAGTCTCCTTCTCTGGAGATCTTCAAAACCCACTTGGATGCAATCCTGTACCACGTGCTCTAGGTGTCCCTCCCTTGAGCAAGGAGGTTGGACCAGGTGATCTCCAAGGTCCCTTTCAACCTCAACCATTCTGTGATTCTGTGAACTTCTGTCTTAGGAAGAGAGCAGAGTTTGGTTACCAGGTCTCACCAGAGATCATTACTAGAAGATTGATTTTGGATGACTCTGGCCAAAGTGAGAACTCAAGCTAAATGGAAATTTATTGCCAAACTCTTAACTGATAAATGGCTCATGCTCATGCCCGAACTTGAAAGTGTGACATAGCATCTACTGTACTAGCAGTATTTTCCACACTGCTAAAGATTTTAAAATATGCACATGGCAGGGTTGAACCACAAATATACTAGGTTAAATTGAATCAGGTTTACCTTTTGGCATACTGATTGGGGCCAAAGGTCACTGAAACATTTAGATTTTAAAAAAATAAAAAACAAAAATAAAAATAAAATTACTTCATTCTTTGAAATGTGTTTGCAAATATATACTTTTCTGACTGAATACTGAAATCCCTGGCTTGTTCTCATCAGCGGACTGTGGTTGTCCCATCACTGTATTCTGACTGGATATGATACAAATTACCACTGAAGGCAAACTACAGAGTACTTCAACTGGTTATTAGAAATCCAAAGTAAAATTGTCTGTGATTATTAGAGTCACCTATGGCCATGCATTTACAGTGATGAAATCTACCCTGAGCAGCCCTTATTATCCTTCAAATTAAATTTTAAAAATAAGCTGTGAATACTAAGTTACAAGATTTATTTGATTTAGGAGGACTTCCTAATTCACTTAGACTTACGTACTTATTGGTCATTAGAGTGTTATGTAGCCTATTAGTCTCAATATGGCACTTAGTAATTTTAAGATATATTACTAGATGGATACTATTTCTGTTTCAGCCCTACCCTTCCTCGCATTCATTACAACATCATCTGTCTAATTTTTCATTTTCTGTGGTGTTCTCTAACATTTTACCTAGAAGTTTCATGACTAGGGAAGTAAAACCTTTGTGTTGTAAGACAGCAAAACTTAAATCTCCTAGTTTACTTCAGGTGATGTAATGTAATTACTATCATGTCATAGAAAATAAATCACTTTTTGCTTTAACTTCAGTAGTGCAATCGAAAAAAAAAAAAAAGCAAAGAAAAGCATACTAACATCCCCCCTTGATCAGTCTTCTGCCTTAAAAATTGCATCTTAAATTGATAAGATGACCAGAAGCATCAATTTTTTTTTGTTTAAAAAATAAAAACAGTATAACCAGAGCTATGCAAGGGAAAAAATAAAAATAAATTATCTTTTAAAAAGAAAGGATATTTAAAACAGTGCATAGAGAAAATATCTTTAAAATGAGCAAGCTGCAGTCTACATTGATGTGTACTAGTTAAACACAAAATAATGAAAAAAAAATCAAGAGAAAGAGAAGCAGATCAAAAATAATTAAAAACACAAAAGAGAACCAAGATCAAATCCCAAAGCAAGCTATTTCTAATTAATTCAATCAGGCATGTTAATGATGAAGGAAACGCTGACCGCATTACTGTAGGGTAGAGAAGACTTAATTTCATATCCAGTGAAGTTGGTGAAACCTTTGCTATTAACATCAGTAACAAACTAAGACTTTAGGATTTGAGCTAGTAATCTGCATAGCCCATTTTTCCTTACTGCACAAAAAGCCAAATGTCTTCTCCATGCTACTTAAACCAACAAAGTCCCAGGGTATTCGTGGCATCGCTGGGTCCAGTTCTGAGAGAGACAACATCGCTCATGAAGATAGGTCATAACGCCTAAGACAAGTGCTGTCCCCACTGACATCAAGTTATCCTGACATAGCTCACCAAGAGAATTTAAGCACAGTGATTTCTAAAAATGGTGATGAGTAAATTTAAAAAGCAACAGTGAGTTGTTAAATACAATTTCAGACATATGGAAAAGACAAGCAGAAATTATTTATTTCCTGAAAAGTCTGTTTCAGTATTTAGCTTTATCTTATTTTCCACATGCAATGTCCTGCAATCTTATTTCCTCATAAAATATGTAAAACCTGTATATCTCTAATATTTGGTAACATACTTTCCCATGGTGCTTGCTCCAACCTAGTGTTTTTAACTGCCATTTCTCTTCCTTCCATAAGAAGAAATGGGATTAGACTTAAAATAACTCTCCCTCCCTTCACCAGTCACCACCGAGATTGCAGATCATCCCACTTCGATGCTGACAGGTCAATAAACTAAGTATAATGTCCTCTTTTTCATTTCTCTTCCTTCCTTATATTTCTGTTGTATACGAGTGGTTAGAAGCTATAATAGTGGAATAGAGCTTAATTGTGTTAACCTGAGTTGTAACTGAATAAAAGCCTAAAATTCATTGTAGTAATTAATTATTCCCTGACTACTTTCTCCTTACTTTTTAATGATAATTTATTTTTACATTTATTTACAAAAGAGAAAATATAATGGGCAAGAACTTTAGTGGTTTTTTCCTCTTTCTCTTCCCTTTGAAGGAACTTCATGCAAATTCCATAGCAATCAGATGAAAGAAAACTGATTTTTCGTAGTTGGCAATTCAATCTCTGTATAATCTTTTTTTTTTTTTTTTTTTTTAGTTTGATTCACAACACGGAAAAAAAAAAAACTACAAAACATTCCGTTCTTCTGAAGGAAACATCATCCATCAGATGGCCTCTAAGTACAGCCTCAAGGATTAGTGAAATCAAGAGTGTGTCATTCATTTGAAAAGGGAAATACCCCTTATTTCATTTAATACAAGTAAACTGAGCCACCCAAAAATTATGTTCCATATTTTTGATCCCATCTATGCTTTCTCGTTTTGAGTAATGCCATGTAAGAGTGCCTTACTGCAAGACATGAGACAAGACTTAGAGTTGATGTGCACTTCTATAAAACAAAAATATCAATCATCTCATTTATAAAATGGAGCAACATCAGACCAAAGAATACTTTTAAGGTAACAGTTCATATCATATGTCCATAAACAGATTTGTTCTGTTCTGTGCTATCAGGTGGATTATTTGCACTACAAGTGTATTCTGAGTCTCCCATATGGAATAATGTCTGTTATGGCAGGCACAAAGGCTGGGTCTAATCCCCCTCACTTGAGAGGGATGACTGTGGAAATAAAGGTAGGATCTCAGTTGCTGTAACTAAGTTGCTGTAAAAAAGTTCTCTCCAAAACACATTTGAACCTCGTATTTTATTTTCTTCTTGAGGTGCATCTTGTTTGACTGTAAAGGAAGAGTAACAAAGATCCAGGTCTCCAAGTCTCATTTGTGCATCTTGTGTGAAGTTGCATCTATCCAGGCAGAGACATAAAAGTATAACTCAGTGGACAGTTCAACACAATAAACAGGAGATAATTGTCAGATACCAATGAGCATAATAAACATATTCACAGATTTTGTGGCAGAGCCAAAAATGCAACCACACAATCAATTTTCGTCATTTATTTGTCTAGATTAGACTCTGGGGTATAATGTGGACAGTACAAATCTGAGTAACTGCTGATTTCCATTAAGTTCTGTTTCGTATGATATACATCAGCTAAATAATAGAGCCACTGTTTTAACAGAGACCAAAATACACATATTCATATAACTCTGGTCAATATAATTCATTATGATTTTTTCTTTGCTTAAATCTACCTGCTTGTTATTATCTCTGCACCTCGTTTTCAAAATCAGATGTTGGATGCAAAGATCAGCTAAACTTCTACATCTTTGGTCCTGACACAATGTGCGAGATTCATCTTCTGTAGAGGCAAAATAAGGAAAATAGACAAAAAGCTAAGAACATAGGTAAAGTTGATTATTTGGTTCTTAGTAACAAATATAGAGAATTAAATTCTTCCAAAATGTGAGGAAATCTATTCTAAAACAGAAGCTTTTCACTCATGGGATAGATCCACCCACTAAAAGGATATCAGCAGCAAGAATTGCCAGTGTAGAGATCAGTGTCTAAGCTTATCACAGAATCACAGAATGGTTGAGGTTGGAAGGGACCTCTAGAGAATCACTTAAATTCCTTTTATAGTCAAGAGAGGTAGGTGCTCAGAATAAAATTAAATGTATTCTGAATTTCAGAATTTCTCAGAATTTCTAATGGAGGTGGAATGCGGTGAAGACACTGGTTCAATATCACGTGAAGCTGGAAAAAAAAATAGAAGAATTAAATATTTCTAACAAACAAGGTCTCCCTTTCTCCTCCAGTTGCTTCCTTATCTGTGAGAGAAACCTGGAACCAGACTTCCCACTTCTGAAAAAATATGTATATAACTGTAGTCAGAAAACCATGATGGTGAGCTAATTTACATGACCGCAGAAGGGAACTCTGTTTGTAAAATGTGTCAAGCAAGGACATAGACAGAAATGCAGAACAGAAGAAATGGTAGCACTCAGTAGTAACCATATCAAAATAAGGTTTACTATTGGTAAGACCAATAATGTGAAAGTGCAAGGATCAAAATGCTAAATGACGAGGAAGGAATGGGAAATCTATTTCGTAAATCTATTTTCCTAAAGTAAATGAGAGAACAGAGTATTTACTTCTTAATATCTGAAAGTTCTGTCTGTAAGAGAAATAAAAATGATGTTGCTAAGGAGGGTTTCAATTTTAGAAACATTTATTAAATGTTTCATACAACCAATATTCATTAGAGTTCTCTCTCTAACGAGAGTGAGAGATATCTCACTACATGTATGTGTATATATACATATATATATATATATAATTTCTTATGCTGAAGAAGCTATGCTTAAGACAAGATAGATCTATTTTGGACCTCATTATATAGATAAAGATGAATTAATTGCTGGATTAGTAGCTGGCTGTTGCTTAGAGACTGGTGATTATGACCTGCTTATATTAAGTATAAGCAGATAAAAGATAGTCCCAACCAGTTTTGTTTTCTTCTATTGATTATAGTATGGTCCTGAGCTCTAGTTCCTAGGAAACCACCAGCTTCCAAACTGGTGATTAACTTGTCTTTATGACAAGCTTTATGGTGTTTCAAACAAGCTCATTTTCCAAGCAGAGGAGAATTAGGTACAAAACTGAAGAGTAAAATGAAACAAAAGCAAATCAAAAACAACAACAAAAAAGGGAAGCAATATCTTTGAAAGCTGGACTTTATGAAAAGAGCTTTGAGATTATCTTTAGATTTACTTGACAAATAATGATTCATAATATTCATAATAATATTCATAATAATATTCATAAAGAGGAAGTTTTGGTCTAGAACGTACTAGGAAAGGTGGAAAATCAAAGACTCTAATTAGAAAATAGAATTAATGTCTATCAAAAGGAATAAAAGGGACCCAGTAATCAATATAAAGTAGAAATAATGAAGTGTAAAAATTTAGTAAGAAAAGAAAACGGCATAAAAGAAAATTAATGGCTGAAATAATAAAAAAAACGTTTAGACACGAAAATAGAAAAAAAATGTTAAGGATAAGTTTAGGAGTTATAGGTAATGTTATTCGTAACTATAGAAGCAATTATTATAAAAGGACAGAAGCTGTGATCTATACCTGAAAGAATGCTTGTGCACAACGCAGAGTATTGGTAGTTGGAAAGAATACGATTTGATATCTTCATTAAAACAGGAGATCTTCCAAATTGTTCCCAAGGGACTTACGGAGTTTGCTGAGCACATCTCTGTTTAGTGGGTTAGATATTTGATGAGGATTTAACAACAGAGCATTAAAAGAGCCTGGAAAAGGCTAATATTTGTCCAGTATTATAAAAACAAAAACAAAACAAAACGAAAAACTTTAACCGTTTATTATATGAAATTCATATAATAGTTTTGTTTACTTTAACTGGCATATTATCACCAAATCAGTCCATTAAGTGTATGGGTTTGCTTTTCTGTTTTTAAGCCAGATAAAGTACACAAAACTATCTCTAAACTTTCATATAATAAAGAGTTAAAGTATTGATATGAAACTAATGTCAGTACAAGCAATCTTCTGGAAAACAGATCTGGTTTATCCAGGTTGTAATAGAGTTTAAGATGTTTAAGATGTTTAAGAGTATTAGTGAATTTTCTGCTACAAATACGATGCCGTAGAACTAATGAAATTGTGCAATAGGTTGGTTGCACTCATCATTTAATCATAAAAATGATTCATGCAGTGGAAGATCACCACCGCTTTTGGGATCTATGGGAGATTCCACTGGGCTCACTGATGCTAAATATCATCTTTAATAGTCAGCTAAATGCCAAACTTGAATGATAAAACTTAGAGACAGCACGAATAACCACTGAATGGTAAATCACAATAGGAAAAGTTATAGTTAGTTGAGTTCTGGAGTACTCCATAAGGCAAGTACTATGAGACCAAAACTTTGTATATTATATCTTAGGTACAGTTCACAACAACAACTTGTTCTCCACTACAGTATTTTAAAAGACATTGATAATTTATGTTAGTAGGAAGAGATATCTCTCATGGAGAGTGACATAGCTGCCTTTGCACTATTGACTAATATAAAATGAAGATTGAAACCTGATTTGTTACATTTTCAGGTGCAAGATGCAGTAGGTGTGCACAAACTGCCATTTTAGTATGCTCTCCTTCTGTGTCAGCCTGGCATAGACGGCTTTTCCTCCAGGATAAAGACTCTGGGATATGCTCCAGAACATTTCAGTGCAAGCCATGTCATCTATGAATCCCTCTTCCTGGCACATCAAGAAGCCAAAAATACCCACATGTCCTCTCCTTGCCACCCATGGGGAGATGTAACATACATCCTCAGATTCCTTCCACAGAAACATTCCGTCTAATAGACCCCTTTCAAGATTTTGAACAATTTAACCCAAACTAAACATAAATTGTTTCAGAACTGCAGAAAGCTGTTGCTTGGGTTCCACAGAACGTCCAAATGCTGTGGTATGGATGATGCCCCTCTGCTCCAAAGGGTGGTTGTTTTAATCACAGTGTAGACACACATTAATCCAAGGTCACAATTTTCTCCTTTGTTTGGCCCAGTGAGTATTGTTAATCTGGTGCAGAAAAGCTTAGAAAGAATTGATGGCTGGAAGTTGAAGGCAGACAAATTCATATTAGGAATCTAGATCCAAGCTGTTAATTGTGAAGGGTGATTAACTGCCAGAAAAAAATGCCAAGTGTCAGTTCTATATGCTGATGTCTTCAAAGCAAGACTGTCTGAAAGCCTGCAAGTTATTCTTTAGCCACATATAAATTATGCATTAATTAGTGAACTATTAGACTTTGTCTATGGGTGAGTGAAATTCAGTGCACTGCATTATGGAAGATTGAGAGGGTTTTTTTTTCAGGATTTCTAATGTACACGTCTACAAATAACTAAATAAAACCTTGTTAAAAAAAACAGGAAGGAGAATTAAAATATTCACCAGGGAATGATAAAAGCAAAAAAATGCCCAGAAAAAAAAAAAAAAAAAAAAAAGACTCCTGATATAAAAGGGCAGGCCAGGCTGGCTGGCTATGTCTGTGGCTTTCTCCAGTTCTCCCTTCTTCTTGCCTGTGTCCCTGTGCTCCTGCATCTTGTTTTGATAGATGAAAGTTCAAGCAGTGAAACACGCTGTCAGACTAAAACCATTTGTCACAGAAAGCTAGCCCCAGTCTGTGCACAGATATCGGGTCTGAGTCATGTCTTTTCTTTTGACAAGGATGTCAGTGCTATTTGTCACAGACTTGTTTATCTGCCAGATCAGACTGCCATTCTGCTACCATGGGTCAGTGCATAGGATAAGAAGCTCACCTCCAGGAACGCTGTCAAATTACCCTCAGCATAAAGACGCCAAGGCTGGTGCCTTCTTATTTTTTTAACTTCAGCAAGATAGGATGGGGAAGAATATTTCTGGACTGGGCAGAACGGCAAGACAGCTTACCTTTCAAAAAGCTATAGAAGAAATATACGGATGTATTTTAAGTGGTTTTAAACTTTATTTCAAACAAGTGATTCCAGAAATGACCATTTTGCTCTTTCCCATACTTTTACATTTTAGTATATCCACTGATCAAAGCACCTTTGGCTACTGACAGCTCCTGTAGCTAAACATCAGCTCTTAAGGCTGGAAATTAATCCTTCCTTTCATCTACACATTAGTTGAGAACTGAATTGTAAATGTAGTCATAAACGATTGGACTTTGTCCCATTATTAGGTTTACAAACATTAATACGAGGATATTTTTATGTAAAGATTGAAGGATTTAAGGGAGGATTTATGTAATTCTTTTGTTTTCTGAAATCTTTTGTTGCATTTCAAATGTAAACAACATCAGAAGACATCACAAAAAATACTGCAAAGTAAAACTATGAAGGCTGCATTAGAACCAGAAAGGCAGATTATTATGCTAATACAAGAAGGGGAGAAAGAGCAGATAAACAAAATATTTCAAATCCATCAAATTGTTCTTGATCAATTAGTTGCATTTGCACATATACTCTGGCTGCTCCTCATAGGCTGACTTCCAAAGTTTCCAAAATAACCGGTGATTCGGATAGAAAAATAGTATGAATAGAGAAGTGGTGATCTTGAATGGTTATATCTCTTCTTGCAGAAGTTTTTACTCATTACACTCATTTTGGTACTGGGTTTGAAGAGATTCAAGAGTTTTAAATGTTCATTATTTTTCTTATAATATCTTTTGTCTTGAGACTCCCATGCACTTTTAGGACCCATTCTGCCCTTCTGTTCTCATGATTAGCTAACTGCAAACGTTAGTAGGAGAGCAGTGTACAGAAGAAGAAGACAAGGTGCACAGATCAGCAATTTCTTTCCTCCTAGTGTCTGTACGTTAATGAGGAAAATCTCAGAGACCCCCAATGTCTTACTATTGCATTCCTGTGTGTTATGATCCGCCTGTGTGTCCTGTGTGTTCCCAGCAAGACTGAATGAAGGCAGCACAATTTGTGGAAAATGAAGTCCACACAAGCATCTTGTGATTCCAAAAGGGCAGAGGCTACCTTCAGTGAAACTCAGCCAAGTCAGCCAGATTGCAAGGCTATAATGCAAGGCAGGACCATCCACAGCCTTTAGCAGATTTATCTCAGCGTAACAGTTGAGCCGTTTGAGGTTTCACTACTCATTCTTCCAAGCCACCGCATAAAGAGATGCAGGTGTTCACTTAATTTTTCCCACTCTGATGGATTGATTTCAGGAGTATCTTGCTAAAGCGGATGCTTCTACTTCACCAGCTATTTAAATAATTGTTCTTACTCTCTTCCCTGTGATGTTTTTTTGTCCCCTGAAGCTGTTACCAGTTCAGTGCAAAACTGTATGATTTATGAGCTTCCGGATTAGTGTGAGCAAATAGCAACATATCCTTTTCCTCATTCCGTATATTTATTGATTTAAATTTAAGCACTTGTTTTGCTGTGATCCAGAAATCAGACTAGTTTCTTACCATAAGAGAAAAGAAAATATTAACAAAATAAATAATTCCAGTAGTGGAAAAGAAGTCCTGTTTTTTTCTTTTTTTTTTGCTTTTTTTTTCTGTAGAAAATAATAGACAAAGCACAGATGATGTATAAATAATATATATATTATTTTTGTAATCTATATTGTTCAAGTAAATATTTCTTATAAATAGCTTCCTGATGAAGCACATCTTAAAGCTGTCACATATGAACATTTCTTCTGGGATGTGCCAACCATACTTATACCATCTTGCCTAACTAAATTGGTTTCAAAGAACTAAAGATGAAGATTATACTGCAGCCTAGCAGAGAAATACCTATAAACTCCAGTCCCAGGCTTCTTGCTTCAAAATAACATGCTTTTCTTGTTTGTTTTTTTTTTTGACCAATAGTAATAGCGGGAAGTTATCGACATTGCTACTTTACTGGTCCTTATTGGAATTTCATCTTCTGATGAAAGCAGTAAAACTGCTTTCTTTCTGTCTGGACACCAAAAAAATCTTGTAATTCATTCCTGCTTCTCTCAGAATTCCCTGATACATAAAGCTGAACAACCATTAATTTATTTCAATTATTATATTGCAGTTTGAAGTGGTATCACAGTTATATTTTGATCCATTACAAACCCCACGAAAAAATTGCCTAAAATCATGATCAGCAGTTCTCTCTGTGTGGCACAAGCATTTCCATTTCTGTCTGATTTAATGCAAGTCACTTGTAATATAATGAACCTACTTAACTGTAAGAGTGCCCAAGTAGCTTATCAGTGATCAGTTGCTTGGCATTGTCCAGTGCTTTAGGAGAAACGCTAGACTAATCCCTTCTTATCTGGACTGCAACACTTTTGAGCACTGAACAGTCGACTGTGGCTCAGGCTTAGGATGTCCCATAAAGTATCCCAGGCTCGTTTCCAATTTATTATCTGTGTGACTGTGACATGCAATATCAGTACTACCAAGAAAGACTTGGCTTACCTAATGATAAAAGACAGACACAGATTTTTGCTGTCTCTCTCTCATTCTTTTTTTTTAATCTGACTTGCCTGTTTTGTTGAGGTACTTAAAGCTTGCAAAGGGTCATGTTTACCAAAACATTTTTCTTTAGTATATCATGGGACACGTAGGTATATGTTTTTACATTTTTAATCCCCATCACACTTACTACACACCCATGGATGTGGTTTCTTTTTATGGACATGGTTTCATCTTCATGTGATTCTTGCAAATAAAGCCTTTTTTTTCCCCACTAAATTCTGCTTTGTACTGATCACATTCTTTACTCAAAACATCAGCGATATCCCCCCCTTTTGAAGTTCAGTTTGTCATCCATGGTAGCTGTTATCTGAGGATCACAAAATATCTTTGGTAAAAATTTTAATGAGTTGAGCCTCACATTACCCTGGAATAATTATTTCCTTTGTAGTTGAGACAAGTGATTTCACACAGTTAACAGTGTCAAGGATGCCAGAGGACAAACTAGAAAAGCCAGGAACTCATCCCCAGTAAAGATAAATTTTAGTTCAATTTTAATCAATTCCAGTCAGTAGATCTAGCAAGAAAGGGCAAGACATTCAATTGAGTTGTCACACTTACACATGAAAGAATGGGGCCAACACAGAACACTTTCACATCAGCTCAGATATTATCCGAAAAAAAAAAGTATTTATATAGTTTTTCTTTGTAGACAGGTAAAGATTTAAGATAGTTATCACAGTGTCTTTCAAGGAAACTATGCTGATTCCTGATGGCATAACATCTTGTACGAAATTATTCTTAAAATCCGTGTTGGTGTTTTCAGTTCATAATAGGGCAAGTGGACATGTCTATTAATGGCCATGAGGGGGCAAAGAAGAACCTCTGAATAGGCTGAACACAGCTCAGCAGCATATCAAGAATGCTGTTTTCTTAATATCTTAGTAAGAAGACATCCAGATGAAACTGAAATAGTTTTAAAATCCTTAAAATTTGTCCACAAATTGGTACAGGAAGAAATGGGGAATCATGTTCATGAAGAAGTATCATGCTAAGCATTGTAGCCTTCTTATGATTAGGAATCATAGAATCATAGAATCATTGTGATTGGAACAGACTTCTGCAACATAAGACATTATTGGGTTTATACAAAGAATAGTTAGTTCTACTAAACTGAAACAAAAGGTTGGAGAAATAAAAAGCAGGACAAGGTATTTTGCTGAATTTGTGTGGTATTGAAATCCTGCCCAGAGAGAGTATTTATTAGATGGGACAACTACCATTCATAGCAAACATAACAAGCCTCCTTGATAACCCAGCTAGGTAAGACCACACGAACAGACTGTGACTCTGTGCTTTGTCACATGGACTTTCCCAGATCATTATGTTCCTGTATCTGTATGAATATGAAATAAATATTTTAATAGAGTTGTTCTATGGCTCAGTGACTGAATAAGATTACTTAGGTCTTCCCTGAACACCTCCGATCCTTAGGAGATGCTCATAATTTGCGACATCTGCTGCCTCAGCTGGTCTTTCACTTCTCCTATAGACTGTCCAGAGCTCTTTGTTGTCATTTTCAGCCAGCCATGGAGCATCCTGTGCAACCTTCTGTCTGCAGCGTTGATGAAAAGGATAAATTCTGGAAGGAGGGCTGGAAGAAAGTCAGAGAGGTCACAGAAGACAGATAGCACATTAACTGAAGTTGTGCAACACTGGCACTGTAATGCAACAAAGTTAATAAGGTATAAAACCTGAGTACTCGTTTTATAAGCAAACTCTTCCTGGTGATTAAACCAATAGAGCAGAGAGAATCAATTATGATGATCTGTGGCCATGAATACACAGGTACTGGAGATGCCAGCAGCTTTTCACAGCTACAGAAAGCATTTCTGGATGGGGGAATCTAAACCTTCTGTGTACTGAAACCAAACTCTTCTGGCAGGAAATTCTTTTAGATATACTAAGGTCCACTACACTGTAGTAGAAGGTAAACATTTAGCTACAGACTAGAAAAAGTAAAAAGCCCCTGAAAGAAAGAAGGTAAACTTCTAACTAATCTAAACTAATCTAATCTAACTAATCTAAAAGTATATGCTGTACTTGTTACACTTTTTTTTTTTTTTTTCATAGACTCATACACTCAGGGATGAATTCTGCCTTCCCTGAGAACAAGTAGAAGGACTAACAAAAATAATGTCTGGATGCAAGATTTGCTCTGGTGTGGCTGAGTGCCTAATTTTTCCTTGAATACAAATGGCAGTGGGAGGGACGTTCTTCCAGGAAGAGCCTAGATTATGATTATGTTTCTATATGAGGTCAAGGGATAGAACTTGGAAATGCCAAGACCTATTTACTCATGTTACTCATGTCATCAACTGAGTTCACCAAGGATGAATGCTAGTTATGAAAAACAGAGACATTAGAGCCTTAGTAGATCATTTATTTGTCATCCTACCAAGGCGAGGGTGTTCAGACACAAAAACACTCTCAAGAAAAAAATCATTCCTTTGCTAGTATTTAGTGTTTTGACAGACAGACTTGTTAGAAAAACTACTGTGATAGATACCAGTCCTGTATCATTTTTTAACCTTTACAAAGTTAAAATAATAAGGTCAAAATAAAAAATGACTATGTTCATAATCATAAAGCATATCTCAGAAGATGACTTAAAAAATATATAGTGGCTAAAGGACAGTGTCAGTTATGCGCCTTATATAAGGAAGAACTCCATGCATTCATACATTATTATTCTAGGGTGACAGATGGTTTACCTTGCACAGAATACTTACTTTTTTTTGTTACTATCTATCCATGAATGATAGGCTATACACTACGCAAAGCTAAGCTAAACCTTGAACATATTTAGGTGAAGGACAATGGTTGGCTAAACAATTATTATCACAACTAAAAGAAGCTAAAATCTGTACAGGCCAACAGCAGCCCAGACAAGCCCTGAGATCTTGCAAGATCCGGTCAATACAAAACCCTAGACCTTTCACCAAGTGAGGGTAAAATAGTATATACCAGACCACAAAAGGACAAAAGATACTAACCAACCAAATAAAAAAAACAGGCTAGCATTATGCTTCCTAATTACACTCATTATGCCTAGATAAATAAATAAATAAAAAGTAATAAGTCAAGTTCAGGTAACTTAGATAAGAAGAATAAAAGTTGCTTTTCACTATTTTCTCCTCCTTTGGTTTAAAAGGACTTTATCTGGGTCAATATATACATATTTTCTTATGCAGTTGAATTGCTTGTGTTGTTCGAAAATGCATATCTTCAGAATTGCTTTTGTTATTTTCCAAGGAGGCATGTTTAAATGGCAGCATAGATTCTCTTATCATTTATATGCCATGAATCAGGAATAGTTCTGTTACATCAAGGGAAAACTGCTGGGAGCAAATGCTGAAGAATCTGGCTATGTCATCTAAAATTAATATGCTCAATATATACTCTGTGCTCCCTGCTTTCTGTTCACTAAACATTTCTTTGTTCTTCAGGATATGAGCCGTATCTCTCAAGGCTATTACTTTATTCTCTAAAACAATAAACATATTGACCACTGCAAAGAATCTTGTTAAGGCAATTTGCACTAAATTAGCAGGCTATGAATCTCCCTTTCCAAGAATCTATATTACAAAATAGAAGTTTAAGCAAAAACAAGGTATTCTATTGATTTCTTGGAAAGGAATATGCACAAATATGTGTCTACACAAAAAGACACATGTGCATGTACAAAAACGCAGATAGAGTTGTATAAACAACATGAATTTCATTGAAAAGATCAATGTTTTCTTGGCTGAGCTATCCTTCTCACAGATTTGGTTACCAAATTAACCCTGTATGAAATATTGACTCTTAATCAATTCAAATACCTTTCAGATTTCTGCTACGGTTGAGCTTATATCTACATTCACTCTTGCATTTACATTATATGTAAATACCAACACACTTCTCTACGATTAGCAGAGTGGCAGAATGTTTTATTGGTAAGAACTAAAGTAATCTCCCTAAATGAATTTTAACCAACGGTATCCACTTAGACATATGTGTCTTGTGACATGTAAGTAAGATCTATGTCTCCTTAAGTGTCTAGGAACAGGTGGCAAGCTTGTGCCTCTGTTATTAGAATTAATTGTAATTGCTCTCCATTAGAAAATGTACTTTCTCTTCCACAGAAGCTATGATTCTGCCTTTGATGACAATGTTTTTTTTCTTTTTTCAGCCACCTGTTTTGGTATTACAGAGATTATGAAGTCTGTGGCAAAGAATCAGCAGTATTTGAATATGTAGTTCTTCTTGCTTGTGTGACTTTGGTTGATTAAGTTTTATACTTGCATAAAGGACATATGACGTGATGCTATTGTCTAAAGTAACTTTTTTTCCTCAGCTGATGATCAGTTTGGTTCTTTCCACATTTTTCTGCTTTGTCTTGTATCTTCGGGACATTTTCTTCCTCCAGAGGATGACACAATGGCAGTTGCCTGTTGTTCTTTAGAGCTGCCTTACAGGAATTTTCATGGGATTCATTTGTTCTTATGGAGAGTTCTGTACATACCCATTCATCAATACCACTTTGGGGTTAAAGGAATAAAATTGGACAGATTTAACAGGATTGACTGTCATTTCTATCCAGTATTAAGAGGAGTTGAGTCTGTGTTAAGCTACAAGTTTGCTTACTGCTTCAAGATCTCTCATTACCTTTGAGCACAGCACTGTCATCCACATTAAGAAAAAATTGATTTGAGGAAAATCACTCAAATTTTGTTTTAAAAATAATGAGTATTGACTCATTAGCTTTGAAAGGTCTGTCCCCTGTGGTTGATTTTGGGGTTCACCATGTAAAAGTTTTCTTTATTTTTCCGCGACATTTCTCTGCATATCTTCTCTTATCCTGTCCCATGGTTTCTTGGGAACAAAATTTCTTTTAGGTAAAATTAGTGGAAGACCAAAAGCAATTGGAATATGTAAGACTGGAAATAAAGGGTTTGGAGAGACAATTTACTATACAGAATAGACCCACTTCTCCATGACTTTGATATGCAAAGCTGATGTGTGCATTTAATGAAAAGTTTGAAGGTTAACTAAATGTTCAAAATTCCCTACTTTGTGGATTGTTCTTCAGAAAAGTAGCTATTCATGAAATCTGTATAAAAAGGCAGATAAAAATTAGTCATATTCCCCTTGTTCAAATATACTCACAAAATAGGCCCTCCCCCAGATGCGGTTACATTCTTTTCTTTAAAAACAATCAAAGTAAAATTAAAAAGGAATAATTCAAAGAGAGATATTACATTTGCAATATATATTTCTGTATTACTAGAAGTTTTAAAAAATAATCTATTTAAAATATTCCCTCATCCTGATGTATCCATTCAAGTTGGATAATAAGATGGTAAAAGATAAAAAGCATGGCAGTAAGAAATAGGCTCTGGATGTTCCATAAAGCTTTTTGTATCTGGATTATTTAACATATACTACCTTGATATAGAAAGCTCTGATGAGATACATATTATCTGAATATGAAGGAATATAAGTGATGGGATATTATCCACACAAATTCAAATATTACCAATCAAATGCAGAATTATTCTCATGGACAGCATGAGAGAGGCCATCCACCTTCTTGGAGATGCAAAAAACAATTAGCTGAAGCAAGGTCTCCTTTTCATTTATTCTGTCAGTACTGATTTTCTTAAGCATTTGAAATAAACCGTTCATACCTTATATATTTCTAGCATGATGCTACTTTTTTTTTCAACTATTTTGACATACAGGGAATAGAAATAAAACACATCAGACTCCAAGGTTTTCATCATTTTCGAACTAAAATCTTGTCTTTCTGTCTTTCTCTGTGACATCTAAAACTAACTGGCGTGGCTCCTAGTTTTTAATGAAGCCAACAACTCATGGTCATCTTTTGGCCACACCATGGCAGACCATCTTTGCACTGTCGCTTGAACTCCCTGGACCTGCCTGAGTACTCCTGAAATGCAGCTCCATGCTTTCACACTAGCCTGGTTGAGTAGCCTGAATCCAGGATTCCTAAACTCAACACTAAAATCTTTCCAGGATGTGTCCAAAGATGGTGTTTTTCAGTTTTCACCAAAAACACTCAGGCAATGTTTTCAAGATTGTCCATACGGAGATAAGAACATCTTTAAATACTATGTAAAATTGTAAGCTTTTCCTCAATCTACTTCATACTAAGCCTTACCACTAAGTCAGTCAGCTGACAATATCAACTCTGTGGATGATCAGCAAATTGAGCCTTAAAACTATCTTCAAAATATATAGGTTTCTTGACTATCAGTAGCTGGGTGTAAAAAAGAGAGACGTAAACAGAATTGGTTTCAGGTGCTTCTGTGTCACTTGCAGTACAGCACAAGTAGTCAATCACCATTCTAATTGTAAATAAAATTAAGTAGCTCCTTTTTACAATCACAATAAAATTCTCTCCAAGTATTTCAGATAAGGCTCACAATTAAACCAACACAAAGCTACAGTGAGAATGAGTTAGCCTGGTATTCCTTGCAATCATCTTCCGAATGGATTCCATTTAATGGCATTTTCTATTCTCATTACAATCTTTGTCAGGCACGGGCAGAATTTTAATGGCCAGTACAGTCTGTTTAAAACCTGTAAACTCCTAATGGACTTATAAACAGATTTTAACCTTTTAAATATTCTGGGCTCATCTCACTTCTCTCATTTTACATAGTTCAGGAGATATGAACAGGAGAGAATAGGAATGCCAAAGGCAGAAATTCAGACCTTATAAAAGGAATATGTGGATGTTTTAATTAAAGGATATGTAGCAATGATCTGGAATACAGGAACCGAGGCATGAACAAAGGAACGTCAAGGGCCTGGGAACCTGGACCTGCAGTGCACATGACCACTGAACAAGGTGGACCAGAGCAGCTGGGCCTTTTAGATTGTTGTCCTTTTACCTTTAAAATGTATTCTGGCAGGTTTATTTGAAGCAGAAATGCTGACAGGAAAAAAATAAAATAAATCCCAAATATCAATTCATAGTGAGTATATTTTTTTTCAATAGGGAAAAAAGAAAATATGTAATGATGCATAGATTTCAGAGGACATCAATCAAAACAGCCTAAACTAGTATAGCACTAAAGTTCAATGCAGTACCATATGGAGATTAGCTTGTGGCAGCATTTTAGTTGCAGTTACGCAGTTCTGCATCCAAGCTAACTCACTTTCTTGTTGGAGAAAGTCTCTAGAGATAGAACTCATTTGAACAAGCATGTGTATCTTCATCTGTAATAGTTATAGAGATAAATAGGTACTTCTGGGTGAAATAATCTAAAACTTGCATCTAAAACTGATTAGATAAATTGTTTACTAACAGTGCTTATTTCTCTTTATTAACTAGAAAGGCAGTATCTTTTTATTTATGGTAGGATTAAGAGATAAATATCCACATAATAGACCTTTAAGAGTGTAAGCTGAAGTTCACTCATGGTGGACCTACAATGTAGGTGTTTTTGCCACCTCTTCAGAAAGCTGAACTGTTTGTGAACCATACTTGGTATAGAGAGGGATGGATAAAATGGACTGGCATTATTAGTGCTTCTTTTAGTAAACAAAATAAGAAAAAAATAACAGCTGCTAGCACTGCCCTTGTGCTAGACAATCCTGATGAACATATGTGCTCACCTGCCAGATTTCAAAGGACACCTGGTCTGAGGATGATCAATCCTTGCTCTGATGGTAGCTGGAGTATACTGAGAGGTGATGGTGACAGCAGCACCTGTGCAGTGTTACAGCTTCTGCCTTTCTCTCCACAGTCCAGCTTCTGGGTAAAACACACCTCATCATCCAGTCCAAACCATGCAGATCTAGAGTGAGCTTTGCAGATAGATCACTGTGCATGAAGATCTGTTTTGCCCCAACTAAAGATACTCAACATTTGGGGGCGAATTTTCACTAAAAAAATCTGAATTTCATAATTAAAAAGCAATATGAGTTATGCAAATAGAGCTAATAGAATATTTACATTTTTTTCCCAATGAACTGTACATAAAGGCACTACTATCAACTCCTTGTCTATATAAAAAGTCTTAAGGAAGTCTGATAAAAACCATTAGCTAAAAAAAACAGAAAAGGAAAAAAACAACAGCCTTCCTAATTTACTAGTATCTTTGCCAGAGTAACACTCATGGGGAGAATCAAATCTCTTGATTAGGTTGATTAATTGTCATCTAGATGGTGATGGGTCATCCTCTGGATGGTGCAAGGTTACTTGAAACAGTATCTTCAGCTGGATACTGCATGGTCTCCTGAACTGATGAACTCCTGAATTCCTGTATCCAGCTGGACATGTGACCACTTCCAGAGGATTCAGTATATGATTGATTGCAGATTAATATTGCATTATTAATTTGTAACTGAATAGTATGTGTGTGTGTGTATGCAATTAGGAATACCTAATTATTGGCACATTTTCCTGTTGAAAAAATTCTAAGTTTGGGTCATAACCTGAACTAGACTTTAAAAGAAAGTTTTATTTAAATTATATAAATATATTCACTATTCTAGAAGAACCACAATCAAGAATTGTGATTCTGGGATCAGTAGACAAGGAATTTCACTATTTTAATAGAAAAAGTGCAAACTAAACATAGATAGGTCCTTCTAGAGATGACAGGAAAATTCAATTATGTAATAAAATTTAATCTATTTTTTATCTTATATTCCTTTTAAAATGTGATTAAGGCTTTTATATATATATGTATAATCTCTTAGTAACTGGAAAAGTGGTGTGGAACAAGCAAAATATATCAGACATTTCGAGAGGTGGTGTCTCCATGGGCACCTGCAAGTCCATAAGTGAAAGTGTTTGTCTTTTGGAGTGTATCTGGCATCTGTGTATCAGTTTCACCACTGCTCTTGAGCAAAATGTCACTAGATCACAGAAAGGTTGAGATTGAAAGAGATCATCTAGTCTAGCTGCCCTGCTGAAAACAGGCTTAATTTGCACAGGTTGCTCATGAATATGTTTGGTGAGATTTTAAACACCTCCAAGGATGGAAACTCCATAGCCTCTCTGGATCTCTGACCATACACAAAGGAAGCCTTTTCTTAGTTTATGTGGAGACTTCTGAATTTCAATGTTTTCTCATTGCCTCTGGTCCTTTCATTGAGTGCCACTCACAAGATTTGGACTCTGTTCTCTTTACTCCTCCCCATTAAGTATTTATATCATACAGATGTGGTCCCACTGTAGCCTTCTCTTCTCCAGCTTGAACAATACCAGCTCTCTCAGCCTTTCCTCATATGATGGATCCTCAAGGTGGGGTACTGCTGCGGGTAGTTTGGCTACAGATGTAGAACTTATGTTCTATGTTATGTAGAACTTAAGTTTCCAGTAACTTATGATGTTCTCAAGTCAAACTCTAGGAGACTACTGCTGTTATCATGCTGACCTTTCACTAAAGAAACTAGAGATATTTGGGGAAAAAAAAAAGACAATGTGGCATTCATTTTTTTTTTTCTGGAAAATGCCTTTCATGTCAGAAAAAAAAAAAAGAGGGGGGTACTGCATTAGTCTCATCTATGAATATCAAAAGAAAAAAAAAAAAAGAGTTTTTCCAAACAATTTCACTCAGCTTTGGAAGAAGTTAACAAGGCCAAGTGCAAGGTCCTGCACCTGGGGAGGAATAACCCTAGACACCAGTACAGGCTGGGGACTGACCTTCTGGAGAGCAGCTCTGCAGAGAGGGAACTGGGTGTCATGGTGGATGACAAGTTGACCATGAGGCAGCAGTGTGCTCTCGTGGCCAAGAAAGCCAATGGGATCCTGGGGTGCGTTAAGAAGAGCTTCTCCAGAAGGTTGTGGGAGGCGATCCTGCTCTTCTACTCAGCCCTGCTGATGCCGCCTCTGGAG
>NW_010579541.1:204011-214979 GCF_000705375.1 Tinamus guttatus
GTGATCTAGGTGACCCTGTGTGTGCAGGGGGGTTGGACTAGATGACCTCTAGGGGTCCCTTCCAACCTTAAGGATTCTATGATTCTATGTAACCAGGACACTGACACTCTTTTGTTGCTCTGTGAAAGCTGTTGCATTAGTCTTCTTGAATCTGGAGTGAAAGCCTTTCCACTGCAAAAGCAAAAAGCAAATGGATTTGAGTCTATAATCTATGTGTATTCACATAAGCTATTAATAATGAAATGCACTTATTTAATCAAACCAATATGGGCTGCATGGTTTAGCATAGTCTTAGATGACAGATCAACAGTCTACCCTTACTCAACAATGGATTTAAGAACGTACATGACTTAAAAGTCAAAATCCCCTAAGCAAGCACTTCGGGGAAACATGCACATTCATGTCTTGCTAAGTTATCCCACTCTGCTGAATTGAAGTCAAAAAGCTGTCTGTATAAATAACTGTGAACCCAGCTACCATCTAAGCTTGAAAGGTTGAGTGTACTTCCACTCATTTCAGGGGGAGCAAGTTCAAGTCAAAATCTGTTGCAACAGAAACAGAGAAATTTGGCCTAGTTATTTCCACATATCTTGTTAAGACTGAGCATTTATTCTTCATTTTCAGATGAAAATGTAGGTACTTGTTTTCACTGTTTAAACTTTATTCCTTCTATTCGCTACAGTTTTCATTTTTAACATTGAAATGAATTAAAAATAATTAGAAAATTAATTAAAAGGTTCCTGATTTATGTCTGCATGTAGTTACCAAATTCTGTTTCTTAGTTATTATATCTCCTTAGTACATTCTATGTTTAGCTAAAGAAGTTAACGTATTTAGACAGACTTTAAAAAGGGTCCTCTGCACCTTAGAATTTTAAATGACTGATAATACATTAAGGTAGATCCAGCTATGGAAAGTATAGTATGAACTCACTTTATTATTATTCAAACAAACTAGTTTTAGTTACAAAGTAAAATACATTGTATCGAACACTAGTTTTACTGATGAGGCCAACAATTTTTATTTTATTTTTATTTATTAGTATTTTTAGTTAATTAATTAAGATTGAGAGTAACCTTCGTAACTATTGAGTTTGCAAATGAAGTTCCTAACTCTTTTCAGACTAGTCTTTCATATAAGCTTGAAGAGATGCTCTCTGGAAAATAGTCTTCTAATATTTAACAAGAAACTATTATTGAATGAATACAGACAGGATTACCAATAAAGTGTGGAAGAGTGATTGACTTACTTAACTTATAAGAATGAAACTTAAGTTTGCAATTAAGGGCTGTCCAAAGTACCAAAGTGCCTGTCTGCACACTCAGTGCACATAAATCATTAATATCCTGGGTGGTCTGGAAATTCCTCAGCTTCTTGTTTTCATTAATGAGACAATGGACTGGTTTAAGACAGGAGATTGATTTGAGACAATGTGATAGGGTAACTCTTCGTTCTCTTCACAACAAATCCAGAGTCATTGCTACAGGAGCTCTGCAGGTGGACATTTCATACTGTTCCAGAGAAGCCCCTAGGTAGCCCATGCTGTGTCCATTAACATTCAGAGTAGACAAGTGGACCTTTATGCATACTTAAATTAAGCTTAATTGTTGCATATGCTTTAATAACCATAATTTCTAACACTATTGTTTTCTAGATAAAATAACTTTAGGTTATTTTAACATTGACAAGTGAACAATGGAAAAGTTTGTCTTTCTGTACTGTAAACCTCACATAATCTGGCTGAAAAAACATGACCCAGTATATGGTGGATAGTACTTCATTAAGAGTTGTCAATGACACACACACATACACACATACACATACACACACACACACAAAAGTATAAAATATTGGTTTTGTTGCATATCTATATCCTACCAGATGTCTTAAGACAGCAAAAATCTCTCCTCACATTGCTTAACTGTGAAATTGGTTTAACAATTAAGATCTCAGTCCTCAAAATCATTCAAATATCTTGCTAACACAGTAAGTAGAGATGCCAATAAGAAAGACCCAGTTCTCATATATGCAATCAATACCTATGTATGAAGGTTTGCAACAAAAGGCAAAATCTTGCCTGCTGTGAAATCAGTGCATATTTCCATGGATTTCATTACAGCCGGAACTACAGCAGCAATATTTCTTTTTGTTGTCTCAACTTATTTTCGTTAACTAGATTTCATTTGTTTAAAAACAAATACCTGCATGCAAATAAAGTTTATTGTTTAAACACCAATGCATTCCAGTTTGCAATTTATGTTACCCGATTTAATCCACTTGAAAGTCTGATCTAAACGAATCATCTGGGCTCTGTCCACACAGTCCAAGGGGTGTTTTTCTTTTAACATAAGCATTCAGCTTGCATTGCATAAATGTATTTCTTGAGGTTCCCATTTCAAATAGTTGCAGAAAAAGTCTATATGCCTGTATGCCCAACTTGAGAATGAATTTCTATGGGACTGACTTCCAGGGCAACTGTTGTTTTTAAAAGAACTGCAGATGCTAGTGTCAACATCAGCAAAACTCAGCGGTTTAACTGATGAGCAGCTGGTACTAGACTGATGAGCCTAGTGATTGCAATTCATCAAAGTACTAATGAAGATCTACACGAGATAGATACCTCTGGCATTTTCTTGAGCAGAATATAAAGATCAGGAAATAGCCAAATATAACATTTTCAAAATGCTCAGCATGAACACAGAGAGCTGCAAGTGACTCAAGTTGTGTGCAAGATCATTGTACACGCAAACATTGACAAATAAAAGAGGCATGACCAGTGTATGATAGAACATGATAGCCAGTACGAGGATATATGAAATAAAACATAAGGAAATGATTAAAAGTTTATGAAGGAGAATCATAGACCAGTTCTCTTGATTTTCCACTTCAAGACAGCCAGACCCTAAAGCTTGCCACTAGGCCACCTGTGCAAAATATTATACATGCTACAATGAATGAAGAAATCATATCCATATGGAGGTTCTCAATCTGGTGCCAGGTAAGGCAAGATCAGACACCAAGTGTGGAGGAGTTACAGGAAGAGGGTAGTGGTTGAGCGGATACTCTCTCCGGCACCTGGAAGGTATCCTGTCCTGCAGCACATATGGACAGCCATCCCTTACTCCTTGGCTAGAGAGGCACAGGGAGTCTCTGGAAAGAAAACCCAGCACTGTTTACTTTCTACTGATGATAAATTCTATGACAAAGCTGAAAGAATGCTTGGATATAAATATTATCCATAAATTATTTGGAGATAAACTCTTCTGAAAGATCAATTGCCACTCAGTCTCCTTTAAAAGAAAGACTATGAAGTATTAACTACTAAGGTAAAACTAAGAGTAAGGATAGATGCCAGGAAAAAAAAAATCCATTGGTTGTGTCTTTCCTTCTTAAAAAAAATAGAAAAAAAAATCTCTTCTGAATGTACTGAAACTGAGATTAAAATTGTCTCAGCACACAAAGCACCTGGCAGTAACACTTAGCACACAGTTGGCTGATGATTTCTTGTTTGGCAGTTGATGGCCCTTTGACATTCGCAGATATTATTGTCAGTGCTGGTTCTGATAAGGGGCCTTTTATAAATAACTGACAGCTTGCACATCTAGGCATGTTTTTAGTTTTGATACTAGGTATTTAGCAGGATTTGTGAATTCATAGAATCTGACAAGCATGGCAATGTAAGCATTTCTGCTAGGGTCCTGTTATATGAATATCTATGAAAAAATACTCAATTTTCATTTTCTGCTCTCTGTATGAACACTTACAGGTAACTCCAGAGTGAGAAAAAGGGCACAGTTATATATTTTTTTCTTGTCTTTCCATAAGGAAGCTTTTTCTGATTTTCACTCTCTTCCAATCTTTCTTCCTAGAGGCTAGCATTTGCTAAGCTAAAAAGAGTTATTAAAATTGCAATTCTGAAGCCATCTCTCTATTCAGGTTTCTTTTTTTTTCCCCCTTTATTTATGTTTCATCATAAAATTTCTCTTCTCTCAAAATTTACAACCAACATGACTTATAAGGGATCCATCCTCACCTTAGACTGAACACTGACATGGAGTGCTCTCTGTAGGTTTCCAACTGTCTTTTCCCTGGGAGAAGTTCTGTTCTTGCTATCCTGACGCTGGGTTGGATCTCAAAATGTTGTTTGCCTAGATCGTCCTGACAGATGCCTCCCTAATCTGTCCTTATATGCCTATGATGATGAAAGCTGTGAAGAAAAGCATGAGAGCAGCTACCTTAGCGTTTTGAGAGGCCTACCACCCCTCACAGAGAAGTTGTCCTTGGTCTTTTCAAATTTACCATCAGATTTGCTCAAGAAACTCTTTCCAAAAAGTTCCATGTCTGTTGAAGATGCATGAAGCATTCCCTGGGAAATTTTTTTCCTCTGCCTCTCCAGCATTTTTGTGAAACACAGAAGGGCTGTTTTTTTTTATTGTTTGTTTTGACTCTCCAGGAATACCATAGACTTGTTTCTTCTATAGCTACCAGTACATCCACTGCCAAGAACCAAAGAGAAGAAATGGTGTCATCACAATGGAAAAACAATCAGATCTGAGGTAAAAAGTGAGAGCCATTCCCCTAGATACCAAGATGTGAAATATCTCCTACAATAGGCTACAAATGTATTGTATCTCACTACAATAAATATCTTCTGGCAGTAGTTAATGTCAAGAGTATCTCAGATAGATAGAGCTGATAAAGCAAATGAAGTTTGCTTGTTTATGTGTTTTTTCCTCCCTCCCCTGCAATTCTACATCCATTAGCCCTTTTGCCTACCTAGGAATTCTTGAGAAAAATAGGAAGGTAATTATTTGGGCTGCACCACAACTATAATTCTATTTTCTAACTAAGTTGGTGTGTCTTTGCCTTCTCCATGTACCAACACAAGCTTTAGCTGTAACTATACAGCTATAACTATAGCTATACAGTGCTTCAACTTATGCCTTATTTTGTTTGATTATAGAATGGGACTAGAGATAAAAACGATTTTTCACAGACCTAAAAATATATCTTAGGTTTAAAAGGACATACAGCACCCTTGCACTTTGCCATTATGTATATTTAAAAGAATTCCTTACTTGAGGTAGACAGTTCAGGAATCATCTGGTACAGCTGGATGGCATAAAGCCTGCCAGAGTAAATAAGCATTATAACCTGTTCTGGTTTCAGAAACTATGAACTGAAGGATAACTGCAGTGAATAGTTATGAATAAACCTTTTATGCTTTATTTTTTCTTATATAAATAGTATTTTAATCACTTAATAAGTCAAATTCAACTGCAGCTCAAATGCAATGTAGGAAGATAACTTAATAGTATGCCTTGTTTGTTATTAAAAGTATACTTAATGGATGTAAATATCATTAGAAGAAAATCTGGGAGATCCAGACTTCGTAGGGCTAGGAGATACAAGAAAGAATGAAAAATGTATCTCAGCACTCAGATTTTATAATCTGAAGAAAGAGGATTGTTCCTACATTACTCTCAGATTTGTTAAATATTTATTTAAAGTTATGGTGTATCCCTGACTGAATTGGATGCAAATAGCACTCTTCACTCCTTGATGAAGGTGTTTGTCATTTCTCTATTTCTCATCTCTGTTTTGATGTAGAATGATATTTCTTGGAGTAAACAATCAGCCTCCAGTAGAAGGAGCACTTGCAATACAAGCAAATAAAGTAAAACCCTCAGGATTTTGTTTTGATAAGAGAACTCTAAGAATTACATGTCATGACTATTTTCTGCTATAGAACATTGATTCAGCATTCACTCAAGAGGAAAAGTGACACTGGTTTAACTGGGGACATTAGCAGTCTCGTGTTGGTCCTTCCTCCCCTTCTATGACACAGTCCGCTTTTAGCTGAATATTGATGGAGGCATAAGAGTTGCAAGAAGAAAGGAAAGGAAATTCAGTTCTGCCTACCTGGTTTTATAGATTCGGGTATAAAAGAAACCCATGTTTAAATTGTCTGCATTATTTCTTTTTCAAAATAAGAAGCCAGTAGTTATCTGTTAGATTCATTACTCTTAAAAGGATTATGACCACTTTCAGTTGTTCATGCAAACAGTTAAACTCTTGTGGGGTTTTTTTGTTGTTTTTGGTTTTGTGTTTATTTTTGTTTTTGTTTCTTTGTATGACCTCACTGGGTCACCAAGGTGTCTGTCCTCTGAGAGCTTGAGGAAAACCCCAGGATAAGGACTAAAAATATCCAGCCTTTCAGGAGGTTTTGGGAACTGCAGTTATGTTGTGATCTTGCTACATGCCTCAGAGTATTTGTGAAAGACAAAGGAAAGTTAAGGCATTTCCAGTTTTGTCACAGTGCCATCCACAACACATCTTTACATGACTCTCAGCAAAATGGAATTGGTGAGGCCCTCCCAGAATCACCAAGTTTTTCTCTGCTAGTTTTAAAGTTAATATGCCACCTTTCCTGACCATGTCATATATGTTTGATACAAAATAATAACCTCAATAGGGTCATGGTTGTTTATGAGGTACAAAAGCCTATATGAATAGCCTAGAAAAAAAAGAGTTTGCAATTCAGTTATCTCTTTTTATATCCACTAAGCAACCAGTCATGTCTAATATCTCAGTTTATCTTTTAAAACCCTTATCACCTTCTTTTCAGATAGTCTTAGCATTCTGACAGGTCTCTGAGAGACTGCTCCCCCCCGCAAAAAAAGAAGTGTTTTCTACTTCTGCTACTACTCTACTCTAGTCTAGAAAAAAATCTGCTTATTTCCTATAATTTTCTATTCTGTATTTCAGAAATAGGAACCATTCCTCATTGTTATCAAAACCTGAATTGGTAACATGCCTTCTGTATTGACATACTAAAAAAAAAAATGCTACGATTTTAAAGGTGGGAAGAGAGAGCAGTAATGTACCTTGACTTTAGGCAGATGGTTCCCTACAACTCACTCGTTCAGTTTTACATAATTTTTTTTTCCTTTCCTCTCTATCTTCCTAAATAATTTATCAATCTTCTTGACTTTTATTTTGTGTTTCTTTTGTGTTTTGTTAAATACAATCCTCCTTAGAAAAATGTAATTTAAAGTTCCCATGTAATCAAATGACTAGGGCACGAATAATTTTATTAAAGAAAATGTCTATTCAAGACAAAATGTTTTTTTTCCTTCAAATCTTCCTGAAATCAACCCCGCCCCTCCCCCCCACCCCCTTTTTTTTTTTCCACTGGGCATTCACACCATTTAAAATCTCCAAACACTGGTCATCTCTCTAGTCCTTTTTGATATTTAAATGCAGATGTGAAATGATATAGTCTCATGCGTCCATAAGCTTTCAACATAAGCCTACCAGATTTAGTTTAAATACCACAACACTTGGAAGGTAGTTTAAGTTTGTGATGAAAAAGAACATACTGTAATTAAAGCCACAGGACAGCAATGGCACTTTAAAAGCACATTAAATTTTGCTACTCGTAAACAGTTGCTGGTTGAAGAACACACGCCTCTCACTGGACAAGACATTCTATAATTTATCACTGTTTCTGGATTCGCTGATGAACTTTGTCTCTTAACAACACACATTTATGAGTGACACCTTCTGTTTGCCACCAACTGCCTCAAAAAACTTAGTACTGTTCTACCAGGGATGCTGATATTCATGATTTCCTGTAACCCATGGATGTGTTACAATGATACCTCCTGTAACCCAGTGCTGGGGTTACAGCCATGAAACATGACTCCAGATTTAGGCATTAATTGCAGATATTTTCTACAGTGGACCTATGGTGTTCCGGAGGTAGAACATACACAAACTTACCGTCTTCTTTTAACATGGCTTGTAATTGAACACCAAGTCAAATTCAGAATCTTGATCTTTATCTGTAGTATGGATAGAAATAAAAGGAGCCAATTCAAGTCATCTAATGTTGGAATTTGCATTGTATATGATTAAGTGAGATATAATCTTTATAACTATTGCAAATGACATTTTTAGAAAGCAGATTTGAAACTATGATCAAAAGTTCTGGTGCACCTGGGCCATCGAACTTTTTGCATAACTGTGAAGCTTTAAGGGATCATTCTCAGGGATCACCTGAGACAGTACAAGTTTCCTTAAAAGTGGACAATTATAACGAACTTCTCCATCTCCCATTGCTCTTCTTTGACCCACTTTCTCTCCTATGAACATATAAGAAAAAATCAAAGAGAATACTTCAGTGTATACGCAATTCTCACCTCTGGGAGAGGATGAGCAGGAAAATAAACTACAGTTGACATATGTTAGTCACTTTGCTCCATGTGTTAATGGAAGATACTCCAATATTGCGGGTGATGAGGGCCACATAAGAACTTTTACAGGAGCATAGAAAGTACATGCTTGCAATGGGCAAAGAAGAGAAATTCTGAATCACACTAGATTTATTTTATCAACTACACAGCAGTCAAACCTGTTTCAATGAAGATAAATGAAGAACTCTATCATCTTACTTTGTAGACTTATTTAACCAACAGACTGTCTGCTCTATGATTTGTGATGGCTTTACACATTAGAAACTAACTGAGATATATCATGACTGTCAAATTCTGGTATTCCCGTGAGTTTCACATACAGTACAATAGAACCACTTTCATTATCTTTGTGTTACAGATAATGGATAATAAACCATCTTACAGTACCCAAAGGAAAGCCTCTTGAAGCATAGAAACACTCTTATTCCACTATATGTGGAATATATTTTAAACCTTTTATTTTTACTGAAAATGTCTTTGAATCAAAATGAAGAGGACTTTATTTTTGAAAAACTACTCCATCTTTTTTTTTTTTCCTCTCAAATGAAAAGTCTACTCAAAAGTCTATAACAGAAACTGTGCAGTTATTCTTTCTTACCAAAGCACTTACATCTCAGTTGCTGGAAAAGGCTAAGGTCTTAGCATTCCAAAAAATCACTGAAGGATTCAAGCTGCCAACTGATTTGCTACTCCACCACCTAAGCTTTAACTCACTGCCTTTCCTGGTCCTGCAATGTGCTTTTATCTTTCTCATGCCTCGTGCTGAGCTATCATTGTTCTTTCTCCAGTTTACCCACTAGCCATCCCCTTCTCTTTTTCCACAGTCTCATGGCATTCCTATAGCTCCTGTACCTCGCAAACTACTGTTCAATAGAATCTTAAAGTTTGTTCAAGATGAGCAATATACACAACAAACCTCCTATTCCTCCAAAACAAGAAATCTCCAGAGTACACATATGTCATGGTACAGCACAGTTCAGTCCTGAGACTTTACCTAAACATTGAAACTTGGAGCCGACTGAGATCTGGCCTAGCCTATAGGCTAGGTTGTTCAATAGGATACTAGCCTTCCATAAGCCCGATGTGATTTTGACAGTTCCATGTGAAAATCTTAGATATTTGGGGGCTACTTTAGTCTCATTAGATGCTTGTGTTTCTACCAAGCCCCGTTTTTTTCTTCTGTCCTTTCACTGTGAAAAGACTGCTTCACAACTAGAGCTAAGAAAAAAAATCTTTATGCTGAAACTCATCTGCCTGAGATGCATCAGCCCTTTGAGTAGGCCTAACTGCTATTAAGATTTATCAGCAACTCATTAAAAGTCCAGATTTTATTACTGTTACCCCATGTCTTTTCTGCCCATTTCATTCATTACTTTTATCATGTACTGTTGCTACATGGGAGGTAAACAAGATAAAAGAGAGTGAAATTTTGTACGAGGAAGGGTTAATTTCCGTTAAATCAAAACATAGAGTAGGGGTGAGTAGCCTTTCAAAAATTCAGGGGCTTCATACAAAATCTTCTTCAGGTCAGAAGAAGGAACAATAATTTAGGAACAATAATTTTCAAGCCCAAGGGTAAGTTATAATACACAGCCGAGAGGGGATCTTCTGTACAGAGGGGAAAATGTAGGGAAGATGGGGCCAAACTCTTCTCATTACAAACTGAAACACAGGAAGTTCCATCTCCACGTGAGGAGCCCAGAACTGCACACAATACTCCAGGTGTGGCCTCACCAGAGCTGAGTAGAGGGACAGGATCCCCTCCCTCGACCTGCTGGAAACGCTCCTCCTCATGCAGGCCAGGATCCCGTTGACCTTCTTGGCCATGAGGGCATATTGCTGACTCATGGTTAACCTGTTGTCATTCAGGACTCCCAAATCCCTCTCCACAGAGCTGCTTTCCAGCAGCTCAACCCATAATCTCTACTGGTGCCTGGGGCTATTCCTTCCCAGGTGCAGGACCCTGCACTTGTCCTTGTTGAACCTCATGACGTTCCTCTCTGCCCAACTCTCCAACCTGTCCAGGTCCCTCTGAGTGGCAGCACAGCCCTTGGGAGTGTCGGCCACTCCTCCCAGTTAGGTATCATTTGCAAACTTGCTCAGGGTTCAATCTGTGCCCTCATCCAAGTCATTGATGAACAAATTGGACAACACTGTTCCCAGTACTGACCCTTGTAGGATACCACTGGCCCTAGGCCTCCAACTAGACTCAGCACCATTTATCACCATCCTCTGAGAACTGCCATCCAGCCAGTCCTCAATCCACTCCACTGTCCACTCGTCCAGTCCACACTTCCTAAGCTTTCCTATGAGGATGTTATGGGAGACTGTGTCAAAAGCCGTGCTGAAGTCAAGGTAGACAACATCCACAGCTCTCCCATCGTCCATCCATCCAGCCAGTCACCTCATCGTAGAAGGCTGTCAGATTTGTCAGACACAACTTTCCCTTGGTGAATCCATGTTGACTACTCCTGATCACCTTCTTTTCCTTGACATTGAATTTCCTTGCACTTGAAATTCCACAAGGCCAAATGCAAGGTCCTGCACCTGGGGAGGAATAACCCTAGACACCAGTACAGGCTGGGGACTGACCTTCTGGAGAGCAGCTCTGCAGAGAAGGACCTGGGTATCATGGTGGACGACAAGTTGACCATGAGGCAGCAGTGTGCCCCTGTGGCCCGGGAGGCCAGTGGGATTCTGGAGTGCATTA
>NW_010579541.1:215182-249997 GCF_000705375.1 Tinamus guttatus
TTTTTTAACAGTGAGGGTGACAGAGCACTGGAACAGGTTGCCAAGAGAGATTATGGAGTCTCCTTCTCTGGAGATCTTCAAGACCCGCTTGGACACAGTCCTGTGCCACATGGCTCTAGGTGATCCTGCGTGTGCAGGGAGGTTGGACTAGATGATCTCTAGAGGTCCTTTCCAACCTTAGTGATTCATGATTCTATAATACTATTACTATTAGAAGCCCTTCCTGCTGTCCCTGACATCTCTTGCTAACTCTAATTCCAGACGGGCCTTGGCCTTCCTCATTGCATCCCTGCATTCTCAGGCAGTGTTCCTATATTCTTCCCATGTGTTCTGGCCCTTCTTCCATATTATGTATGTGCTCTTTTTCTCATTAAGTTTACCCAGCTGCTCCTTACCCATCCACACACATCTCCTGCCCGCCTTGCTTGACATCTTTCTTATAGAAATGCACTGATCCTGAGCTTGGAGAAAGTGGTGCTTGAATAGCAGCCAACTCTCCTGGATCCCCTTTCCTTCTAGGACCCTTGCCCAGGGGACTCCTCCAAGGAGCTCCCTGAAGAGGCCAAAGTTGGCTCTCTTAAAGTCCAGGGTTGCAATCCTACTTCTTAACTGGCTTCCTCCTTGCTGGATTGTGAATTCCAACACCTCATGGTCACTGCAGTCAAGACTGCCCCCAATCTTCACATTTCTCACTAGACCATCTCTGTTTGTTAGTATCAGGTCTAGCAGTGCCCCTCCCCTTGTTGGCTCATCAACCACCTGCATCAAGAAGTTATCATCTGCAATGTTCTGCAGGAACTTCCTAGCTGTGTGATTATCCCAGCAGACATCAGGGTGGTTTAAGTCCCCCATAAGGAACAGGGCCTGGGATCATGAGGCTTCTTGCAGCTGCCTGCAGAAGGCCTCATCCACTTCCTCTCCCTAGTCAGGAGGCCTGTAGTAAACTCTCACAACAGTGTCATCCCTGTTGTCTTGACCTTTAATCCTCACCCACAGGCTCTTGACCCATGCTTCATTCTCCCTTACGCTGAGCTCTGTGCATTCCAGTTGCTCTCTCACGTAAAGAGCAACTCCACCACCTTGCCTTCCTGGCCTGTCCTTCCTGAAAAGCCTAAGCCATCCATGGCCACGTTCCAGTAATGAGAGCTGTCCCACCATGTCTCAATAATTGCAATGAGATCATGGCCCTGCAATCGGACACGCATCTCCAATTCGGCTTGTTTATTCCCCATGCTGTGTGCATTTACGTAGAGGCATTTGAGCTGGGCACCCAATGTGCCTCTCTTTCTAGCTGGAGCAGCTGGAACTTGACCACATGGCCTTCAGAAGTTCTCGTTTTCCCATCTCACCTCTTCAGGCTTAGGGCGCTCTACACAGGCTATGGAGTAAGGCAGCTGCGAGTGGCATGACAGGCCATCGTCTACCCCATAACCTGCTTCCCCAATGCTCCCCCCTTGAATCTAGTTTAAAGCCCTCTCAATGAGCCCTGCTACCTTATGTCCCAGGGCTCTCTTCCACCTTTGAGAAGGATGAATTCCATTAGATTCTATCATACCTGCTGCTGTGTAAGGCTTCCTGTTATCAAAGAAACCAAAGTTGTGGCGATGACACCAGCCACGGAGCCATGTGTTAATGGAGCATGTCCTCCAACCATTCCAACCTCACCCATTCTGTGATTCTATATTCCTTTAACTATAAAATTTATTTCCCTATGAAACTGTCTTTATTTTGTGAAGCTGTTGTTTTATTTGCGAAGTCTGTCTCCTCATTGCTGAAGCTGGTGACCTAAGTATCAGAGCTGATACATTTTTACAGCACAATAGTCTGGGACAAATTCTGGATATCAGCTACTCTTGTGGCCATGTGTCCATTGATGAACATTCTCTATTTAAGTAGCAGTTTGTCTATTCTTGTTTTTATGATGTTATCAACATTTAGAAGGTTGAGTCAAGCTTAGAAGTATTCCAGATATGTGTGCCAAACTACTATATAATGTCCTCCTTTCCAAATGTATTATGGAATTGTAGCTATAAAGGAAAAATGAGTGGTTCAGACAGCTAGTTCTTCAGGGTGGACAGTTATAATTCTCTATGTTTTTAACAAATTAAAACAGAAACAGTTATACATAGGTGCCTACACATATATGAAAATAAATGCTCTGATTGTATAATCTGTTATCAGACTGAAAACCTCAAATGTGCTAGATGCAGGAAGAAGTAGTCTTTTCTGCAAAGACAGTTTAGTCCCCTATTTAATTGGAAAGGAAAGATTTTTTTTTCCATTTACCTGTGTTTTATTATCCAACATAAGGCTGTAAACACTCTTGAGAACAGCCATCTTGTATGCTTGTGAGTTCCCACCTCAAAGTAGAGCATTCAGTTATTGCCACAATGATAATAAAGTTCATGAGCACGTTATCTGGCTCACTACTTTATGCATCCCTTGTATTTAATAAATATTTAACTATCTTCTGTGTAATAATTAATCACTTCAGCTTTCCTTCTAAACGTCCTTTTGTTAAGGTTGCATGGCAGTTTTATATCTATAATAAATTTGCTTTTCTGAAAAGAAAGATATGGCAGACTGTATTTCTATCACCATGTAATTCAGTCCTACCTATTTATTTAGAGCTCACAATTAATTTCTTGACATCGGAAAGAGGAAACAAAGAATTTGGGGCCTTCAGGAAAACAATGACAGACAGTATATGAAATAGGATCAGAGGATCAGTTTAAAGCTTATTTTGAGAGAAGAATAAGCTTGTAACTAGACCTCTAGAAGTGGCACCAAAGACACCGGCTTTAGTCTCAGTTATGGTCCTGGCATGTTGTGTGTCCGTTACGTTTAGCGCTTTGTGGCTTTGTGTCACTGGATCCTCCAGAAAGATAAGGTTGCTTTTAGATTCACAAAGTATACGATAGCTATTGAAATACACCTATGCTCTAGAGTTGCAGTGGGACAGTTAGCTAGTGTTGGACACTCCAGAAGATCTACAAAGTGTATTGCAGTCACCTTAGAATAAGCATCCCTGCAAACTGCATAGCCCTCCATAAAATACACAGACAGAAACCTGTCTTTTCAGTCACTATCTTTTTTATGTGTGTGCCTAAAATTGTTAAAGTATCATGCAAAGTGAGAAGACATCTATAACAGATTATAACAATTGCAAAGAACAGATATAAATTCTCTTTTGGGAGCTGAGGTACATTTTCTTGAGATCCTCCAGACTAGACTGATTCCTGGGGCCAAGTGCCTGAGAACCCTCTTTCAAAATAGAAGAGTAAGGAATAGAGAATGCTCACTTTCTAGCCTCTTCATGATATTCTGTATTAACTCAAAGAATATCCTTCTAATATTCTTTGAATATGACATGTTTGGATGTAAATTTCTTCATGCTCTGATGGGACATAATGCCATCTCTTCTGCCTCTTTCCTCTTCCCTGCTCCACAACAGTGGGAGAGTGCTCTCACAGAGGGATAAAAAGTTTTTTTACTGCTTCTTTCAGCGAATTGAACCCTCCAAGTATGCTCTGAAAGTGACTCTGAAATTGGAGTCACTGAAGGAAAAGTAGAGGAAAGTCTGAGCTGTGAATCCCTTAGAAATCTGGAGGAAGATAGAGGTCAACAGAGTTACATTATGGGATAACAAACTTGATACCCACACATGCATGTACAGGATAGTGCTTGGGACTTCACAAGATTTATTATGAGATGGTTATGGGAAGAACAAAAAGTGGAAAAATGGAGGAACTGGGGTGGTTTGAGATGAAATAAGCATGGGAAAATAGAGGGACATCCATGGTTATCATTCTAATGGATTGTGCTGGTGGCTGCAGGAGAATACCAGTTCTGCAAGTCTCAGAGATATCTCAGACAGGTACTGCAGGCACTGCAGTAGCATTTACATAGTTTTTTGTAGAAATCTCAGGTTTCTAAATGCATATTTCACCTAGGCAGTAATGAACACTTCCCTCTGGCAAATAATTAAGAAATATATTTACCCTTCAGGCTTACACTGTGTTTAATAGGTAACTCTGTGTGAGTGTTTCAGTCCATGAAAAGGTCTAAATTTATCTCCCACTAACAACTAGGAGAAAAGCTAAGGCTTTTAGCCTTACCTAATACTTCAGATGTTTCTGGTAAGAGTAGTTCAAGGTGAACGCAATGAATACAGGACTTAAGGGTGGACCTTGATGTTTAACTGCTGATATCAACTGCTGATATTCTTAAGTATGGAATTTTGTATCTGGATACTTGAGCTGGAAGTTCAGGCCACAAGGTCTAACTAAATTCTTTTCATAAATAAAATATGCTTCTTTACATATCTATGTTGACACTCTATCTACTTAAGCCCTATATCTCTTTTTAAGTAGACTATATACATGTAGAAAAGGCATCTATGTACCTTTCAGGATTTGGGCATTTCCAAGATGGGTGAAAGGTATCAGTTGCACTGCCACACTTCATTAAAGTATTTCTGTCTAACTGTGAGTAAATCAGAACAGCTTATCCAGTGTTTAACTTTGGCATTCATTGTATATTTAAAGTACCTGCTTTCCCCAAGAGATCTTGGGTTTACCAAATAATTTAGAAGCAATTATTTGAGCACTTAGTTTTCTAACTGCAGGCATCTTATTCAGTAAAATTGTCCACTTTTCCACCTCACTGTAATGCTTTGAGACTGAAGGAAAATAAGAGAAACATTAACATAATAAAATAACCAGTTTCCTAATGCACAAAAAGAGAAGCAAGGAAAACTGCTGGGAGCTAAAAGTATTTAGATTCTTTCCTTGATTATAGCTTATCAAATTAAAATACAAAACTCCAGATGTTTGACCAATAAGGAAATTCTTTTTTGAGTCAGAGGGAGGAGAAGGGAGTGGTATTTTTTATTCCTACTGTCAGGTAACTACCTAGGATGTTCTACAATGCAGATGCTTTTTTAAGTATACGCCTTCTGCCGATGTAACTCACAAACTCATTACAAAAGCTCAGAGGAATGTACGAGAAATTCATCCCAAATTAGATGTTAATTAGAAAGGTGTGCAAATTGATGGGCTGGCTGTGTGGTAGATATCAAGCCACCGCACCCAGTGGGTTTGAATGGGGCTTTATGCCTTGCTTTGAGCAAAGATTTGTGCAGAATCTAAACACTCAGCCATGATGTGCTACTGGTACATCTGGAGTATTGTGTCCAGTTCTGGGCCCCACAGTACAAGAGGGATGTGGAGCTGCTGGAGAGAGTCCAGCGCAGGGCTACGAGGACCATCAGGGACCTGGAACATCTGCCCTATGAGGAGAGGCTGAGGGAGCTGGGCCTGTTCAGCCTGGAGAAGAGAAGGCTGAGAGGGGACCTAATCAGTGTCTATAAGTACTTCAAGGGAGGCAGTGAGGAGGATGGTGCTGGCCTCTTTTCAGTGGTGGCCACCGACAGAACTAGAGGAAACAGACAGAAACTGAAGCATCAAAAATTCCATAGGAACTTAAGGGAGAATTTCTTAACAGTGAGGGTGACAGAGCACTGGAACAGGCTGCCCAGAGGGGTTGTGGAGTCTCCTTCTCTGGAGATCTTCAAAACCCACTTGGATGCAGTCCTGTGCCACGTGCTCTAGGTGACTCTGCATGTGCAGAGGGGTTGGACTAGATGACCTCTAGAGGTCCTTTCCAGCCTTAAGCATTCTATGGTTCTATGATTCTATGTGGTGCTCTCAGTAAGTACACAATAAAGGAATTTTTTTTGTCCCAAAGTGCAAGCGCTAGAGCACATTTAGAGTAGAAATAAAGAATACCTTTCATGTTTTGCCTGTTCCTTGTTTTCATGATTCTAATAAACACTTTTCAGGAAGTCTCAGTCAAGGAACCAGATTCATTCAGAAGTTCAACCAGGTAGATAGTGTAAATCCACCTTTGTCAGTTGTGGGTTGCTCTAGCATGTAGCATGGGTGAACACGATGAGATAGAGAGAGTATGGAAGGCAAGGGTCAGGCAGGGTGTCAAATTGGCAATCGTATAATAGCAGACATAGAAAATGGAAACATGCAGGAAAACAAGATTTGTCGGGAATTAAGAAAAAAAAAAGACATTCTGATTAATATTTAATTGATCAAACAAAACGTTCCTTCATTAAGTCATCTACTATAATCCCTACTTGTCCTGCTGGCCAATTGACAGCCTGTGGGCAAAATACAGACCGTAGCCAGGATACTCCTAGCTCCTAATATGTTATCCCAAGGGTTAACTCGAAACATTAGCTCCTATAATGAAAATATAAACAAAAGACTTTGCAAGATTTGTAAACAATGAAACAACATGCCAAATAATTGGGAAAAAAGCTTGCAAACATGAATTAAGTTTCCCAGAAAATTCAGAAACATTTTTTTTTAAATCCTAATTATAATTCATATTATCATTATTTATTATTATTAAATATTTTGATTTTATAAAATAATCCAATTTTCTGAGTATATAACCATTGATTATTGAACCTCTCCTTAACCTCTCCTTTTTTTTTTTTGTTTGTTTGTTTTTTAAGATAACATTCATTCATTCACTTCTCATTAATCACCTGCTTCACTGAAATGAACCTTACTTTGTTCCAAAACTTGTCTTGCAACCACCTTTCCAAGAACAACAGATTTCTGGGTTTAGGTGGGAGATGGGCGTTAAAAACAAAGTATTAAAGGCTTAAAAGGCTTTGTGGCTTTAGTATTAATGACCAGGGCTCATTTTTCATTGTAATAGAACATTCTCTGCCCTGCAATACAATACATTCCAGAAAGGAAAATTCTTTTCTGCTTTTCCCTTACGCAAGTTCTATTTTTGTTCTCATCACATGACTTCTTAGATCAAAGTTTCCATTTTAGATCTGTATGCATTTTGCATGAGTGTCAAGTCCTGACTTTTTGCATCAAAAATTTAATGGGAAAAAATCATTCCTCAAATGTCTAGGGCAAATACAAATTAAGGTCTCGAGAGGAAAGATACAGACATGAATGCCTATTGGGCTTTCAGAAAGAGTTATTTAATTTTCCAAAGGGATTTGGATAGCCAATCACCTCATAAAATTAATGAGAACTGAGCATACTCAGCCCCTAAGTGGCTTTGAAAAGCCAGTCCTCAAAATCCTCACTGGTAAATAACAACAGCTAACCGCTACTGATTTTCTAGTAAATCTCAGCACATACACAAATGTCAGCAAAATAGTATCTTTCGCTTTGCAGCTTTTGCCACCTAACATTCTGCTAGAGAAATGCAGTTATGTTGTGAAAACCATCAATATCTGTATATTTCTGAAAAAAAGGGAATTGCCGTATTAAGGCTGTTTGATGTACAGATTTCAATTTATATTAATCTTAAAACCCTAATTAATACTTAGCTCTCTAAATCCAGCACTTTAAATGTTACTTTTGAAGAGAGTTTTCAAAACCATAATTGAACTTGACAAAAGGCCAACAAAATACTAATCATTCACCATTTATCTACCTGTGGAACATTCTCATTGTGATGTTCTATGGTTTTTGCTGCAGACTTTCCATTCTCTCTAATGCCCTCTGCATTATCTCTAATTGAGAATGAATGGCAAAAACCTTTTGAATGAAGTCTCTTCATATGCTTCAAAATAATATTCTTTAACATGATTACCTGTTGCAAGTATTAAACATGGCCTAAAGTTATTTTGGATATATCGATGTGATCTATGTTTAACAAATTGAAAGATGAAACTAGGCTCTATTTGAAATTAATAAAAATTTATTTATACATCAAGCTTTTTTTTCCACTCTGTTTCAGCAATATGAAAGTTAAAGGCATGAACACCTACATACCAAATTAGTGAAATGAATGTATAATTTTGCTCTCAATTAAATTAAAAAAAAATCTAGGATGATTCTGTTCTTTTGTGTACTCCTTCCATGAAACTAATAATGAACAATAATTTCATGTTATGCAAAAGTTTTCCTTGAAAGTTCAGATAAGAATTTCATACTTCTTTCCCCAAAAAATTGCAGCAAAGAGAATATTAACAGTGGTGTAGCCCAATAAAAAGTACATTAAATGGGCCATTGGGTTGCTCAAAACTCATGTATAAAAACATCAATTTAGCAGAGTTTAAACAGGTAATGTAGACATTAAGCAGCAGTATATTTAATGAGAAAACATTTTCTGAACAATATGAAGGAATATCATTCCTTTTTTCAATTTTTTCAACTGTGTTTTCACAGTTGCATCCCCTTATAATGGGACATAGGAATAGTTTTCTTCATTTAATCATTAGGAAACAAAGAAACAAACAAACAAAACTCTAAGCATTTTTTTTTTCCTGCTAACTTTTCTCTTAGCAATACACTCACATAATGCACTATTGAATATTTTCTTTGGTGGTTTTGTCTAAATGTTACTCCCTTATAAATCTCTGGATGGGAAATCCTACTGTTGTCCTTTCGTTAACGGAAAGATACAAAGAGAAAGCTCTTCTCTTTGGAGGTGTAACAAGAGGACCCGAAGCAACAGAAACAGGCTGGAACATGGGAAAATCTGATTAAACATAATGAAAAACAATTTTTCAGGTAACCAGGGGGCTGACAAATCTCTGTATCTGTAGGTCAAATCTAGGTTGGACAAGGTCCTGACCAACCTCCTATGATTAGTCTTGTATTGGGTAGGGAGTTGAACTATCTGGTCTTTCAGCCTAAGCTATTCTGTGATTCTATGAAATGGAAGGAAACAATATATATTTAGATGCACTCTGTGATTCCATAATATCAGAAGCAAAGGATTTTTGTTCAGGATGCAGAGAAAACAAAATCAGAGTAAAAGATAGATTCAAGGACTAAATGTGCATTAAAACTAACTTGTCAAATAAATAAATAAAAGTGTGTATCTGATGGTAATTATCAAAATAAAACCCAGGAGAATTTTCTCATGGTGCAGTAGTTTATGAATTAGGGCCCCCTATGATAAAAAGGGAGCTAAAATGTTTTTCCTTTTCCCTAAAGAGTTTCTTTGTTTCTGAAGAAGAAAAATGTTCAGAAAATAATCTTTTTAAAGAGGCTTCATGATAGAAGACTGATACTAACTTAATATATTTTCCATTGCTTTTTAGGGCGAATGAGAGAAAAAGACCAATTTGCCTGGTTTTAATGAAACAGGTGAGGATTTGCTTCTGTTAGTCTTTCCAGCCTCCCTCGAAATAAACCCAGTTATTAAACTGTCATTTCAAGCTCTCCCTAGGTTTGTTGCAATGGTCCTATTGAGGTGAAAGAAAAATTATCAAGGCAAAATTATATCCCACTCCTCCCTGCCGTCCATAAACATTTCATAGTAGATACCCTTGTTGTGGTTCTCTGAAAGGAAAATACCTGAAAGGGAATTCATCTTGAAATGCACCTGTTGTGATAGATCTCGTTTCTCCAGGATTGGAAAATATGTGGAAGATATATGGAATATTTGGAAATATTCATTACAATACTTGGTATAAATAGTCTTTGGGCCAAAATACTGAAACATTACTATTATTTGATTCAATCACAAAATTCCTGCATTCTCATGGAAGATAACTGTAATACACCTTTATTTCCCAGTTTAAGAATTCCCTGTGGATCTTCCTTTGCAAACAACCTAGGTATGAACAGAAGATACACATGTGGAGATTTTTATTATTTTTCTCCTTTTCCCACTTTTGTGTAAAACCCTGACCACGTGAGATGCTGCAAGCCTTTGATTTCTGTTCACTTTGGAAGGAGCTGATGTGACACATCACTGTATCACCCCTGAACATCAGGGTTTTGGGGGAGGGCATTGGCAGAGCCGTTGGCAGAAAAACAGCAGCACCTGACAATTTTTAACATCTCTTCTGATATAACAATTAAGCTGCCAAGTTCTGTGCCATACAGGAATTGTTTCTGTAATAATGACCAATCAGGAATAAAAGGAACTACAACAAGAAAAAATGTGCTTTGACATATGATAATTTATTCACGGTGGAAGCTGATTGAACCACATTAGGGGAAAATACATTTTTTTAAATGATCAGGAGAGGAATGATTTTACCACAGGCAGATTCACATATTTCTTTTCAGTCTGCCTTGTTAGCTGGAAGGCATTGCATATTTTCAATATTCAGTATTAAAACACTTCACTGGGATATCTTCTCGAATGCAAACAAATGCAGAAAGGAAGGTGCATATTTCCCCACTCAGCAGAGCTGGAAGCCCTCTAGGAATGGCAATACTATATCTATTTACAGTAGATTTACACATCAGAGAGAAGATTCAGCAGGGTGGAATCATGTCTATCAATGCAGAAAAACCTCTCTGGTCATGGATGTATTTTATACCCCAGATATATCCAGACACACCCCATGAAATCATCCCAAGATAATCTTGAGAAATATGTTCATCAAGAAAGAATAAAAATGACTCAAGAAGGGTATGTTAAGGAGGAAAAAGTTACTTTTCCCCAGTTCCTACTAAGGCCTTTATTCTTTTCTTACTTTTTCATCCTGTAGTAAATAAGTCCCTCCGAACATATAACAGTTTATGTGATTTTATATTCTATCAGACAATCTCTTATTCTGAATAGGTCCAAGAAGACAACTTTCCTTAAAAGAAATAATCATGGCAAAAGCTTTTGTTTTCCCTTTGGATTTAATTCTAACTTTGAAGGAAAAAAACTCATAAATTTATTTATGGAGGAAAAAAATATTCAACTCAGCACAAAGCTTAGGAAAACTCTCACATAAAACAGTCACATACATTCCCTCGGATGAAAAGCTCTCCTCACTCACAATGATCAGAAATTGGGCATTGAATTAAAAGGTGCCACAGATTTCACATTCAAACTTCAGTCAGGCAAAACAAGGATTTAGAACATAATCTTTCTATATACATTTATATAATATATTTTATATATTATTTTCCCAAGAGAATATTCTACCTATGAATTACCAACTGCTTTTGTTAAAAAAAAAGTAAAAAAAAAAAATTACTGTCCACAGCCAAAAAGTAGCTTAAAAATAGCTATTTCATTCTCCTATGATTTTAAAGATGTTCAGCAATGAACATTACTGGATTGGGTCTTGAAGCTTACCGTAGATCTGTAACCTTGTAGAAACTGAGCTATTAATCCCCATGTCACAGCAATCAGGTAACTGACCCACTGATCCAATACCATAAGACAGTAACTGTGTGACTTGCAGGGCTACTGCACAGTGCCATCAACACAGATGATGTAAACCAGTCAGGGAATTGCACATGGACTTTTCTTCTAACTTTATTCATTAGTCAGTTTCACCTCAGACTAGGAGATATCTAATACAAGGGCCCTATGCTTGTGTTGTATGCTATTTCTTGCTGGTTTGAATGATGTGAAACTCCTAGGTGAGCTCAGTTCATGATGAATGGAGTACAAAGTGCCTGGTGGTTGAGACATTCTCCAGGCAGAGGGTTGTGAAAGTCTTTCCAGCCTGAAAACAGCACTGAATTTCATGCCCCACCTCAAATGACTGTTCTACTTATGAAACTTCCATTTTTTCCCTGTGCTTATGGGCCACCCCTCTGGTACAGTTTTACTTTGATATTTCTCACCATGCTCAAGCTGCACCAGGAAGATTCATGTTCTTCCTGTAAGTTCACATCAGGGGTGATGGGTGGGTTAGCAGATCAGCTAATGGTGGGCTGGCACCCAGTGGCTTAATTTGTTCTGTCTTTCTTTTGTTTCCAGGCTCAGTTCCTTATCCAGACAAATAATGTCAGGCAGTCAGTCATTATACAGCACTTGTATGAGCTCAGTCAGTAACAGTACACATGTCAACCCATGGAGTCTGAGCTGCTCTTGGTAGTTTAACTCTTTTACAGAATGACCTTTGTGCAGACTTAGCAACAGCTGATTTAGTTTGTTCAGCAATCGGGGGTTGCTGGAGGGTCTGCTATTAGGCTACACCAACCCCACATTGTGGTGCCTCCAACTGTATTCATTGCTCTTGGGGAGCACCACAGAGCAACCCTGGCTTCCAAGGGCTGCAGCATCCTGAGACCTACACTCATCTATGTGGAATGTAACACTCTTCTACAGAAGCATGAACTCTACTATAATCTTGAAAAAGTAGAAGGAGGCACTTGACCTCAAGAAAGACAACCCTGCCCCAGCCTTGCTTCAGTCTGAGGTGTCAGGTTGCAACTGAAGGCAATTATATGCCTTTGGAAGAGGAATGCCCATTTCAAATCATCTCTGTCATTAGTATTTTCCATTTTCTTGTTCCAAGCTGCTGTCTCCTCAAAGCCTGATTTTTTGGGTTATCAAAAACTTTGAGTCCCCACAAAATCCTCCTGACCACAAACCCATGTTGACTAACAAAGAGTTCTCCTAGCAGCTCCACAGACCAAGAACCACCTAGGCTATGCAGCTCCTAACTTCTGTAATATTTATTTCCTTACTGGCTTTATCTGTAGTATTTAATTAGTTAGCATATTCTGAGCTAGTCGTTTGGCACTGTTTGAAATAGTCCTAACTTCTGTACAGCTGAGGAGTAAAAGGAGAATTTTACAATATTGTTTGTTTTAGTTTACATATCTAGCAAAAAATGAACCCCTCTCCTTTTTCTTTCCCCTTGTTGACATCATGGTCATTTACTTGGTCCTCATATTTAAAAGTATATGCACTCAAAACAGCAGCCTCTCACTGCTCCAAAAGACTGAAGCTGGCTGCTTCTCAGCTGGCATTGCCCCTCCTTGAAATATGCACAACTCACATTCCCCAGTACAGCTTGCTGATTTTTGTGTCTATCTTTAACATCAAGACTATGGTGCTAAAGAGGAGGAATGATATGACATTTGAAAAGCCTCTTGAGAAAAAATGGCAAAGTGGATAGTACTAAAAAATCGTTCTGAACTTGAGATAATTTGAGCAACTCAACAGCGATGTTGCTCTACTGCTGTCATTGACAGGTGCTTCAGACAGCACATTTTCAAAGTACCCAAATACATCTGTGATCATCTCCCTCCAGAGAGATAATCTTTTCTGTGCTCAGGATGACCCACAGAAAGGTTATGCAGAGAAAACAATGGAGAATTATACCCTGTGGGCCACCATCCCTATGCTGTTGAGTAGGAACACCATGGAGGATTGCAAGTTCTGGATGTGCTCAGAGAGCAGCATCAGGACTCCTTCTTGGCTGTCTTGGCTCCAGTATTGGCACTGCAGAGTGGAACAAGCCACCAATAGTTTAATATCATTATCATCTTCCCATTAACAAACTCAGGGGCTGTCAATGGTTAGAAGCACCATCATTATGTGTCCTGCATGGAGATGAGGCTAAAGATGCCTGGGCTTTAGAACTGTCTTCCTGTGTGAGTCTGAGCAAAAAATGCTTCTCTGTCTCATTTATTCCCCTTGGTCTTTTTCTTGCTTAAACAGTTTATTTGGGAGACAGGAGTGTCTCTTGTACATATAGCATGTCTTTCCTTCAAGAGCTAATAAACAGCTCATATACATCCATGAATTCAGGGACCAAAATATTTTTTTTTTCTCCCAAATGAGTGTCACGTTTTTTTTTTTTTTAAAGAGCATGTAACAGTTGCAGGAAAAACGCAGAGACCCTTTCACAACAGCATGCATTCTGAACCTTGCCAGCGATATTTTAAAGGAGTGGGATATTTTAAAGCTTTAAACATCCAGTGCGTAGGAAGTGGCCTTTTTTCCCCAGCTTTGAAGGCAAGAATTAGGTGGTCAGATGAAGGAATGGAATTTTGTTATCGTGTTTTCAGAAATGCTCAGGATACCTGTACTTATGATACAGAAACCGACCCATGAAATGAAATAGCTAAGGGTTAATCCTATAGCAGAGTGTGCCAATTATAATATTTCTATCATAATATAGCAGAGAAGTGGCAGAAAGCAGCTAAGGGGGAGCTACTTCAGCTGGCTGTTCAGGAAATATGAGTTGCACATTTCCAACCCTCTTGAGTACCCCACACTCCCATAGTCCTTGTTGAACTGTAACTGAACTGTTGTGACTGTAGTCATTAACTCCAGAATGGAAAAGCAGAGACACACTCAGCGTTCAACCAATGCTGTCTGTGTGAAAACCAGTATCGTTAAATAATCCTGGAAGAACAGCTACCGGAGTGAAGTTTCTGACTACTATTCTTTTAAGGAATCATTTAAGAGGCATTGTTTTTGTCAACTGCCGTGCCAGACCACCAGGCCTGCTCTTTCACACCTATTCCTGCTTTATCCCCTGTTTATGTTGGTCTGAACTGTGATCAGGATCTAAAACATGGCTAGGGAATATGATAAGTTTTAACCTCAGCTAGTCTTCAACCAGGTTGAGCCTCCCTGTATTGGTATATATACATTCACATGCATACACTGGAAGGACTGGAGAGCCAGTAAGTGAATCAGATAGAATGGGGAAACATGGGCAGAAGAGGCCTGAGCTGCCAAAACAAATGAACCTCTATGACTTTGGTTTGTAACAATAAATGCTGTTATTTTAACCATAAAACCCTAGACACAATATTGGTCTTGACAACCTCTAACAATAGCAAATGTCACAGGCTGGTTGGTAGTTGCATAGACCTTTTACAGGTATGTATTATTTTTTCAATATGTCTAAGTATTTCAAATTTCAGTCATTTTAAAACATCATGATTTCTGCAATACTTATTCATTCTTCATCTTATACACTCTTATTTCCCTCAAAATCCACCTTGTTATACAGACTGCAATAATGATTGCATGCGTGAGAAGAATAAGGAGGATAAAGACAGAAAAAGGGATAGTAACAAATTTTATATTTTTCACTTTCGTTTTCTTTACATTTGGGTCCATAAGCTGGTGCATAAGAAAAGAGATGATGTCACTGTTGTTTCAATTACCAGCTTAATTTCTGTGTGTGCTGTTGTGTAAGAGTGAACACAAACTTTATTGGTATTTACATTAGTGTTTAGAAGATGTGGCAAACAAACAAATCACTACTAATAGAGGCAGAGCCTATAAGCTCACCATAAGAGGCTGTATAATGAGGAGGAACAGAGTTGTTCCCTGATGCACTGATGTTGGCTTCAGGGAGAGCTAATGAGACAAACTGAACACTGATGTGCGAGTTAAAGAAAACGGGGACTGTGTTTGCATTTCTTTCACAAAAATGCTCGGGCCTCCCTGCTCATTGCTCATGTACAGCTTTGTGCAGAAGAAAGAAGGCGGAGGAGGATGTTTACAGAGTTATTTGATACAGATGTGCTGCAATTTTGAGGAATAGGACAAGACCTTTTTTTTTTTTTTTTTCCTCTGTAAATTGGCATCTCTGACTCTCCTTCAAACAAAACAATTTTGAATTCATCATTCTAACTTTCGGTGGAGACTATTTCATGCTCAGCTAGATGAATTTCCTTTAGAACTCTTCATTACTGTTTGTTTCTTCTGATCATCTGTCAGTCTCAGTTATTAAATAAGGTATTCGATCCTACCACTGGAGTTCTAAACATCAAAATCAGCCAGGCCATAGCAATAATTACATGGAACAATACCAGCCATGTGTGGATAGTTCATTATGTCAAAACTTGCAACTCCTATGCACATTCCCAATTGTAACATACCAATTTATTATCTTTTTTCCTTCACCATAGGGCACTGAGTCTGGGGACCATGGAAGAAATGTTTTCTTAATAGCACATGCACATTTTGGCATTAGGGTTTTATTCTGCCAGACAAGCTAATGGGTCATGTAAGAGTCAGAGATATTACCATTTACAATGATCCCTAACAGCTTCCTTAATAAAGCACAATTTTAAAAGACATGCCTTTCTACTTCACAGGGATCTTTATGCACATCAGTCTGCAGACTCTTCCCATGCAAGCAAAAGTTATTATCCAATTAAACAAAGGTAAAATAATCCTGATGATAAACTGTTTGATTCAGTTGTCTAAACATAATCTTCTAGTGTCATTTTAAAGGCCTTATCACACATGTCTTGGCCTTCTGCAGGTTTTCTGCAAGCCCAGAATTACAGCTGCAAGTTCCTGTAGATGTCTCAGATACTCAGAGCTGCAGCAAGTCCTAGTGGCTACGCTAAAATATAGCCTAATGTTATCTGCTGCATAACCTAACATCTTAATATTGTGGGGAAGATTCAAGATACAATATATTAGTGTTAATGTTGTTGTTGTTTCTCTCAAATGTGGAGGCTGAAGTCTCAGGGCTCTGAGTGGATTGGGAAGATCTATATTTTTCTATAATTTTCTCCTGCCTCCCCTCAGCTCTGTCTTAGAGATTCAGTTGCCTGTGTTCAGGAACACTATCCTGCCTGAGTGGCTGTCACCTCAAGCACGTGGCTTCCTTTTTCTCGCAGAATAGCCCATGCTCACTGCTCCCTGATGCTGAAGACTGAGAGAAGGAATTGCCCATTAACATTTTTGGAAAACATGTAATGGGTATCCTTATCTCCTACAACGAGGTACAGCTAGGGCATGAAAGTGTATATATATTAGGAAACACAGTTATGCAGGTTTCTGCCATGTTTGTGTTCTTTTCCTCATTTTTAATGTCACTTGGGAATTAATATGACAGTAAGATTCATATTAAATGCTAAAATCTCAATCGCTGACCTTGTCATAGCTCTTCTGTGTCTGAGTGGACTTGTAGAGATAGCTGAAGCTCCTTCATTTCCCTGCACATGTTCACAGAAGGGAAGGAAATATCAGAAAGCCAACACCTGGTCACAGAGAAGAGATGGGTCATTACCAGTGCCTGATAGTGGTCATGACAAGACATATAGTGAAACACCCTGCCAAAGGAGAATGGTAAATCATCTTGACTGTTGGAAATACACTTTGACTATCTTTGTTTTATAAAAGCCTGTCTGGGTACAATGACCACTTGACGAAGGGACAGTGTTTTACAGGACAATTTTAACATATAATTCATATATATGCAGATATCTGGAGGCATGCAGCAGATAGCATTACTTCTCCTATCTGAAGACATTAGACAGCTGTACCTGCCTCCTGACAGCTGTTAGGGCAAAGGAAAACAGTAATTTCACTTTCACCAGTGACAAGAGAGGCATCTGGGATTGGGAGAGGTCTTTTCCCTGACAATTCTGTGGCTATTTTTGCATTTACAAATCAAATTGAATGCCCATTACACATGTTGCAAATGCTCATGCTGCATCTCAGCCTGGTGAAAATCTGCCTCCAGTAAATGCAGATGTCATTCCTGTGTTTTTCATTTCTCTTATTGACATGCTCTAGGATTCACTGAACTATCCACTTGAGAGGAGAGGGAGGAAAAGGATTGAATATTTATTTTATTGGTGGATGATTATCATTCTTCATTGACAGATGATTTCAGCACCGGCCACCAAAGTGTCTGCTCTCAGCCAAGTCCTATTCACAAAGCAAGCACAAAGTAAAAGCAATGCTGGGAACAAACATCATGGCATAGCATGAGAACTACCAACTTCAAAGCAGCTTACTATCCTTCTGAAATGAGACACTGTAGAGCTCTGAAGGTACCTATGCACCTGACTGCCACATGGAAGAGCTGAATAGAGATGATGTTTCTGTTCCCCTGAACAGCACAAAGTCTCCTTTTTAAACAGAGTGCTCACCATGGTGAGACTCTCCTAGGACAGAATGGGTTAGATTTCATGGGAAAAAATCTTTTTTTTTTCACCTGCTGGCTTTACTAGATTTAATATCCCAAAAGTTCACCATGAAATAGCCTTACCTCGGTGTTCATAAGATTTTCTGTTTGTTTTCTCTTTGCTGAACTACTCTATAACCGTAACAAGACTTTTATTAGTTGTACTGACATGTAAGGTAACCCTATGAACACCTAGTTGTTTGATAGGCTGTGAAGGAAAAGGCTCTATGCTCAGCATCAGCCACTGGACTGCAAAAATGCTGCAGTGCTTATTCTACTGCCCTGTAGTCATGCCCAGCATCTTTCCAAAGGCACACAATAAGCCACAGTCAGTAATTTCTCAGATAAGTTGGATACAACAAAGTTCCTGCAGAACTGCAGGTCCCTCAGGATCAAGAGGTGGGGGTAGGATACCCCAATACCTTATTATAAGCTGGTGCTCATCTGAAGTCAATGCTTCTTGTCATCGGAAACAGAACTGCTATAGAGACACAGGAAAGACGTGTGGTGGAGAGCAAGCGAAAACTCCCCTGTGTTTTGACAATTTGACTCAATTATCTTATTTTTGTTCTTTTTTCTAGAGTGCACAGTGCACTTTACAAGGCTAATGCTTTGCATTCTCACAGTGGCTTTCATCTGGGAGTCTTGAAGCAGTAAATAAACATTACTAGATTAAGTTTCTTTCCACCTGAAGCAAGGATGGTAAGTGGTATTAATTGCACTGATATTTAATTGCCAGCTCTCCATGGTAGGAGTGATGTCATCTTGGATGGCTTAAAGCCCTAAACACATTTATAGTTGTATGATTATACAAGCAGGGGAAAAAGAATGGTATCTATCTTCACTCCTTAAGTCACCAGCAAACCCAGGAACAAGATACATTCTGGCTCATTTGGCCAAGCCCTGTAGAGCCCTATAGAGCAATCGAAGCCCCCCATCTCTTTCTGTAAGCAGCCATTTGCAACAGAGGAAAACGCTAGTAAAAGAAAGGAAAAAGGAAAACAAAAAAGAAATAAGAAAAATAAAAGACAATAAATAAAATACAAACATAAAAAAAACTCCCCCCAAAAACAGTAATACCCTTGATGGCTCCTACCTTAGATCAACTGTTTGGCACCTTTCAGGAGCTTTCCTGGTCCTCTCTACAAGGTATCAAATCATATTCTGACTAAAGAGCTAGTGGTTGAAATACAGGTGGCAATTTTAGTTGTGCAAAACAACTGATAGGCATGCTCCAAAAGTACATATAGCATCATCTGTTTTAGGAGATTATTTCAGCAAATGGATTTCATGAGAGCTTGGATTTCACTTGGGCATTTTTTTTTTACTTCTTTTTCAAGATCTTTTCCACATTTTGTCTTTAAAATTCTACTCTCTCTGCAACTAGTTTTTTTTTCTATTTTGTTACCATGTTGTAAAACACAACAGCTTTCATTACCTATACTTTATATTCTTTTAATCTCCTGTTCTCTAGCTAGAACATTCAGCAAAAATTGTAAATTCTGTCTCCCAGGGAGTCTTGTTATTGCTGAGTTGTGTTTTGGACTTCTTTCTGTCTTTTTGCCTTTGAGTAACCAGCACATGATTTAACAAGATTAAAATCAATGAATGCCTGCTTAGAGACCAATGCTTATTAGACTAGGTGTCATCTATATTTTAGCTGGAAGTTTTGTGACTGTGGTGGGCCTCAAGGATACCCTTAAGGTACTCACATCAGCGCAGAACAGTTCTATGAAATTTTTATATCTCCATCCTTACTCCCTTTCCTTCTAACTTTTCTGCTTGTTCCTGGAATCTGTTTCCCAGCTCGGAGAATGGAGAAGGCAAGCAAGAATGAAAGTCAGTCTGACAAGAAATACACCACTCTAACAGAAGTCTCCCTGGTCTGTGCTGGTGTCTATTGGTGTAAGAGATGTATCAGATGCTATACATATGGAAAGAACTGAGTTCTTTAGGAGCCATCAAGACCCATGTAGTCTTTCTGACAGCTTCAATAATCTCCTTGAGTCTCAGAGCCCACCATCTCTAGTCTTGCTCTTCTCCCCCACTGTATGCCTGAATCCAAGTTTCAGTAAGCTATCCAAGAGCAGTTTTGTCTGTGCTGATGTTGCCTATGGGGTCTAATTTGCTCGCAGCTCACACTACTCACACACAGCACATTTTCAATCCTGCTGCAGATGTCTGCTGAGTGCAATCACTGGCTCCTCTTCCAGAGGTCTGGGCACATTAGGAGAGGTTAGGGCTAAACAGGACTGTTGAAATCATTGTGTTTCTCAAGACAGGTCATCTGGGCCCTGCATCTTGGTAAGTGCTTTGGACAATAACATATAAGACTCAGAGGAATCGGACTCTACACTGTGCTCGCGTATCATATCCTGGTTGCCACACTCTGTGACATCAACTTTTTACCCACTGCTGGATTACCTAACTGGTATGTCTGTGCTTTGCACGTCTGGGAGGAGCTGTATGCAAGGCCAAGTCATTTTCTTCCTTGTTTTTCTGTAATTGCTGCAAAATTCACAGAAACAGCTGGATTACTGGTGTGCTGAGATCCCTGGCTGTCATGATATCATTTCACTATTCCCTTGTATGATGTCATCAGGCATGACATCATAACTCTTTTACCTCTTATCCACTTGTTTAATACAGAAGTAATTTACACAACTCCTATATTATGGGAGAGAAGAGAAAAGCTTTCATTAATGTTTTAATCCTATCTTGAGCATAGGCTGACAAGTTAAGGCATATTGATATATGACCAGAACAACTTTCTAAATGATCCAGTATTGGAAAGTAAATTGACCTATATCTCATGTTCAGGCTATCTGCTATGGATAATTTTTATTCTTGCTTCATATTCTCTAACAAACATCATACCTTATTAAAGAAATATTCATATTTTCTTTCCCATGTAGTTTGTGATGCTGACAGAATTCTAATGTTTAGGCACTGAATTAATTAATTATATAGATTCCTTTAATTTAGTTCTCTTTACATGGTAGGTATTTAGGATTTTAGAGTTATCCTGCTATTTTTCTCTCAGGTAATTCTGGTTTTGTATTCTTTCATTTCCATTTAAAATAGTCTCTTTTTGAGCTGTTTTGGTAAAGAGCCTGAGGGTTTTTCTCCATCCCCATCAAATTACATTTATTTAAACTTTGAACATAAAGAAAATACAGGCATAAATAGAGACCAAGCTGTCAACTTGACTCATCATTTACCGTTAACAGGATTAACTGGGTACAGCAGCCAATGTGAAGAGCATCTCAGAGTACTGCCACATGATATATGGACATATTTTAGCATCGACAACCTTTTCTTTCTTTCTTTTTCTCTCTCTCTCTGTAAATATATGCATTATGTTTTCTATTTAATGACATCATATAGGGCTTCTTAAGAACTATCTCAGGTTAGGAGCAGAATAGGTCTTTCTTTGCTTACAGGTTTCCATGACAGTACAGGCAAAGATCCTTGTATAAATATGGGAAAATTGATTCCTTTAACTATGCTATACTAGGCCTTTAGGCTGGGATAAGCAGCATGATTATAAATGAAATATAAGGAGAAGAGCTGATCCACCAACTTATTTCACATAGCTCACCAGGCAGTCTTGAGACAATAAACATCTTTGTGCACCACTTGTCTTGATAGGCTTAGCATCTAATCAGTAAAAGAAATCACGATAAATCAAATCAGATATATTTTTCTCCTTTTGTTGTTAGGTAACATGATATTATGTAAGCTAATAACTAGATATTACATTCCAGAGATTTTATTTTTACTTTAAGATTCTGGTTTAAATCCAGAGAGTTTGTTCAATGATTTTACTTGGCTGTAGCATCAGAGCAGACCACTCATCTCAGAGATTATGCTCTGACACAGCTGTCAATAAATAGTATTTCTATTCAGTTATGAGTATGAACATCTAACTTTGCACACTGCTGCCACTTTGCTTCAAACATGTCTGTAAAAAGAAATGTGGACAGGTCATTCCAAACGTCCACTCCAGCATAGCATCTTCTCTCTGATTTCATGTAGCAGCTTTTTAAGAAAGGAAATTAAAAAGTAAGAATTTCATTCAATGAAAGAGACCTTTTTCAAATATGCAGACTAACTTAGCCCCGACACAGTGCTGAATAGGTACACTTGTCCATTCTCCCAGGAGCTGATTCAGGCAGGCCTGTGTTATACAACCGGTACCATATTTCAGGATCTGCAAAGAAGACAGTGCATGGATTCTTTCAAAAAAACACACGAAAATAAGCCCAAGAGTCTGAAAAACACCAAAGTGTTCGTACACAGTCTTCCATTCATTAGCAAATGTAGCTGACTGCAGGTATTTCTGTAGAAAAGCCTAAACGAGAACATGCTGAGGTTTGTTCTCTGCTTAAGCGGCTTAGTTAGATTTTGAATTGAATAACATCTGTGCACAAGGGTTGACAATGCATCCTTTTCTTGTGATAAAAAAAATCAAAACAATTTATCGTTCCTTTAATTAAAAAAATAACAACTCGCCTGAGTGCTTAGCCATATCTAATGACCGTGTTCCCTATTAGGATAGCAAATGACAGAATGTTCTTTGCCAGATGGAGGAATTTTGATTATATTCCTTCAAGTTCTCCCCAGTTTGCCTCAATGCCTAATGCTCTTTGTTGATTTAAAACCATGAAAGAGGAATTTCTCAACAGACCAAAACCCTGATGAATATTCCTGCTATTAGGCAGCAGTAAATAGGGAAAAATGGGCTTCTATAGGTATATCACAAAAAAAAAAAAAAAGAGAGAGAGAGAGAGACTGTTGGCCCACTGTGGAATAAGACAGGGGAAATAATAGTAACAAAAGAAACGAAACAGGCTGAAATCGTAATTTGTTCCATTGCCTCAATCTTTATTGCTATGTTTTTTCTGAAGTAATCCCAGGTTCTTGAAGCCATTGGGAAAGTCTGAAGCAGGGAATATTTACCCTCAGTGGTGGAGGATTAGGCTAGGGAACATACCAACCTGGGCATACACAAGTGAAGAGGTACTGAGTGCTGAGGGAGCTGACTAATATCATTGCAAGGACACTTTTCTGATTTTCTTTAAAAGGTCATAACAATGGGGAACAGAGGTTACTGAGGACTAGGGTGAAGCAAAGTCATCCTACCATCATGAAGGGAGAAGAGGAGGACCTCAGAAACTACAGGAAGGTCATCAGCAGCTCAATGCCTGTGCAAATGATGGGGTAAATCTTCCAGGAAATCATTTTCAAACTCATGAAGGCCAAAAAGGGGACTGGGCAAAGTCGGCATGAATTTATGAAGGAGAAATCATGCCTGACCAACTTGATAGCCTGTCTGATGAGACGAAGGGCCTAGTGGATGAAAGCAGTGGATGCTGTTCATAAGAGTCCAGCCTCAAGAATGCTTGCATATGTTTGTATACAAATGTTTGTATACAAAACTGGGAGGAGTGGCTGATACTTTTGCCACTCAGATGGACCTTGATAGGTTGGAGGAAGAGGCTGTTAGGAACATCATGATGAGCCTGATGAACAAAAGTCTCCAGGAGGATCTTATCAATGTGCATAAATAAATGATAGAGGGGCAAATAAATAAGATGATTGAGCCAGGCTCTTCTTAATGCTGCCAGTGAATGGGCAAGATGCAATGACTACAAGCTGAATTACATGATGTTCCATTTAAAAATAAAGGGAGAAAAACCATTTTCAGTGACAGTGGTTGGACACAGGAACATAGAGAAAGAAACAAAAAACAGAGATTTTTTTTGGAGACACCATCCTGGACAAATTGAAAACCCAACTTAACATAGCCCTGAGAAATCTGCTGTAACGGATCCTGCTCTGAGGAAGCACTGGAGCTAGAGGATCTCCAGAGGTAATTTCTGATCTCTGTTACTTTGTGATTCTGTGCTACTCCATAGCTCTACGGAATGAATACAAGGGTTTTTTTTGTTTTGTTTTGTTTTGTTTTTACTTTTTTTATTTGGTTTTGTTTTAATTTTAGGCATTTTCATATAACATGAAAATGTCTTTCTTATCAAAAGCTGGCTATGGAAATGGTAAATCCTTTGGGTATTTTTTTGTACATTCATATCATATTTTGACATACATGGAGGCTTCGTAGCACCCAGCTTTTGTTCCTAGCAAGTAGGAATGTGATATTTTCTTTAGAAAAGCCTTTGTCCTTTCCTTTCAATCCATTTTTTATTGGCAGTGTCCTAGACATCCTTTGAACCTTGACTGTGCCATCTAGGTTACTGTATTTTGCAATGACATCATGTCTTACCATTAGAAAGATCTTTTTCTCTGAAGACAGTAGAGCCTGTCTGAAAAAGCAGTAGCTTGTTCAATACAGTTAAGACTGCATGTTCAAGAAAGGAGCAGACTTAAAGTAAAAGGATACAGGCTTTGGCAGCAAATTAGTGAGGTCACATTTAAGTAATTGTAGTCACTAGGAACACAAACAAATCAGTGTCTTGACTCTGAAATAACAAGAGTAACTACATAAGGTCCAGTTGCTAGAGGAGACTAACGGGATGAGTCACCTATACCAGCTATGGCTATATTGGAGAGGAGAAAAGGCTTCTGTGTCTGCAACAAAAAATCTTCCAGCCTTTGGGACATTATTAAGTTTCTGAAATTCTTGAGGTTTCCTCATCAATTATAATCACAACAGGCAATGGAAAGTCCTTCTCTAAATTCATGAGATTGTATTAATATTAACATCCTACCACTAATGATGTTTTATATGAAGTGATAAATTTAATCCCAATATTTAATGATGTTTTATATGAAGTGATAAATTTAGAGAAGGAAATGTTATGTGGATGTTGCAAATTGTTCAAGGACTTTTTATAGGATACAAAAGAAGCCATGATTTCATAAATGCAAAAGATTTTTCATTATACACTCACACACAAAGGGTCTTAACTAAAAGAGGTGTTACAGGACCAGGTGTCACAGTAAAAGAGGAATTACAATTCTAGTTTAATATGCAATACAGTATAATATGGAAAAAGAACAGTTGGATATAAGGAATTCCAATAGCATATTTAATGCAGGGATCTGAAAAAGTAAGCAAAAATCACCACTGAAGTTTAAATGGCCCAGTAAAAATCATGGATCATGGTCCTGTAAGTAAGCATAATAGAATAAAGGTGAGTTCTGAAGTAATGCATCCACTATTATATATGTGAATGATAAAGTACCAAATAAGGCTGAACAACAAGGAAAAATGCTCGGTGTATACTTTTTCTTTGCATTATAAAGTCAATGAAACAGAAAGTGTATCAATGTGGTTATGTTATAAGCAGTATTTTCTAAAACTGACATTTTTAAAACAAGAAGCCAGAAAGCCTACCTTTAAATATCATTTAAGATATTTTGATAAGATGTAAACCAGTAATAGCTTTTAAAAAATTTGGTAGTCAAGAGAGATCCTAATGGTTGTACGGTTGTAAAGACTATTAGTCTACTTCATATTTTTATGTAGGGCAGACATATCTTACAAAAACTGAAGATTGCTTAGTCTGGCTTCAATCCCAGAGAAAACAATGTGATGACAAAACAACTACTCGATACACAAAGAAGTGAAAAATATGAGTAATGACTATCCATATTGCTCATCACATAAATATGTCATCTTTCTGATAATAGTAGAAGTACTAAAAATAATTTCTCTGATAATCTGGGAACAATGAGACTTTTTTACTAGCCAGGATTTTTTTAAATAAATAAATAAAGTGTTTCACCTAGCAAGGGAAAAAAAAAAGGAGAAAAGAGGAAAAAAAGAAGGTGAAAGGATATTTTGTTTAGACATATATCTGAGGCTAAATATCAACATGACAGAACTATTTAATGTAAAAGGCAACAATGCAACAATAAAGCTTTATTAAAATTAATAATTCTGGCTAGAATTTAAAAGAAGGCTTTTAATCATAGCACCAGGCTGACTTTAGTATTTAGGTTTTATGAAGTTTGCCTGAGCAGTCTACAAAAAGCATTACATAACATTGTAGTGAGTGATAAAACGAAACTATATTCAATGACATGGAAGTCTTTTCCTATTCTATCTTGCTATTATTCCTCTATCTGACCAACATAAACATATTCATGTAGTACACTTGAATTTCTGCAGGGCATTTGAGAAACTGCTAAAAATATTCTCATATCTAGACAACAAATAAAACAAATATTAAAATGGACCAAAGCAACTTATTCCTGATAAAGAAGAGCCATCATTTGTTAATGAGATGTCCTCTGAAGAATCAGTTATAGACTAATTGACAATTGTTTTTAGCAAAGAGCTAAATAAATATATCAAATCAAAAATAATAAATATATCTGTTTGATATGCTTATACAAATAAATAAATCAAGACATCTTGAAAATTAGAGAAAATTGGTGAGATAATAAGACAGGCTTTTGCAATGGAACATTCAGAGGTATCTCTAAATCGTTTCTGTATAATCAATTGATCAGTAGATCAGGATATTTAGGATAAGCCTACTTTAGTAACAACTTTTAGAAAAACATGTATTTAACCATAGACAATCATCTCAACATGTTTTCAGTGAAGTGTTTTTAAAAAGAAGGCCTAAAATCATCCTCAGAAGTACAAAATAGGGTGTGTTGAAAAAAAATAAGAGAATTGTCTTGTCTTTGTGTAAGATGAATTCTAGTCCAAAAAGTTATTTTTCCTTTCCTGGCCTACCTCTATGCACAAAGAAAGAATAGAGCACTAAAAGTTAAGAACTTGTGGGATCGTATTTGAAGAACTTCCTGGATCTCAGGCATACAAAAGCAAATTCCCATGCGCTCTAATAGGAATGGGCTGGAAAACCGGAGCAGAGTTGGAATTTATAGTATATGTTGTCAATGGGTAAAAGCTTGAGAATGGTTCTAAGTGTTTAAACTTATATAACCTTTTGAAGAATCTTAGATACCTTTCTATATGGCTATCTTCTCACTCCTGGAAGACAAAATGCCTAGGACTTCCATACACAGGAGTCAAACTGAATGGTCCTGGTAGATCTTCCTTGAAGACTATCTTCTTACCTCAGTAAGCCTTACAGAGTCTTTTTATGTCTCTTAATAATTTAATAAGTCTTACAGCTTTACTTTTAAACAAATGACCATTAGCCTGTTTTGTGAACTGATCATCAGCCTTTGATAACTGATAGAAGTCAAAAAGAAGTTTAATGTTCTATCAGTTCTATGAAATGTATAGATTTTGTTGCCGATTTTTAGCAATTATACCTGAAGCATGAGAAATTGGTAGAAATGAAGACAATCCAAGGAACAGAGAGACTACATATCTTATAAGAAATCAGAAATCTTCCTTTTAGAGCTTAGCTTTTTCATTTATCCACAGACTAAAATGAGGATAAATAAATAAGAAATAAATAAAGGACAGATTTGGAACTAGGGAGTTATTTTCCACATGTTAAACTAGCTGGTTCTCAAAGAAATTTTCACACTTTGAGCACATAGCTACAGATTTTTATATCTGGCCTGCAAACCCTTCAACACATATGAGAACTCATTTTTCTCCTCTGTCTTTATTAGTGTAATGGGCAAGACAGAATAAATGGCAATCCACAGGGGATCTGAATACTGGGTTTTATTTCCTGAATCATCAGGATTAGTTTTTTTATACTCTTTGGCTATCTCACTCTAATGCTATTCCATCCATTAAATTCAACCAGGTCTTGACACACCTTGCCACAGGGAAGTCACTGTGGGTCTGGGAACATTCGATCAGAAAGCTGAGTTGATTCTTGCTGTGGAGATGCTCAGGATTCCAGTCGAGGTGCTTCTGGGAAAGGTTGCTGATGTCCCTTGCCACTTGCCTCTATAGATCTCCTCCATCTCCAGGATCTTCCCTCACCTCCAGAATGTTTCCTCTAGCCATAATCTTCAACCTTACTATAGTTCCCCATATCCTTTCTGAGATCACTTCTTCTTTTCAGGAACCTGCCTTTTCTTTCCAGACACTAAGCCCCCTGCTTTCTTGGTCTGCATAGTCTATGTGCAGCAAAACATGGCTATGCCTCTTTAGGAACTGAAGCATTCAGGATGTATCATTTCTGTTTAGTCCAGGCACTAGCAGAATTTGCAGCCAGCCTGTACTGACTGCAACTACCAAGTAGCTGTCATCTGCTTGAGAGTTCAGGAGTTCAATTTTGGACATTTCCCACAAACAAGCACATACACCCAATTATCTGCCACCTGTCAGCTTTCACAATTTAAGCTATTATTCACCTCTAGCAATTGCACAATAACTTATTCTTTTACAGACTAGAATTCTTTTGCCTGACCCAAGTTATTGATCTCGATCTATGGAGAACTGTGAAAAATGAAATGTATTTCTCTCCATAAGAAATCACCTAGATGATATACTGATTCCTTCTGAACTTCAACTCCTTAAAAATGCACTTCATTTCTTTTCTTAACTTATTATATATATCTTTTAATTCCTCTTAATTCTTGGTGGCTTATACTGGAATTATCAACACAAAGTTCTCTTGTTCTCAAGATATCAATGAAAAACAGGGATTATCTAGTCAAACAAGATTTACTTCCTTGCCTCCCTTTCTCCAATGACTCTCACTTCAGTTGCCCAACTGTCACAAAGAAACTTAAAGCAAACCATAAAGGATTTACTTACAATATTAGAACTCAAAAGTTGCTTGCTGCATTAGGTCAGACTAAATAATAAAAATGACTTTAAAATGATGATCTTTACAGGTCCCTTCCAACACTAACCATTCTGTGATTCTATGTTGATTATCAACTCCATATTGTATCAGCTTGTCTATCAAGATTTAGGAGAGTGTGGAAGAAGCCATGCTAAAGTCAAGTTAAACAACATTCACTACTTTTACTTCATCCCTCAACCCAGTCATCTCATTGTAGAGGCCTATCACTTTGGTCAGGTATGATTTCCCCTGCTGACTTGTCCTAAATCATCATTTTCTCAGTCCGTTTTTTGTCCTTAATAAGTTTGGAAATGATTTCCTGGAGGATTTGCTCTACCATTTTCCCAGGGATTGAGCTGATGCTAAACATCGGGTAGTTCCCCAGATACTCCTCCTCTCTTTTCTTAATGAAAGAAGCCTCCTTTACTTTGCTTCACCCTAGTCCTCAGGAACCTCCACCTATTACCATGACCTTTCAAAGATGATCAAGAGTTTTCTCGAGTGTCCAGTGACATTAGGCAACTCCATGTCTTCTTGAATTAACGCACAAGGACTTTGGATTGGTCTCCATTCATACTGATTTCCCAGAAAAGGCATGCTATCTTTATCCATATTAATGTTTTATAGGTCCTTTCTTTCTTGTGTGTATACTCTTGGCATGGACCCCCATTAGCTCTTTTTATTTTTTTTTATGGTCTCTGCCTACAGAACTATGAATTCTTTGTTTGCCAACACCAGCCATCATCTCCTCACTTGTTTGGGATCATCATTTCCCTTTCCCAGTAATTTAATTACTTAGGGATTTATTCCTGTTACCCTCACTAAAATCTTGTCTTATTGACATTATTGCTTATTAAGTATGTTTTATGAAGTGTAATACAAATGTAATACAGATGTTCCTGAAGTACCTCAGCAAATACAACTCTGTGTATGAACTGGAGAAAAAGTGCTTGATTTATTTTTATTTATTTATTTAATTAATTACAGAGCTATTCTCCTTAAAGCTTTTTAATGTTTTTGTCACTTAAATATAGTCACTGTGGTGGGCAAAGTGAATTAGCATACGCATATATAAGTATAAGTGCATAAAAGTATAGAATATTAGAATTACAGTATTCTGAATAGCAGATCTGTTGATTAAGCCAGATAAGTATTTGCCTGAAATTCCATCCATTGCAATGTAGGGACATCAAAATAACAATGTGGCTATGTAGCAATTTGTAGGATATTTCTGTCAATTGTAAGTTTATCCACAAGTATCCTATGAAAGCCATAGACATTTTTGAAACAAAAAAGTGATGTTTTTGTTGATGTTTGGGAAAAAGGCATTTGTTTATGTATGTATGTATTTATTTATTTATGCTGGAAGTCATAAAATAAATCATTAACTGTGGATCAAAAAAAAGCTCAAAACCTGGCAAAAAAAAAAAAAAAAGACCACCACAATCATTATGAGAGAGGTCTTTTTGCATGTACTGGTTATTTAAGTTCATCTGTGGAAGGAAGAAATAAACATGTCAGGATTCATCAGAAAGTCTGCACTTAATCTTACAAAGTACACAATACAACACTCAGCAGATCAAATCCAGTAGAAGTTCATTTCATAAACTTCAACTTTTGCAGAATCGACTGCTTTATTGCTCTTTTATCTAACATGAATTCTGTCTGAAAAGTGTTCTGCAGTTAATGGATACCCGTTGCATCTGATGTATTCATACTTTCATAACACTTGCCACACAGTTTTGAGTCATTTGAATTCCAGAAACTTTAGTTCTGACTTAAATTGTTTTCATACTGTTAGTTTTATTGTTTTTTATTCAAGTCTGAATTATTTTCCCCTGTGTTCAAATGAAGCAATAACTTGAGCTGCACTGAACAATGGTAGGATCTGGGAAGTTATGAGAAGAAATTTTAAAGGCCAACCTTTCTCTTAGGGTGACTGGACACAATATGGGGCAGAATTTTGCTGACCACATTAAACCCATCCAAAACAAATTTCCCTCCTTTCCAAAGCTAGATTTTTATTATCAATTAGGCTTCAGTCTTTGCTGTTATATGTGTGTAATTTTCACCATGTAGGCAACATCAATAATTGCTTAAGCACTTAATAATAGGCTTAAGCACTGTAGAGACCCAAATAATACCCTACACATGATCAGTGATGTTTAGCATGGAATAGAGGACAGAAAAAAAAGTTTCCTCTCCACCCTAGGCCTCCTTGCTTCCATCAACTCCAGCAAAGCACAGCTACAGAAGTAAGCCTATATAATTATTTCCACTTTGCTGCTGTAACAACTGACATACAAGGAAGGAAAGCAATTCAAAAAATCACAGTGGGTGATTTGTGAATCACAATATTCACAAATTTTGGCAGCAGGCCAGATCTGGTACCTGTTTTCCCAAAATCAAATCACTGTGCCCATCACTAAGGATGTCTTCCCTTTTGAGAGCTTTTCTTATATTTTCCAGTGACTGCCATTCAATAATGCAAAAAAAAAAGTAATAGTTCATGCAAGGATCTGATTATATTGGAATACCAATAAGTTCCAAAGGTAAATCTGATTAAAATGTGCAAATGTAAGGAATGTATATGCAATTACATGTTAAAAAAAAAAAAATCTAGCCATTTAATTGCTTACTGTAGAGAGGGTGCAGTTCTTAAAGAGACAAATGTGTAATTGTGTTAGTTGTGCTTATTAAGTGAATAATATTCCAATCCCCTGTTTTTATAGACAACTGATCTAGAACAGGAACTGCCTTCAAAAGGGCTTTTACTGCTCACTCCCACTTCTTTAGACAAGCATGGCAGCCTAGTGTTCTATGTATTTCTAGTGATCACACAGCTGTGAGGTTACTAACTCACTAGGTGATCCAAAAGGAAAACTACCCTCTAACCTTTAGGTTAGCCTGTTAGATCAGCAACTACTCAACAGTCCCCTCAATTTCCTGTGTGCTTATTCTTGCATTGTCCTTCAATGATCAGCATGGGATCTCGATTAGGCGTGGAACTACATGGAAGAACAAATGTTGATGTGGATTTTCCATTTGCATAATGACCCACTAGTCTCTAGGTGGGGTATACTAAACTCTTGGTAAATGACACAACATACACACACACGTGCACATCCTAGTCAAGAAATACGTATTAAGCTTCCACATGAGCAGCAAGACTAGCAATCACAGAGCAAGAGCAAGTCAGTTGAATAAAAAACAGTGTGTGGAAGAGATGCAATCTACTGAGAACTTAAAGGGTGAAGATAGTTATGAGTATGACAGGCTCAGGCAGATGACTCTGCGTCAAAGGGCATTACTTTCAAATTCAGATGCTCATATTTGTTATTATCCTACAAAACAGTCTTTTTCACTAAATTTTCCACGTTGCTCAGTTCTGCTCATGCAAAGGCAATCATTGCAAAGGTGTACTGAGCCAGTACAGACACTATTAGAACCAATTAAGCAAAACTGTATTCATGATTGGCTCTTTAATATGGATTTCACTGTCAAAAGGATTTGTAGACTTTGACTGAAGAAAATATTGATCAGTCATTGCAGCACACTGCAAATCAAGGAGAGCTACAGACAGGGAAATATCTGAAAAGGAAAATAACCTTACCGTAACAAGAAATTATTGTATCTGCACTTGGTTGCTTTAGTGTTAGACATGTGTTAGCAGACACCCTCAACACTTTCTGCTCTAATTTTAATCTGTGTGTTTTTGAATATCTACCCATGATTTTGTAATATGCCAGTTAGTATGTGTGTACACTTTCATGAATACATTTAGTTTTGAAAACTCTTGACAGAAGTAATACTTTAAGGGTAGTGAGATGGCATTTTTTACACAGTTATTTGGTAAATACACAATTTGGAGATTTCAAAGCTATCCTGTTGTTATGATAAAGTCAATATCGCTGCAAATATAATCTGTGATGTTTTTCAGATGACAGTAAAAATGACCTGAATCACTGTCCATCTTACACTTGCCTTAAAACTTTCTAAATCCATGTTTGTTATATGGCATATAGAAAAATATCACAATCCTGTTGGATATTTTTTGCCTGTGAGACAGAAAAGTGCTTTTATCTCCTACCTACTAATAAGCACCTGAGGAATGAAGAGACTAAAAGAAAGACTAAAAAAAAAAAAAAAAAAGAGGGAGGGACATTTGGTATTCTGTGACATTTTCAAAGATGTCCATGACCTGTTTAATTACTAGGCACATCTTTACAGCTGTAGGTATGCAATATTTTTAAACATGTTTCCCTAGAACTCTTGCCCAAGGTCACAAAGAAGTGTACGAAGGTACAAAGAATTTAATCTAGGACTCATAAATGCCAAGTTACTGCTTCATATATAGGACCAACCTTCCAAGTAAGAAAAGTCAGAAAGTGGAAACGGTTGTGTCAACTGAGCATCCATTGGTTTAAAAGAACAGTTCTGAATGTGACTTAGCTCAGCGTGGTGATATTGCATTCTTCTTTGCAGCCCCTGTGACCTGAAGTCACACCGGATGCATCCAGGACCCTCCAGACATGTCTGTGGGTCACTGGCCATCCCTCCTAAGAGACAGTCTTCCTGCCAAACACTCAGTGACAGTGTTAATATACAGATATTTTCATCTCTAGGAATACCTCAAATGTGAGAGGAAGAGAGGGACCACAACTGGGTATCCGCAAGGCCGTAGGAGTTACAGCATTCTTAGGAAGACAAGTCTTATTCATGGCTTTTCTGGAGAGGCTTTTGATAAACACAGACCAAACTATGATTATGCAGAACAGCTAGAGATATTTTTGATGAAGAGTAATGCATGAATTTTTTACATTATGTTAAATAAGTATTGGGTGCCTTGGGGTCAAAACACTGATGCAGGCTTCAGCAGTTTGACGCATTAGCTGTAGTTCACAGAAACACTAAATGTCACATTATAGGAGAAGACAATTCTGGGAAAAAGTCCTGACCCTTCTGCAGACTCAAAAGTGTCAGGTTTGTTTTGGTTTTGTTTGGTTTTGTTTGTTTGTTTGTTGCAAACATTTTAACTCTACCAGCTGCAAAGAGGTAATCTCACCACCAAATTCAAGGTTCCAGAAAGCAAGAAACAGCAGGAGGCAAAGATATATCATAGTTATATTTTTGACATTCACATAGAATCACAGAATCACAGAATAGTTAAGGTTGGAAGGGACCTCTAGAGATCGTGTAGTCCAACCCCCCTGCTCCAGCAGGGACACCTAGAGCATGTGGCCAGGACCATTGTGAAGATCTCTAGAGAAAGAGACCCCGCAGCCTCTCTGGGCAGCCTGTTCCAGGGCTCTGTCACCCTCATGGTAAAGAAGTTCTTCCGCATATGGAGATTAAACTTCCTGTGTTTCAACTTGTACCCATTACCCCTTGTCCTGTCACTGGCCACCCCTGAGAATAGTTTGTACCATCCTCCCTACATTCACCCCCAGGTACTTATAGATATTGATCAGGTCTCTAGAAGCTCCACATCCCTCTTGTACTGTGGAGCCCAGAACTGCACACACTACTCCAGGTGCTGACTCACCAGAGCTGAGTAGAGGGGCAGGATCACATCCCTCAACCTGCTGGCAACGCTCCTTCATCCAGGATCCCATTGGCCTTCTTGGCCACAAGGGCACATTGCTGATTCATGGTTTACTTGCTGTCAACCAGGATTCCCAAATTCCTCTCTGTGGAGTTCAGTTAACTAAACTGGGGAGGAAAGTGCAAGGGATAGAGGAGCCAGTATAACTGTTTTGTACAGTACATCCATTCTGAAAACATTTGCACTAGCACATTTTATCTTGGCTTCTGTTTTTTTCCAGGCTCCTGACAAATTATTTCCAGATTGCTGATGTTCCCTTTAATTTGCTTTCATCATTTTTCTAAAGGATATATATATATATATAATTGTAGAGATGTTTTCAGATGATTTTTTAAGAGCAACTTGAAGATTGGTAAAAGACTTCAGTAATGAAATTTCATTAACTTCTCACCGAAAAGCATAATTATATCTCTCTTGGTCTCTGTAGCACTTCATTAATAGATACAAGGCAAGGAAATGACCTTTCTTGTCCAAATGATGTCAAAATTTTTGATCACATTCTAACTGATTAAGCTGCGAAAAGCTGAGTAACTTCTGAACTCTATTTACTGAGAAAAGTCCTACATATGAAAGAAGCCAGAACTGAAAACCAGGAAGACTAGAGAAAAAAAGTAAATTGAATCCTCCTACAAGGAAACCTTGCAGAGTTACGACCTGGATGAAGGCACAGAGTGCTCCCTCACCAAGTTTGCTGATGATACCAAACTGGGAGGAGTAGCCGATACCGCAGAGGGCTGCGCTGCCACCCAGAGGGACCTGGACAGACTGGACAACTGCGTGGTGAAAAACCTCATGCAATTCAACAAGGGCAAGTGCAAGGTCCTGCACCTGGGGAGGAATAACCCCAGACACCAGTACAGGCTGGGGAC
>NW_010579542.1:12966-83449 GCF_000705375.1 Tinamus guttatus
CAGGGTCAAATAAACATAAGAAAAATACATGTTGCAGAATACAGAACAGCCTTTATGCAACACATGTGTCACTATTATTAACTCTCTCCCGTTCCCAGGTGAGCAGAGTCTGTTAGCTAGAGTCCCTGTTCACAGAACACAGGGTAAGGATGTGTCTGAAAGTCCCCTAAAACTGCTCAACACAGAGGAAGTGAGGCACAGTTTTCCTTGTTTTAGTCACAGCAGTTCTCTTTCTTTGGCCTTCTGTATATTACCAATGCAAATTAAGCTACAAATTTGGGTTTTAGAGCTTAGCAGGTGATCAGTGAAGAAATTTCCACAGGGAAAAAGGGTTGAGTAGCAGGAAAAAAAGTTCCTTGCCACTAAAATGCACATGCCTGGAAAAATCTACTCTTGTGAGCAACTGTGGAGAAAGCTCATCATTTGGGACATCAAAAATTCAGTCCTGCACTAGTCAGGCCTGCACTAGCCCCTGGGGAAGGCCCGGAAGGGAAACAGCAGTAGTCAAAGGAGTCTGGCGGGGATGTAGAGAAATGCTCCTCTGTTCCCCTCTTAGAGCAAGAGTGACAGCACCAAGAGGGTTATGCCTTCCTCAACGTAGCAATAAAAAACAGGGTACCACCACACTCACCATAAAAAAAAAAAATGGCCTTTGCTTGTTTTACGTGCTATAATGCAAACACAGTCATCACTAGCAAAGACAGTAACGCTGTACCAAAGTTAGCTGAGGTTGGAAGTGAGATGTAGGATTCCCAGACATCCAGATGGAAACAGAGTTACCCTCTGCCTTCAGCTCCTGCTCTACCCTTACACATTCCAGCTGACCATAGACATTGAAAGACCACTTCCCAGATATTATCATCCTAATTTCCAAATTCAGCACCACATTTTAGGCAGAAAACAAGTCTTTGTACTGATTCAGTCAGGGGACACTACCAAGCCATCAAAGAACCAGAAATGGATGACCTGAATCTTTTCTTTCTGCAGAATACAATGGTTGCTTAACCTAGGAAGCTTCATCACTCTGTTTATGAGTCTTTCAGACTACAGAAAAGTGCCACTCAGTTGCAAGGGGCCATTTCTCCATTCACAAACATTGTGAAGGGTATTTGACCTGCTTCATATAAATGTAAAAAACATGTGCTCTCCCAATTGGGATCTGTGTGAGACAAGAATAAAACCCAAAAATGTTCTCTAATAGAAAAGAAAATTTCTCACTGATACCTCTTCATTCGAATGCTTAAAATACCATCAAATGCCATGGCTTCTTTTCTGAGCACAGTATGAAGCCCTTTCTTTCAATGGCAACAGAAATACACAGCAGGCTTGTAGGCAAAGCCTGCTGCCTCACATCACCATAATAGGTAGATTCACAAAACTCTTTTACAGCAGCACATACATACATATATACATACATAAACATATATACACACATACATATGCATGGTATATTGTTAGACCAGTCCACTATATCTAGACATTAACAATAAAGCCATAAAGGTAAGAGAAACAAATGATGGTGAATGGCTGTAGATCTACATGCCTTTTGATGATCTACAATCCTAAAATATTTAAGCATCTGATCTAGGCTGAACTTCTGACTCTTTCACAAGTGCTAGTTGCCTACCTACTCATTTGATAGCTCTTTGAATGCCACCCTTAAGGAAAGGTCATTTGTGTGTTTTTCTTCTGCAAGATACAGAACAGACAACCTACTGGCTTTTGACATGGCTCCCTTGTGCTCTGTGTTCTTAGGGTGTTTTTACAAGGAAGTTCTTAAAATGCAGAAAACAGGAAATTTGTGCCGAGACCACTGATTTATGAACTAAAATGTCATAAATTCCTTGTTTGTTAATCATTGACAGAACATAAAATATTTCCTGTATTATATTTCTAACACAACCTTTTTCTTTACATGTTGCCAAGTTACTGGAAATTCAAATGTAAAGTGAAAACATTCTTCTGCTTGTGTGAAAGTTTACCTTCTAGGTCAGCCATATACTCTGACTTTGGGAGTTAGTGATAAAGTAAACACAGCTATGGTCCGTTCAGATCAGAGACAAATTATTCATGTCACTGTAAGCCTGAGGACAGTCTACAGACTGGAAACATAATTCTATTTAGTTGCCTTCTGACTGGTTTTAAGATGCCAAGTCCCCTGAAGAATAGCTTCCAGACTGTGAACAAGGCAGGCATGAGAGAGGAAAATATGTTGCAAAAAACTATTAATGTTTTGCAAATACAAGCCTTTTTGCTATAAAAGACCATCAACAACACTAGGACAATGAGCTCCTATCAGCCATAAAACTCTATAAGGTAATCACTTAACATCAAATACCTGTCCAAAATACAAACTGATATTTCTAATTGTATAGGCAGGATAGAGGCAGGTGCTCTAGGCAACGGGTGAACAGCGCCAACTTCCATTCCTCAGGATAACCTGTGTTGGTTTATCCTTTCCAGCATTCCCACACAAGGAACAAAGTACCTCCTCCAGATACACCAGCTTATTTTGTTCCAAATGTGTAAAAAAACTTTGTGCTCATAGAAAGTAGCTCTATAGGCAACGTGGCTGAGTTGAACTCCTCAATATCTGCCACTAGGTACAGTGCGTGGAAAGGAAATGCAACTTTCTACATTGCTTGGTTGTCTCCTTCCCAATGAAAATGGGGAAGGCCTTGGGTGCTTGAGAAAGACAATCGATCCAAAGGACATTAACTAGTACTACATGTTTACTGTGTTGCTTCTAAATCTCTGTTACAAGCTCCTTCACATTCAGTCTGTTCTCCTGTATGACACTAGGAAGACACAAGAAGTTTACCTTCAAACAACAGATTTCTTAAAATCAGCTGAGATTTAGAGGATTATTTTCTGCTAAGGTTTGGGGGAAGCTTGTCTGTCAAAGATGCCTTTTCCAGGTGTACTCCATACAGTTCTGAGAATCATAGCTCCTACAGGTCCTAAAGGAAGCTTTCAGCAGTGCAAGGCTATGAAAACATCCATTGGGACTTATATTCTTCTTCACTTGGACACTTCAGAGAAGTTATAATTGGGTGGAGATGCTGTAAAATATTTTAAATACAGCTTCCAAGGTCTCAGGTGTACAAGGAGAGGAATCCAGGCACAACCACTCAGGATTATATCACTAGAAGTCATGACGCAGGAGGCAGGCTCAACAATCTCATTTTACACAAAACAAGAATGAAGTTATTATTGAAATGCTCTGGAACTCAAACACTTCCAAATAAATCCAAATCACAAGGGATCTTATTGCACAAAAAAGATCACACGACACAAAAAGAAAACTGCCTCCTTACTAAAGGAAAAGGGGCTACTTTTCCTTATGCACTGTCACCTCTGTGCTCTACACAATCACTCAACTTACAAACCTTCTTTCTTTTCTTTGTCACAGCAGGTTTGGAGTCTGATTCCTGATGCATTGCTCTCGATTCCTCCCTTGTCTTCTCACTAGCTTCATCATCTGAGGAATCTGATGAGAAAAAAAGAGTTTTGTTACGCTGTTTTTTTTTAAACCACCTTCTACCTTCACATACAGAAACAGGGATATGTTCAGTTGAAGGTTTGTCACAATAATATAATCCTAAAATTGGCAATAAACACAGCTGTAACAGAAATTAGTATCATTTTACTGGTATTTGATATTTACCTAAAAAAAAGGTACAATTTTGCCTGTTCCTCACAGTATATCATCTAGAAATAATCTTTATTTAGCTTTCTGGTACTATTTGCAGAATCATCAGATACACCAAATACAATTACAGACCTATTTCAGCAAATCTTCAGACCAAAAAACAAGAAACAGCATTGCTGCTGGAGACTAAAAAAAAGAACGGCTCTTTGAACCAGAGCTTCACTTAGAAAGCTTGCCTGCTAAGCTTACTGACACTTCTCTTGGAATGAGTCATCTCCTCCTACAAAGAACAAGTCTTGCAGATGAAGACCGGAAAAAAAAAAACCCAAACCCAACACACACTCATGCATGACCTCCCAAAAAACTTTGCTAAAGGTCCAAAATGCCTTACTAATTACTTACAAGAGTAAAAGTTCTAACAATGATGTAATGTCCAACTGTGTACAAATAATTTTTGTGATCCCATTTCTAGTTATGTGCCTCTCATCAGTAATAATTAGGCAAGGGCATTACGCACCTATTTCAAGCAGAATGACCACAAGACTAAAAGCTGCTGATGTTTTCTGAGAAAACTCTTCAGATTAAGATGTTGTCCACTCATCTGCCACGTCTCTTTCATTAATAGAAAGACTTGGGGGGGAAAAAATATTCACAGGTTTCCTCACAGAGCATCTTTATTTCTCCACAGTTGTGCCATTGCACATTGCATAGCAGTAAGCCTGTGGTTTGGAAAATCCTAATGCAAAAAAATGGCTAACAAGTTTTATACATATTTACACCTGGAAAGGGCTGTCTTCTAATTTCCACCTCTTTCCGCGACTTGAAAAATCTGCATAAGAGTCAGTATCCTAAAACCAGCTTGAAACAGCTGTTAAAGAGTTTTAAAGAGTCTGGGAGCTTGAGAGCTAGCAAATGAAGAAACTCAGTGAACATTTCAGCAGATTGGATGTCATCTGTCAGGCAATCTTATTTAGTATAGATTAAATTTCTGGCAAACTGCAGAAAGCAGAGCAGGGGCTGAAAAGAGAACTTGTTTTCTGTCCAGTGCAACGGACGGATGCTAAACGAAGATTAGCTGCAACATGGGGCTGGGCTCACCCTGCACAACAACTAAGTCAGCCTCATCAGAAGAGGCCGTGTAGTCATTTGGGGATCTCTCCTCAAAGGAGGTGGACAAAGCAGGTGGCAGGTCTAAATCCCAGTGTGCACACACACTAGGTCATGAGCTAGAAAAACAGTCTGCGTTCTCTAGCACTACTACTACTTTTATTAGTACAGTGCTTTCTACTGTCCCAATAGTGTCCATCAGACAGTGGCTGAGGACATAAGATTTTCTGGGAAAGTTTGCTGACTGCTGAAAGTGGCCAGGAGATCTTATTCCAAAGCTCATTCGGTTTGTTTTGTTTCTTGATGTCTTCAGTGGTATCACGGGTTTATTTTATTAGAAATTTTTATATCAATGCTCACAAAACTCTACCTAGTCCTGCATTGCCTAACACAAGGCAGCAGGTAAAGAAGGGAAGATACAAATGTGAAGATTTAGGAGACTAAGAATGCTGGAGCTTCAATATCTGTGTCAGTCTACCAGGCTCCTAATTCCTGTTCTCTTGAAAATGTCTGAGTGGTCCTGCACTGAATGCTTCCCTCTACACACCACCAACAGCTCCTTCCTGCCGCTATTCCTCTCCAAAGTGACTGGCCAGTTATGTCTTCCATAACTTCCACAACTCGTATCTTTCACTCACTTTGGAGTCTGAGATATGTTGCTTCATTAAAAGAAGTTGGAAAATTAAATTGTCTATATTCTTGAAAGTCTAAGTGTGCTTTGATATTATCGCTGAGCTCTACCATGGCCTTGCTTCCCTCAATACGACTGTGCATCTAGCAAATTTGCTACATGGCATTTCCTATATTCTCAAAAGCCTAAGTGTGCTTTGATATTATCACTGAGCTCTACCATGGCCTCAATACGACTGTTCATCTAGCAAATTTGCTACATGGCATTTTGGAGAAGCAGCTTCTGAGTCTCAGTGACAGATATTTCCTTTGGTATATCACCCCCTTATGTTTTCTGTCCTGATTCTGGAGATGCTGGAGAGGCAACCAGCTTTCACATATATCAGCACTACAGCCCTGGGTGCCCTGCACCCAGGCAGGCTTGGAGTGGAATACACAAATGAAGTACTCCAACAGTTCAGAACAAGTGTCCTCTTCATTCCTCTTGCTCAGTTTCTCCATAGACCCAAAGTACCCATACCTAAATAAATCTGTGCATATGTCATGGAACTGAAATACTGGGCCAGCTCCTTCTCAAGGCACCTCACACTGTAAATAAATGAGAGGAGAAGCAGAAGAAAACCAAGTGTGATCTGTAAGCATTCCTTGTTAAATCCCACTTGGCATGTTTTGAAAGGCAAATAAGAATATCTAATGCCCAGGGAAGCCTGTTCTCTCTCTCATAACTAGAAGATACCCTAGTAGTAATAGCAATCTAAAACTGGACAAATGGTTTCCATGATATCACCTGATAAACAATGTGCCACCTGCTCCCTGCCCGTCTGAGCCCTGGACGGCACGTCGTGATGCAAGGCCCTTCTCCTCTTTCAGCTAGGAATGGAAGAAGAGGGAAAGAAAAGTCTGGCCCTACACTCAACAAACATCTCCGAAAACACCTCTAATCTGAGCCCCTTTTTTCATACATCAGTAAGACTTCTCATCCCAGAATCACAGAATCCCAGAATGGCTGAGGTTGGAAGGGACCTCTAGAGATCATCCAGTCCAACCCTCCTGCTCCAGCAGGGACACCCAGAGCACGTGGCACAGGACTGCATCCAAGCAGGTTTTGAAGATCTCCAGAGAAGGAGACTCCACAGCCTCCCTGGGCAGCCTGTTCCAGGGCTCTGTCACCTTGTTGTACAAACAGGCACTATCCCAGTGAGACAGCAGCTAGCATCAAAGCTGTGATTGCTTGTGATGCCATGTCAACTCCAGGGATGACAGGAGGGTTTTACTGGGACGTCCAAGTACCTGAGGCCCGGCTTTGCCACCCTTGTTCACACTGAGAGGTGCATCTTACTTTGCAAGTAAGTGCCTGCCTGGAAGTCAGTGATGTAAGTCATAAAAGTTAAACCTAACTAAATGTGAATAAATGCAGAGGCATCCAGCTCAGAGATTCCACCCAACAGCAACCCTCCGTAGCTGCTCTCCTGCAAGGTATGTGTGTATCTTACGTGACTGCAAGGTCATAAAAGGATGCTGAAATGCCACAGAGTGCTCTTGATTTAGATAAATAAATGCACATTGGAGAGTTCTTCATGTTCTTCTTTGGTATTACATCAGCAGGATGTCACACAAGCAACTGCTAACAGGCTTCTTCAGGCATTAGATATTTATATTTGAATTTATTTTGGACTGCACTGAAAATTTATGCTTAATACACACAAAAATAGATTTTCTCATTTTCTCGTTCCCATTATTGCAATCATTCAATGCAATGGCTTCAAACTTCTTTCAAATACACATATACCTACACCTGATTGATTGCATCAATAGGTATAATAAATACACACACACACATACACACACATATACATATTAATACACATACATGCACCTGTGTGTGTGTGTTTTTATACAAAGGCACACGTAGTCAAATAGATATGTATATAATTTAACAGGTTTCCTTTAATCATCACCTTTATTAACTATTATAGTCATGAAGAAGTTTTATTTGCCTGGTCATTTATTGTGGTATTTTTACAGGCAGACAAGACACGGATGATACCTGAGGCCACAACACATGCTGAGATGTGACTACAATTTTGCTCATATTACCTCCTATATACAAATTTGTGTTTGCTAGGCTGATTCATCATTATTGAGTCTTTTGACCTTTACATGCCACTTTCCTACTCTAATGTGATTATTAAGGGAGTTAAAGGGACCACAATATAAATAATTCTTTTGACAACTCAGCTAGACTGACTGACAAAGTGAAATTCTTCAGGAGCATAATGCCACAAAACAAACAAAATGTTACGACCGAAAAAGAACAGAAAATTATCTTACAATTCTTTGAAAAATGTGTCTTATAGCTGGGTCATTCTATCACTGAAATAAAAGAAGCAAACAATAAAAGATTCAAGACACGGTAAGTTCTTCATAGAGAGAATGAAGAAAACATTTTTTCCCTTTTTCCTTGCAGTTTTCTTGTTTTTGAGACAGAGAAGAGGCATGTTGCTTACCACGTTTCAAAATAAAGGAAGAACTAGGAACACGTGAATTAGAAAGGCAGTTACTGAAGTTTGGATTAGAGGAACACTCTTTTGCTTAAGTACCCAGAGGCACCTAAGGAAATCATTTCCATCAGATTTTTGATTTGGAAGCTTAGCGAGAATGGACATTAATTTGATATCCACAAGACCCACAGTGATAAAGGGCAGTAAAGGAAAAGTTCACTACTTGCAGTTAAACTAATCACTGCCGTGGAATTTGGAAGGAACCCGCCTTCCATGTCCACAAGGAAAATTCAACTTTTATTTGAAGCATCTGGCAGAGCCCACAGTCAGAGACATACTCTGCGTCAGAAGACTCCATAGGTCTGAAGTGTTACAGAAAGTCCTACATTTCCCTTATGCTCCCATCTGTCGCATTTATCAGTACTCACCTAGATATGCTTGCCCAAAACCAACCTTTGTATGTGATTTATTCTTGCAAACTTGGTCTCTCCCCTTCTTTTTCCCCTGACTTTAGGACCTCTCACTGTCCTAAAATTGCCTTATATCAAAAATCAGAACGTAAGAAATATAGAGCCTGTGCTTTCCACTTTTTTAAGAGAAAGCCCTGGGTTATGTATGTATGTATGTATGTATTTATTTATTTATTTATTGGGTTTTATTTTATGCTAACTTACTAGTTTAAGAAACGCTGCAGGAAAAATGCATGTGCTAATTATTACTCTGTAGGTGGGCAAGGTTCAGGCACAGTGTGCTGGATTATCTTCAGGCAGCTTTGAACGCGATGCTTTGATTTATTGATTGATGAAATGGTACTGATTTACTCTGTATTCATTAATTTAAGGAAAAACTATTTTTCAGGGCTCCACCTTTGCATTCAGCAGAATGAGAATTATTTGATGCTGGGTAAAATGTGAAGTGTGTTGGGTGGATCTTCATTTTTTTCCTCATCTGTCATTGTAGACTCCTTCTCCTTGGAAGGAGGGAAGGAAGAGAAGGGGAAAGAGGGAAGGCAGAAAAAAAGGGAATTAAAATCTCGGTATTTTTATACTTTTGGCATTAAAAACTGGTCTAAACCTTCAATGCATCAAATTAATTAATCTACATGTCAATGCATTTCTTTGAACTTTTCTCATTTCAACTCCCTTGTGAGTCACACACGGTATATAAAGTGTAACCTCCATTCATTTTCTCCTAAATGTAACATCTGCCAGCAAAATCAGCTCCTGGGACCCTGCTTATCCTAATTCACTCCAAAGGCATCTTCTTGCATTACCACCACAGGGCTGATCATAGCAACTGGCCTAAAAGCAGTGATGACATTATTTTAACATCATTCTGGTATCATTTCTCAAGGCAGGAGGAAACGTGAAGCTCCTTGGCCCAGCCAGGAAGCCCACCAGTATACAAGGAACAGATGAGGCCTTTTTAGTGAAATAGGCCTGCTGGGGGGCTCATCAAGTAGGAATAAAGACTGAAATATTCTAAAGTACTCCAAACTTGTCTCGGAAAGGGAAGGGGGTGGACAGAACCAGCCAGAAGGAAGAAAGAGGTTTCGCTTAGCAGGAGAACAAGAAGGCACTGAAGTCAATGGCAATAGAGGAATAGTAGTATAAACTGCCTCCTGGACAGAAGCCAAATCACCCATCCATATGTCATAGACACTGCCAATACCAAAAGGAAGATTTTTCTCATGTCTAGCTATCCAAGTTCCTTCTCTGGAGGCAATGAAAAGTTTGGATTTTTCCTATAGTGGAGCCTACTAGGAGGTCAAATTCTGTGTAGCCCATGACTTAAAAGCAATGGAGCAAGAAATAGCTACGAAACCTTTTTGTGCCCCCCAGCCTAGCCACCCAGAACTATCGAGAATACACATTTTATTTATTCATTTATTGTTCTTTGGACCAGTAGGTTGCTATTTACCACAGTAAAAATGGGAAGTTGGTAGAAAATGAGATTAAATCTTCAAGCAAATTGACTGACTAAACCAGAAAGGGCCCATTGGCAGCCTCAGAAAGGGAAATAGTTTTCCCCATCGTAGGCATGCATCATGTGCAATGGTACTACTGAGAAATCAAGATGACAGTAAGAAAAAAAAAGGGCATTTTAGAGTGCATTTGTGAGGCGTACCTATGGGGCACGCGATATGTGATGCAGGCCTATCAAGAAATAAATCCAAAGAGCTTAAATTAGGCCCCATCAGCTGGGAGTCAGACAGCTTCAACTCCTTCTGATCCCATCTTACCTAAGTTTGTGCCAAGGCAGAGTTTATCATAGTCTGTAGGACTCTAACACAAACATTTCCAACCACTGGCAACAGCATGTCCTGTAAGTACTACAGTCTTATTAAAACATAAACCTTTTTCCTGGCTATCTCTGAAGATACATCTACCATGACTCAACTGCCAGACCAATCTGGTGGAAGGGGATTTGGTTTCAGATCCTCTTTTGCACACCGAATGGCAGCTTAAACTCAAAATGCAGCCTGTTCTAGGAAAAACAGAACTGATCTTCATGGGAACATTTCAAAGTAATTTTAGATACGCTCTGACATGATAGAAAATGTTTAGTGCATAGACATGCATAGACATCTGACACTGTGCCATGCAGTGAAGCTCCTGTAGAACATTTCTAAAAAGAAACATTTCTCCCTTCACACCTATTTTTCAGCACCTCTTTCTATATTTAAACTTGCTACTTCCAAATCAATTTTTGCTACATCTTGTTGTACTGACTGGGATTGAATCAGAAGAAAAGAAAATGGTCATACCTAGGCCGAAAGACCAGAGGAAATCCTCTGGTACATATGCATGTAAAATACCCAGTATAGGAGAACCAACTTCTTATGGCACAAATCAGGGTTAGAACTACTACTGTACAGCTACAGTATAGCTACAGTCCAGATAATTTGTAATTTGACCTTTTCATTTTCAAATGCTTCTTTATAAAACAGAAATGCATGAGAAAATGATAGTAAAAGACTAATGAGACATAAAAGTAGTAGGCTGTCCTCCTCCTAATAAAATTATCTCTTCTCCTAGAGGAAAGAGAATGGTTGAATATGATTTTCTATTGCTGTCTCATAAAGATTAATGGCATCACTAAGGAAAGAATTCAATATTAATTTATTCACTGTAATTTACAACTTTCCCTTGCAGGCAAAGGACAAACACAAATATTCAACGTTTGGAATATGATAGGCCATTTCAGGGTATGCCATCCAACTTAATTTCTTCATAACAGACCTGTCAAACAAGAGCAACCGTAGCCTGAAGATACAGTTATACTTCAAATCAGTTGTGCCATCGGCTTCAGTACTCTTAAGCCAATGACACCATGAGTGAAGCTTCAGGTGACATCTGCAACCTATGGCATATTCCTCATTACACTTGGTTTTGCTCTCCCCAAAACTGCCTTTATTCTGAAACTTCAGATAATCTCTTTACATCTCCAGGTTCAGTGCAAAAAGCATGTTCCTAAGAGCACTGAGGAAGTGAAAGGCTGTCTGTTACGGTTTGATTGTCTGTTTGCAAAAAGTATGGTATTTGGCTGTTTACTTGTGCGCTAAATGAAAATTAAAATAACACTAAATTAAACACTTGACATTATAAATAGGACTTACCTTCCTGACAGATGACAAGTGTATATACCCTACAAGCACTTCACAAATCACTCAAAAGGATGCCAGCATGCTGCATGCATGCAATGATTTAGAATAGCACGAGGTCACTGTATCCAAGCCCAAAGAGCAAGGCAATGGGGAAAGTCAGAATACAGATGACCATGTTGGAAACCGGCCGAGACATTGTGGTTTACATATCTCACCTCGTAAAAAGTTCCACGGGATCTTTAGACAACCACAAGTGCCTAGGAATTTGTGCTTAATCAAAGAAAAATCAGCTAGCAAACAGTGGCGACAGAACGCATGATCCTATGCGAGGGAACTCCAACAAGCCATCTTGAAATAGCTATCAATCTGAGAAAAGGCATCAGAAAGAAGAAATGGCCCAGGAGGTAGAGAAGCCAGACCTAAATCACCCCAAAGGAAATGCTACCCAAGCAGGCTGTATTATAAAAGAAAAAAAAATGGTCTTCAAGGAAGCAGAATGACCAGCTGGCATTGTAAGAAAAAAACACAAGTTCTTGAGTCTGGAAAACACAAGGCACAGCTTAGGGCCTGGTTCCCTTCTGCACTTCCCACTTTGTGCTATAGATGGGAAACCCATGCAAAACTAGTCTTAAAAAGAAACTGACTACATACTGCTGACAAATGAAATACTGCTCCATTCATCTTGAGGAGCACAGGTCCTCCTTATTACCAACATGTTCAATATTCAGGATCTAAGAAGCCAAAAACATTATGCAATGCTCTCCTACAGACTAACCCCTTTCTTTCCATACAAGTTCTGCTACCACCTGGTATAAGAACATAGAATCATGTTTGAGTGCGCTGCAGATATATCAGGCAACCATCTGCTCTACCTCGAGAATTCCCAGAGCAGCTCTCTGCACTGGTGACATGTGATGCCATGAATCCTCCACAACACAATTACCAATGGAAAGTGTTGCAGTGCCACTAAAGGTCACGTTATTCCTACAATGCACAAAGGAGCAGGGTGCATTTTTCAGGGCCCTCACGCAGAGCTGATGAATCTCCCTCAACTTCGGCTGCCTTCCAACCTATCTGGTCAGGTGGGTGGCAGCCAGGACCCAGGGAAGCTGTACCCAGTGGAAGGTGATGGATAAGATGGCGTTGCAATTTCAATATCTCAACAAGAGGGGACAAGATGGACAGATGTGGCAGTGGCACTGCGCAGTTGGAAGCTATCAGTTGCAATATCAGTATCATGATGCTACCGGTGTTTACTAAAGCTGGTACCATATACTTTCAGAACCGCAGGTCCTGGTGTCACTCAACATTTTTCTAGCTGTAGACAGACTCATTCCCTTTTCAGGTCTTCTCTCCAAAGTCAAATAGCTACATTCTTCATGACTGTTATAATAATTCGCTGTTAAAAATCTCTCTTTTTTGTTAATCGGGGCAAAAATGGGTAGTTACTTTTGATAAATCCACAAAATGACTCAAATAGTGGGCTCCAGTCTAGACCTAACTATAGGTAAGTTTTCCCCAGGAATGTGGTATGGTTCCAGATGGGACATCTCCCATAATAATGCACTAGACCCACATTGTCTACTATTGTCTCATTTATTTTGGGAAGTAGCTGCGGCTCATAGCTGCAATATTTGTTGGGAGGTAACACACAGGTCTGGCTAACTCTATAAACCTGAAGCCAGTATCATGATAAAATTACACAGCGGAGCTTGCCAAATTTAGTACACTTCAATAAAAATGTAGAGCACACTTTGCAAAAAAATGAACAAACTGCATTTCTGTTCATAGCTATACATTGATATTTTACTGACAACATATATCATTCAAGTCTTTCCAGCTCATGGATATTTTGCAGACATATACAGCTATAGGAAAAAGGTTATCATAATCTCATAGTTCCAACATTTTCTCTTTTTTTCCTCTCAACATTAAAAATTGCATACGTGCATATAATGTGGCATCCACTTAGTGTAGTGTCACCAACAATCACATCACAACAAGGAATAATACTGCAAACAAGCTTGTATTTCAAATCCTCACCATGTTCTAACACAAAACGTGAAAGAAAAGTTTGAGTTGTTTAAGTTTCCTTTTCCTTTTTTTAAATTCAGATTTTTTTATATGACATAGCAGTATCAGGTCTCTGCTTGACAGAGTATTGGGTTGATCTGTATCAGGTCAAACTCTGCTTCAGGTTAAGAACAAAGAAGTACCCTGCCAGGCTGGGACACAGACTGACAAACTGCCTGGATTATAAAACATCTATTGAAATGCAGTTCCCTGTGCAAGTCCCCAGGGGTTATATTTCTACATTATTCCTTTGCTCATGCTACACATTTCTCTGCAGTTTGCTGTCAGGTATTGCAGGTGGCACTGCCCTCCCAAGCTATCCCAGCATCTCAAATTCATACAGTACTGGCACATAACGCTTGTCAATTTAACACATATTCTTCCAAAAATCTCACCATAAGAGCATGTGAAAGGAAGGATAGCTGATAACAGAGAGAGGTCCTGCATATGTGAATGACATTAATGGGAAATGGTGCATACTTTGCTGAGTTAATATTTTTGAATGGAGAACAGGTGACCCCCTTTCACCTGTGTCAGGGATCTCTATTTAGGGCTAGAAATTACCAAGCGATCTCCCATCCGTACAGATTTTTTTGTAACCTGGCATGTAGTGCCTTTGCCTAAACGATCAAGTAAAGCACATTACAATTCGATCGGGTGCAACGGCCATAAAAGTATGCTCATTCACTTGCTGCAAGCAGATGGCTGATTGCTTTTCTGTCCCCTTGCAGCGCAGTCCTGTTCCCTTAGATCCTCTCTTCGCAGAGAGTGACAGGCTGCGAGGTCAGTTTTCTGACAAGGTCATCTGCTCGCAGAGCACGAAGAGACGTGCACGGTAAGTGGGCCGAGTTATATTTAGAGTTTGGTCCAACCCGGTGCCAAGGTCCCCGCCGCCGCCTCTGCCTCGCAGCGCTGCCTCAGGTCTGCTCGCACCCATCTGCAGCGCACGGACACCGGGAGACAGGAGAGTCACTCGCAGCTACTGTCACTCGCAGGTGTCTGCGACTCACTAAAGCAAACGCAAGGCGAGCTCTGAGGAGGACTCCTCAAATCCTCCGCTCGTCCCTTATTTAAAGACTCTTTTTTAAAATTCAAGTGGATTTTCCCTTTTCAGTGGAATAAGCGGGGGGACTGACTGGAATACAGCAAACAGTCTCCTGAGTTAAGGTAAGATTGCTTCATTTTAGTATTACTATTATAATTAGTGAATGATTTTTGATGACTTGGGCTATGATTTTTCTACTCGTTCATTTTTCTATGCCAGCATTAAGGGAATATTTTTTTGGGGGGGCGGAGGACGGCAGGAAGGGACATAAAGAAATTCCCAAGTTCAAAACAACAACTGTCATTATCAGAGTCTAAAAGAAATCGGAAAATAAGAATACATCTGCAAGTACAACAGAGTAGTCATTCCCTGAATTTACCTGTTTAATGTAAAAAGCAAATGCCAAGCAAACTGTTTCATTCTGAAGGTAAGTAAAGAATACATGTGTGACTATTTGCATGATGATTACATGAATAGGTTTGCACTTAGATAGGTGATGATTTATTTGCATTATTTTACACAGTACCTGAAAACACAGCTTCACAGTTATGAACCTGCAAAATCAGGGCTTGTTGCTGTTTAAAGTTGCGGTTTAAAATGATCCTGTACTGCTTCTCCTTCTAAAACCAAAGGGCTAAAGTTTTCCTCATTCTTGTTTTACACTGTTAAGATTCTTAAGAGAAAAAAATAACTGGACAGAGTACAGCACAGCATGCTTGCTTGTAAGCAGATCCTAATACACTTGAGGTCACACCGACATCCTGATACTGTGTTGTGGACTCAAACACGAGGAGACCGTTGGTGTGTGAAGATATTCCGGAGCCATGGATATAGCACTGGCGCCAACAAACGCACACACTCAAACACGGCGTCACTGTAGCTTCCTGCAGACAAGCACGCAGGAGAGTGTGGGAACCTGAAGAAATAGCGCAGAAAGGTCCATTTGACTGAAAGGACCAAATACCAATGCGATAGCACCAAAAACTTCTTCATAATAGACATGCCATGCAAAGGTGTCAGCAGAGGGGCAGAAGGATTCCGGATTAACAGCAAGGAAAGGGCGAAAGGGGTCACTAAGAGACACAGTGAGTTCATCTAAGCCATGAAAACTGTGTAAATTCCTGCACTCTGGTCAGATCTTCATTTGCTTAAATACCAAGTAATTAAGCATTATGATACATCATAAGCTACAAGCATACAAATATTACATGATGGTTGCTGATGAAAGTTTTGATGCTGCTTATTTCCAGCTCCTCTTTTTCTGATGTTTGTTTGGTCACATATGCCCAGTGTGTCAAGCATTAGCCTATTTGGAGCATATAATTAACACCACTTATTTCACAAAAAACATATTTCTAGTAGTTCTAAGACTCTTTAACAAATAATATTTGGGGGATCATGTTGGAATAGCAATGTGGGTTGTCAACATGTAATAAATTAGATTCATGTGGAAGGTTTTTCTTGCCAGAATTTGGAGAAGAGGCTCTTATATGAGGGTTATTAGTGAAAACACATTCATGAAGTTCATCAGTAAGTAAAGGACTTTACTGTATAAAACAATTAATGTGATCCAAAACCTTTTGTGAACAAATGTTTTACATTTAATAAAAGTGGAGAAATACTTTTTATATATTTTTAAATGGCCAGGTTTTGCCTGAGGTTATTACTTAGCGAACCAGCTTGGTTTTTGTGACACTTTGAGATACCTGTTCTCTGTTAATGCATGGAAAACTGTTATTTCCTCAAAGTAGTTTGAGTAGGTTAAAAAGAAAAGTGATGCAGGTCTGAATTTAGCCTACAAATACAGTGTTTGCAAAGAAATTCTTCCCAAAAGTGGGCTGGAGCAGAGCTGAACTGCAGGGGAAGCAGGGGGTCTAACTTGCTTTGGAGGCAGCATTCTGATTTCTGTGAGAAGGTCATCACATTTTCCTTGCAGGAACTGGGTCTTTGTCATACACACTAGTGGGAGATTTGTTTGCTCAAGAATGATGAGGATGATGGAAAATGCCAGTATCATTATTAGGATAAATAGGAGCATCATGCCATTAGGGTAAGAAGGTAAGAGAAGTAGAGCTGATTGAATAGTCTTCATGTTCTGGCACAATAGAACTAGCCAAAACTAATATTTAGGTGTACAAATATCCAGAGGAATACTAAGAGCCTTCATCACAACTGTCATCTACAGCTCTTTTCCACTGGGACCCATCCTGCTTGGTAGGCTTCTTCTTCTCCTATTCTCTTCCCTCACCATCTAGCACCAAAGGAGCTGTGCTCTTCATCCTAAAGCGTGACCTCCAGGACTGGAGATCCTCATGGAAAGAAAAAAAAGGAAAAACAAAGAGAAAGAGGGGAGAATCCTGGTGAACTTTATTTTGTCCTCTGGTGGATGAAAGATGGATGGCTGATGCCTGTTTTCACCAGTTTGACAGCAAAGAGGGCAGTGCATGGGGCTGGAACTCGCTTTCCTCGCAGAGGTCGGATGGCAGTGTGTGATGACATGATCTCCCATCCCAGGCTGCTGAGGAGCAGGCTTGGCTCCTGACACATGCTGCCAGCTGGCCCACCAGGATTCACAAGCTCTTGGCACTGGTACCATCACCCGCAGGGGACAGGTGAATGCAGAGCCCAAGGGCTCAATCCAAAGAGCGCCGGGGGGATAAGCAATCCCAAGCAGCAGTTGGATCTCCACCACTGCTTACAGTAGTTTGCTGCCTGCTTGGTGCCTTTCCTCTGGTGCCAGTAAACAGCGAGCGGAGCTGGGATTTTCTCCCCTCTCTGCTATCCCTTAGCCAAACTGTACAGAGAGCAGCAAACGTCAGTTTTGAGCAGTGTCTGCAGCTGGGGTCCAGGCAGAGACACCCCATGGGGATGGAAGAGGCTGTAAGGATGGGGAAGGGGGCACTGAGAGTTGTGCGACGTGGGGGTAGGACAGGAAAGAGCGGGGGCTGTGGCCAGAATGCTCAGGAGAGGTTCTCTTGTGAGAGGAGGGCATATGGTACGTGCTCTGAAAATAGGTTGCCACAGCTGCTGAAGAAGCTGTACCCAGGCATCTGCGCAGGAATTCACTTTCCAAAGCATCTCATGATTACTGTTCAGCCTCCTGAACACACTTTCCAGGAAGGAAAAGGCAGAGGACGATGCGCTAATACATGCCGGATGAGAAAGAGAGACGCTTCATTACAGAGAAAAATTACGAAGCTAGAGTTGTAAGCAAAGAGCACATTAAATCACTTAAATCGTAGTGCTCGTAAATCACTCGTAGTGATCGTAAATCACTACTTAAATCGTAGTGCTAAAGAGTAGTTTCCCTGAGATCTATTGGTATCAGGGGAGCAGGGGGAGGCAATCAAAGTTCCTGCTTACAATGTAGCGCATAGCCCCAAGCTTGGTCTGACCTGCTCTCACAAATCCATCGCCCCCGAAGAGAGGAAATAAAAAAACAACAAGCTTGTCCATAGGGTCCTCGACAACGTTTTGGTCTCTCTACACCACAGACACACTAACATTTTGTTGCAGACAAGACAGTCTGCTTTGAGGTGAGTAACAGTCCCAGTAGACCACAGGCTCTCGCAGCCTCATACAAGGTTGGAACTAATGGGCAGGTCTCTGACACTGGTTTTCAAAATCTGTATAGGAAAATATTTTTATTCAGGCAGACAAATTCACTAAAGCACAACGAGGCCTTGTGTTCGCATCCAAGCAGAATAAAAGACAGAACAAAATCCACTTGAAGCCCTGGGTAGGCTACTGGTCTGCAGTACTGCACTGCTGTGCAGCAGCAGTTCCCAAAAGGGAGGCTGCATCAGGTCCATACACATTAATGTATGGACACAGCCGCCTGCAAATAAAAGACAAAGTGGAGACCCACTTGCTATCCACTAGCACACAAAGTATTTTGGGCTAACATAAAGCATCTCCTTCAAAAAATGAATTTATTTCACATGGACTTTTGTTCTGGCTGGATGAAACAGAGAACACTGACAACGACTTATTTAGAATATAACAACATGAGAAGAAAAGCAAACAAGTGACTGTCATTTATCCAAAATATTAAAAACAAAAAAACAAACAGACAAAAACAGTGGGCAGGAATATAAGAGGGAGTATAGATATCCAAAGCATCCGTGCTTATCTATCCTTAAAAATATTCTTGCAAAAGTATTGAGTATGAGCAACTGGTCACACACATTAATTTTTTTTTTAATTTCCATTTAGCTGTTCCCAGCTCTCAGTATACTCACAGCTACAAAAGTAAACTCAGAAATGAACACTACAGTGAGGGATCTGTTTCTTACGGTGGTAGGAGACACACACAGCATGTTCAAAGAAAGATGTTTGCCCTTTCAGGGAGGTCACTGCGTGCTGCCTGGCCAGGAAAGCACCACATGGGTTGGCTTTGCTGGAAACACCTGTCTAAGGAAGGTGCCTGAATGTCTTGCTGCTGCTCGTTGACATCTGCCCAGGGAATGTATTGCTTTCACTGCTAGGTTGCATTGGAACGTTGCATTTTAGGATGAATAGGGTTGACTTCAAAGCGATTTCCAATAAAAATCCCACCCACAGAAAGTAGCATTGCTATGCAGGAAGTAATAGTTAAAATTGGTAGCACACGCATTTCTACTACAAACCTCTTCCGTTACATAATACTAATTCAATCAAACCTCAGCAAATTTGCAGTGATCATCACCGGGGCTGAAAAGGTACTGACAGCAACCCAACACCACTGAGTTCTTTTGTCTCAAACATCACAGAGAGAAAAATATGCACAGCTTGTAAGCACAGTTTCCATTTTATATAAAATGAAACCTGCATTAAACACAGTTCTGTTAAAAGTAAATTTTTAAAGTAAAAGCAAACCTTTTCATTTTTAACTCAAAACCATTTACTTAGTATACCATTTTTTCCCCATTTATTCACTTATACAAGAGAAGAGCAGTGTCCAGGCTCTGGCACACAAATGTATATTTTGTAAAAACACCAGCATTTATCATCCAATTTTATTTGCCACAGCACTCATGAATGTCCTCAACCACTGGCAATGTTGCAGATGAATACATATATGAAGGATGAAAGGAATGCATAATACTTCCCAAGTTGCAAAAGAACATCAGATGTTTTAAGATAGTCTCTCCTAAGGGAGCAATTTAAAAAATGAAATGAAAAAATAGGTCTTTTATGTCAAGTCTCGTCTGTCTAAAATACAATTAAGAGTGGCAAACATTGTTCCTGCTCCTATGTTCTACCACTGTTAAAATAATGGTTAGAGATGTCATCCCATATAACATGTGGTATATCATGCACAACCACTCCTACCCTACTCCCCCAAAGCAATGGGGAGACGAGGAAGGAAATCCTGCTTGGGAAGAAGCTGGGTAATATGGATACCAGGATAATATGTTAGAAAATAAAGCAAAGGAAAGGTTGAGCTCACACATCAAGACATGTGCTACTGCTTTGCTGTTTCTCTCCTGTATGCAAGTGAAGACCCTGCACATTCTTCACTATAAGTTCACATGTTGTCCAGCATGAGCCCACTTAGAAGGCCACGCAGCGACAGAGCTTTTCTGATACAGATAAGTAGACATCTAAAGACTGAAATGATATGACCTCTCTCAAGCCTTTTTCAGGAGGAAACTTGAGAAGCCTGAAGGGGAAAAACAGGGCATTCATTCCCCCTCATATGGACTTTCATGCCACTGCCAGTTGTGTGCAGAGGACAACATCTGCTCTAATTATAAGTTCCTTGAATTTTCCTAAAGATCATCCCCTTACATGGGCAAAGAATCTTACGAATCTCTTCTCTTTCCATTTTCAAACCTCCCTTCTCCAATGACACAAACCCATAAAGCAGGTTCCACCATTAAGTTTGCTCCTGACTAGTGAAACAAAAGAAAAAACGCCAGGTTTCATGGAGTATCAGGCAACTGGACCACTAGAGAAGGCATGGATAGCCCCTTCTCTCTGCACGTGCCCCTGATGTGTCTTTTAAAGGGAGCTGTTCACACTGGAGACATTTTTTACTACTCAAAGTGCAAAAGTACATTATGTATCTGGCAGTTTCCTGTTTTACAACTGCTGAGGATACATAAACCACACATATTAATCGACACTCTCAGTTTTCTTTGCACTTTGTGCATGTAACCATTATACCTGGTCAGAGGAAGAACCCCTGCAGGATTTAATTGGATTGAAGCCAGGCACATGTATGTGCTTGGTTATGTGAAGGGGGTAAGCATTGGTTATATGAAAGTGTTTGGGAGTAAGCATTTCTAGAGCTGATAGGGACTACCTAGCCTTGAGCAAATCACTAGCACTCTGTCTCATTGTCTTGCTGGAGAAAAATAAAAATAAAAATAAAAATAAAAATAAAAATAAAAATAAAGAAGGAAACAAAAACTAATGCAGAAATACCTCCAACCTGAATGGGATGTTCTTGAGCTTAAATGGCAAACGTCAAGTGCTTGCAGAAAGTGCTCTAGAAGAATAAAAGACTAATAAAGTAATATATATATATATATTCCTTACTGCACTTCAGAGTGAAGGGACAAAGTTCCTCCTTTAACCATTGAAAGAGTAGCAACATTCTTGAAAACATTCTGAAGGACCCAAACCAATTGCAATCAAATCAAGACGAAGAACAAAGTCGAGGCTCACCGTGTCAGAGAGGCTCCGTGCTGACAGACATGCTCAAAGGCCTGTCGCAGCTGCAGCATCTGGCGAGAATGCCTCAACACGCAGCAGGAGCACGATATAAAGGCCAAGCCCCAGCCTAAGGGCTTCACCCTGCACCCAGCTCATGGAAAAAACTGCGGAGAGACTGTGGAAAGCGGGGTCAGCACATAGGGTATGGGATAGACAGGAGCAGCGCTCTATCTAGCCCCTGGAAGTCTCGGCTCTGGAGACAGTCTCTTAAGGCAGATGTCCTCCAATATCCTCTATGGTTTCACACACTATGAATTCTTCATTCTAGACCCTGCTGGGAAACGCAGTCTCCTCCTGCTTGATTTACTGCAAAATTGCTTATAAGAAAGCAACATTGGAACAGAGTATTACCCCCATGGACCCCAGAGATGAGATAGGCAGTTCTGCAGAGGGGAGATCACCGGCCCAGCCAAAGTTACAGAAAACAGAAATCGTAAAATAATCTAAGTCTCGCAGTGTAGAAAACAGCACATCCCCTCAAGTCAGGGATATTTTGTGTCTCAGCTTGCTTTTGGCTGCAGAAGAAAAAAAATGTCTCTATATAATTAATGCCATCAGAAATCAGCATAGAAAGAAAAAATAAATTAATCCTTTGTTATTATCATGGTAGATTATAGCCTCTTGTTTATTTTTCTGATTGAACTGATTACTTAGTTCAGTTAGGGACTGGGAGGCTGCACCAGGACTGAAGCGAAGGGAAAACCTTGGGGAACAATTTTGATTACAGTGGAGATTTCAGCTGACTACATTTTAATTAATTGGAGTAATGCAGCACTCTGAATTCCCAGGTACCCCATTTCAAATTGCATACTAACAGGGCTAGTTTTAGGGCATATTTTAACGATGTTTTAATAAATTCTTTAATGTTTCTTTTAAGTCTCAGAGGTAATCTAATTTCTTTTTGATTTTTATTATGGAAGCTTTCATTAGGCACTTGGACTATAACCCTCTAAAGTGATGTAGCTGTAAAACCAAAAATAAACTCAGAAATCAAATTCTTCTTCAGTATATATATATATTAATCAAAAGAACAGTGAAATTTCTAATTAGAATGTTTTCATATCTATAAAACATTTTAATTAAAGAATACAATAGGACTATTTTAAAGACAAACCACAGTTACATTTAAACTGCTCAGCAGTGAGCCTGAGTAATAATAACGGTAGTTAATTAATGCTACAGGATCTACAGAGATATAGTCAATGACAACAGAAAAGCAGGACACGCAGAGTTCACCATACAGAGCAGTGTCTACACTAACTCCATAATTCAGGCTTAAAACAGCCATACTTTGGGACTGACAAAACATGTGTAGTCTGAGAAATATGCAGCAAATGAGAAATTGGGTCCCAAAATATGCAAGTTTTGTACTAATAAATCACAAGACCTAGCAGAATGGATGTAATTTATATTTTAAAAGCACACACATTTGCTTTGCATTCTCCTCTGCATCCACCAGCGTTTTGCTACTGGATGAGAACCTGATGGCTGAGCTGTCCTGGAGTCTCCCAGTTTCTATCCAGACACTCCCTAATATGATCTCAAAGTGACCTGCAGAGGTGGCCATGTGCTCCCCAGGCTTTACAAGGATAGCACATAGAGAATTTTCCTCCAAAAGAGATTCAGAAAATAGAAAAGGTCTTAACATTACAAAAGAAGCAGGTGAAAAACTGAGGGAATTTAGATCTCTTGCAAGAGAAGGGCAAAAAAAAAAAAAAAAGAAAAAAAAAAGAAGATGGTGATGTTGGGAAAACAGTTGAGGATACAGACAAGAGACTCTACTTCACAGCCAATAAGCTTTTCCATATCTAGTCCGGAGAAAACACCTAGTTTTCTACATAAGGAGGTGACTCGCTTGCACTTCCAAGACATCGGACAGATATACTCCCTCCTGGCAGTACCAACCCCTCCTCAGGCACCTTGAGCCCTATTTACTAAAAAAAAAAAAAAAAAGGTACCTTACTTCTGCATACAAGCAACAAAGCAAAAACATGATTGAAGATTATGATAATGGATTTCTTTTGACAACAGTACAGATCTAATTTCATGTCCCTCACAAGGCACCTATTTCAGCAACCACTTTTTTTTTTCTGTGGATTTCTGCTAACTTGACAGCAGAAATTCTATTTTGCAGGTGTCATTACCATTAAATATTACAGCAATAATCACAGAACTATGCAAAAGCACCTCAGGTGCATGTAAAATCATTCTGGACTGAGAACCAACCACTATGTCCAGCAGTAATTGCTTATGACACCAGCACATTGAGACTTTAGAATAAAAATCTTAGAGTGAAAAGCATCAAATTACTGCCTTAGAAACAGGCATAAGGCCCAACTTTTTGATTTGGAGAGGCAGGTTCTGCACAGATTTGCAAACCTGAAGCAGACTTTTTCACACTGAGCCACCAGCCAACTGAGTATTTAGCTCAGGCTTCCCAAGATCTCAAGTGATGAATTTCACACCTGCTGTGCACACTCCAGGTTAGTGCTATGATCAAACCAGGACAAAATGAACAGATGCGATTGATGTCCCTGCCTCAAGGGAAGCAGTGGAGGTGGGAAATCCCCCGCTGAGAACATGTGAAAAGTCCAGCACTCACACAACATGGCCTCAAGGGATCTAGAATTTCCCTCATAATTCTATCTTCTTTATGCATATCTTGTCTTTTAACTGTGTCCAGGGATGAGCAAAGGTAAATAATGCAGTATGTTTTACCTGGGGCTGACCGTATAAGCCACTTCAAAACTGCAAGCTTGGGCAGATCCTAGCCACCAGCTCTAAAGAGGGCTCTGAAGAGCTTTAACCCATAAAGAACAGCTCTGAATTCTTGGGCTGCTACCCTAACTCTCCAGCAATAGCAAGAGCCACTCATGTGCCAGGTCTTTCTCCATGCGATAATCAAGAAAGTGAAGAAAGATAAATTTAAGAAAGGTGGGACGCCCAAGTATGTTGCCCTCTAGCCAGATGATCTTTGACAAAAGTAATGTATTCTCAGCTCCCTTTAAGCTCAGACCACTGAGAAATGTACCTTGGCAGCAGTTCAACCATAACCACCATGTTGCAAGGAATTCTACAGCTACGTTAAAAATCCCCCCCATAGGTGATAGCAGCAGAGTAACCGAATGCGAAGAGGGAAAGCTCTTTCTGAAGCAGACAGGGAGAGCTCCTTCTTATTAGAGAATCACACTCTCTTGCCTTTTGCACCAAACCCACACACTCGATACTGGATTGGTGTTTTCTGATGCACATAAATATCCTGCTGACTCCAAAATGATGAGAACTCCCACCCAAAAAGGAAATGGGCAGAGAAAATGCTTGCTGAGTGGAAATATTCCGTTTATTTACTACTTTATTTTAAACTAGAGAACCTGTATATCTCCTCTTCCTTAAACGTCCTCATGCACATGTTGGGAGTCTTTGTCCTCTCAAAACGGTTGAATCACTACCACACCTACTAAGTCAGCCTTGCAGGGATGAAGGGGAAACTATAGGTACAAATCTCTTCAAACTGTCTATGCAGCCCAACCACCTCCTGAAGCATCCTTGGAAAACTCCATTCAGCCACTCAGATCATTTTTAGGAGCAAAGAAAACACAGAGAAAGATACAGGGCATTTGGGGGAAAACACATCTCAGAAAAGCCAACTTCTCAGCCATCAACTCAGCCATCTTCTGGATGAGTTTGGACAGTTTCTGATCTACTTTAGCACCACGTAAGATTGGTAGCATTTTTGCAGAGGATCATTTTTCTCTCCACCACTGAGGAAGACGAAGACTGTAGCTTTATTGCCCTGGGCAGCCTCAGTAGGAGCGTGACGCACATGTTACGAGACCTAGGTCTAAAGTCTCCAAGCTTGTGCTCAACACAGAAAGTATTCAAGAGATCAGGCAATTTTCTTCTTAAGCTTCAAAATGGCAACCGGAAGCAACTGCTGAGTATTTCCATGCAAAAACAGCTGCTGTACTGGTTTGTCCATCAAGGCTCCTACTAGGACATGCTTCAGGAAGCTCACAGGAACTGTGCGTTCTGCTATACAAGCAGCAAACACAGTTCCTTCGGCTGCGCTCCTGGGATGAATTATGGGGTCATTTCTCAAAGGGAATTTTAAAGTGTGTGGACACAACCAGTAGTCCATAGATCTGGCTGCTGCTTTTCAACACAGTCCATTGCAAGGTGCAAGCGACTTGCCTGCAGAAGCAAACAGGAGTCAGTGTGAAACGGTGTCAGACGGTTTGTCTCATTCCTTTCAAGAGGCCCAAAATAGGCAGCTGCTCCTCCTCATGAGAAGCGCTTGCCATGGCATCCCGAGCGACTAGGCTCTGTTCCCCATGAAGCTATACATTATTAATCTTATCTGAAGCAGACAGTGCTGACGCCCAGCTTCCTCAGTGTCTGGAAGAACACCAGCTGTCTCAAACTCAGCCCAAGGAAATGGAGAGAATGCATCCCCATGCATCATGGGGAAACACACCCTAAAACTTCTCAGGATCTAGAATCACTCTCCTCTTTTTCCCTGTGCACTATCAAAGCAAGTGCCCAGATTCATAGTCTGCTCCATGTCTCTGTATCCTCAGGAATGAGAGACACCAGGTATGACAGAACTCTTCCTCTCAGGGAAAGACATGGACCCAATGCTCCATCCATCTGATCATCAGAAAGATAACTGCAAGACTGTGTTTCTCAGACCACGAGAAGAAGGCCAGATGACGAGGCAGCATACCTCCCAAAGCACTGGGATGCACTCTGTGAGGAAAATTACACAAGATAATTCCTTTGCTTCCACCTCTTTAAAACCCTTCATGGGTTGGGTTCTAGGACTCAGCAATCTCTACGTCTCTGTTCCTTTTTCCTCATCAGCCTTGGACCATTACAATGAATAAGTACGACAGAGTTGCTAGCATCAAGGAGAAAAAGTTCATTCCAAGGGAAAGGCAAGTATGCTGAGGAAGAATTTGCTACCTGAACTTATGATTTAGACTTTAAAGCTAGGTAAGACTTGTGTTTATCAGCCCTTCTCAGAAGTGTTCATAATCCAGTGGATGGCAAACTAAACAAACAACAGGAAGAAATGAGTCTTCACTGACTCGTAGATCTTCCAAGGCTTCAAACAGCCTCAAATAAGATTTAATAATCACATAGACATAACATACACTGATGCAATACAAATACACGGGGGAAAGATGGATTAAGCCCTTGAAAATCAAAGAACACTTAGCACTGTAGTTCATTTTGCTCCAGAAACTGGTTTCTGGGCCCATTTTGCATTTCAGGATGTAGCCCAACATCCAGCATTGAGTGGCACTTACGAATCCTCACATCGTTAAGACACATGCATCCTGCACGTACTACCTTTCACCCACCAAGAAAAACAGAGATTTATGTTCTGGCAACATTACACATATGGATGAACTGTTTTTAAAAAGAGTGAAAACAAAGCCTGTTTTCACTCCAGAGGGAGAAAAAAAAATCCAAACAATTTTTGATCTACTCCATCAAGTCAGATCAAGGAATTTGCTAATAAGTGGAAAAGTGCTCTACAATTTGAAACATTACAGCCAAGCTGACACAAGGTAATTAAAACAACCTGAATGCCTAACATGCAGTGATTTTTACTGTAAAACACCATGCTCAGATCAAGTGAAAAAAGATTGTTCATTATTATGGAATACGTACTAATTTTACTATTTCTCACAAGTTTACAACATTAACAAATCCAGATTTTGTCATTAATCTCTAGAATTATTGACCGACTACCAGTAACAGTGCAGTAGGTAGTGATTAAAACACTAGAAAGGTCCCCTAACACAGATGCTATTGCCTTTGTGCGACTTGGAAGATGCATCTCGTTTTACAATGCTGGATTCTCCCATAAATGCTGGTTTTCGAACATGTTAATGTAATAACATGCTCCCAAGGATTTCTTTTTGTTTTAATTGGTAATTATAATGAAACACTATTGCTGAATAGTATCACTCCTCACCCACTTACATCATCAAAACAAGGTTACATCAGTACTTTTACTTTCTACAGCCCATCTTTGACAAAGCAAGTCATCTGTTACCTCAGGTACTGTTTAGGAAGCGAGATCAGCAGATTGATCCATTTGTTTCAAGTATTCTGTCCTCTGGAAGTGGGGTCCCAGTTATGTTGCATGAAGTCCCATGCTAAATCACAGTATATAATTACTTGCTCAACTCATGATTTCCAGGTACATGTCTGAAAAATGTTACACTTTCGTGCTCAAATTCCACAATGCAAACTTATTCATATGCATTTATCCAGCAAGCAGGTGGGGAGGATATTGGACCTGCTGAAAGATAATCTTATTTATAGAATCACAGAATGCTTAAGGTTGGAAGGGACCTCTAGAGGTCATCTAGTCCAACCCCCCTGCACACACAGGGTCACCTAGAGTAGAGTTATTGATCCTCACAGCAAAGGAAGGCTAGATAAACATGCATATGCCATAAAGTTAGATAACAGTGTAAAGGCATTCCCACATTTGTATGTAGGTTTGACTCTCAGAGTCATTAGTAAAATACTATTATTAAGCTACATCCACCATTCTTTCTTCACAAGGCTTATATTCCTCCTCTACTCCATTTCCAATTAACCCATGGCCTCAAGAGTCTAATGTCTCACACAGCAACTAACACTCAGAGCCAAGATATGCCCATACATACAGGACAGAAGGCAGTTCAGACATGCACTGATTTGATTTTGCTTACATTGGACACAGTATTTATTCAAGCAAAAGCACAAGAGGAGTATATTAAAAAACAACACACACACAACTTGGCACATTGAATGAAAATTACAGTCATGTCTCTCATGTTAGAAATGTTGACAGAAGAGTTCAGAGTCGCTGCCAAGCTTATTGTCATCCTGAATATATATGGGCTGTTCAGACACCAGGCACAAGATTTAAAGAATAAACAAACATTAAGTTTTGTATAGAAATGTTAATACATCTAAAATTAAACAAGTTGTTTGTGTCCCCCCCGCCCTTTTTCTAAACCAACTACCATTCAGCACATGCTTGTTGTAATACGCATCTTTCAGGAGCCTTTTAATCAATCACAGCAATTTGTAAACCATTTCAAAAATAAATATTTAGAGGTCATGTAAGCAATGAACTCAAAGAATGGCTCAGACCCAGGCATTGTGTAGACTGAATGATGTGATCCTCCAGACATTTTTCTGCCCATGCAGTGCCATCAAAGAATTTTATTGTTTTAAACAACATGACCAAAATTAAGGGAAAAAAGAGAGATAGGAGGAATTGAGAACCATGAAGGGAGACAGGGGAATGAGAGAGGGGTCATACCACAGCACTCAAACGTAAGCAGCGGCAGATTAGGAATGAGATAAGCAAAGTCAGAGCAGCAGTGGCGGCCACATCTTTTCTTGGAAAGAGCTTAAGAACTAAATTAACACAAAAAATAACCCCACGCTTATCATGAGAGATCAGCTGCATTCCGCCCTGTTTTCTCCTCACTAGGCTGAATATGATTTTTAACAAGACAGCTTTTCTAAATTACCTATTTGGGCATTGAAGTGCTTGAGGAAAGAGCTGTAGGCTCAGCTGCTGCCCCAAGATGAAGTGCAGCTGGCAAAACACTCAACTCCATTAATTATCTTTCCTTGACCAAAAATCTTTCTTGAGGGTAATGGAAATGGCAAGAGGAGAAGCATCTCATCTCACAGGGTTACCTGTGAAATCATCCGGGATGTGGACAGCAAATGCACCTTGAGCCTTTTACCTCAACCAACCCTCCATTTAGACGCCATTTTATACTTCCTTTTAGACTGTTTTGAACTCTGATTGACTTGGGAAAATGCTGTCTCTCATGTGGTTCAGCAAGAACACCCTGGATTCCTTCTTTGGACTTTGAAAATCATTCAGAAGCACTTCTTCTCCTGCCTTATCACCAACCATGTCCAGGTCTCCGTACCACTTTGCAGCAATATACTTCACTGTGCGCCTCTTCTAAATTAGTTGCAGACACTTCTGCAGTAAATCTTTCCTTAGCTGGGTGCTTTATAAAATGAAGTGGAAAAGTCTACTTCACAGGCTCCACAGCAGGCACAAGAAACTGCATGAAGTCACCCAGTCCAAGACCATGTCCCCTGCAGAGTTCTGAGACACTGCTCTGTCACATCCCAATTTTCAAACTTCATCCACTCAGCTGAAAGGATGCTTAAAATCAAGCTGTCTGGGGACAATGAAAATTTTATTTCATTCTTTTCTTGTTATTCAACCGTGGCTGAAACCTTCTCTTCTCTGAATAGCTCCCCCTCCCACAAATGCTGGTACATGTGGGGAAATTTAAGCCTCAAAAGGGGAAATTCTCACAACATTTTTTGTGTAAGAGAAGGGAAGGGACACTGTTATTGCTCTCAGATAGTGCTGCTGCTGACACAATTGTGTCTGCTCTGTTAAAGTCCACTTGCACATGGGGAGGTTATTGTGTCAGTAAATAGTGCAGTACTTTATCACCAAAATTAGAAACCTTTTCTTAGATGAGGCAAACATATGAACATCTACCACATCTACTACAGATAAGGTTCTTTTCCTGGCACCTTCTGTAGCTGCATTAAAAAGATACTCTGAAATTTATCAAAAAAAGAAAAAAAAAACTTCTATACGAGTGAGTTTTCAGAGGATATTTATTATTTCTCTTGCAAAATGGATAAGCTGAAGTTGATGGCAGTTGATGGCAACACCAGGAACAGAATGCAACTCTCAGTACAGCAGCAATAAGATCGCATGTGGCTTTTCTGCACATTAACTGTGTGCTTCTAAGTCTCCTTACTTTCTGCACACGGATTAAGCAGGGCTGAAGTAGGCTTCTCCAAATCTTGGAAAGCGTTACCCGTTACTGCTCGTTATTGCCTCGTACTGCAAATCAAACCTTGGAACAGCCAGACCGAGCTCCATTACCATCCCGACCCTTCACACTTGCACCTGGCACGCATCTCCTACGCGCTGAAAACGTCTTGTGGTTAAATAAGGCAACCCCGCGCTCAAGTACTGCTCATGAGCAGCCCCCCGATAGCACCTGCTGCACTAGGCTGAGCAAGGTTAAGCCTGGGTGACAGGGTAAAGCCACAAAGATATATAGCCACTGAGTGTTCCCCTGGCACGCTAGCCACTCACAGCTAGTGAAGCTCAAACCGGCAGGGAATTGTCAGCCACTGTGCTTTTACTCCATGTCTCCTACACACAAGACTATTTTTCAGCATGTTGTAAGCAGCTGCTTCACCCACACAGAGCCCAAGGACACAGTCACAGCAATATGTTGTCCCCTGACATCTCACGGCTCATCCTTTTAAAGCTTTGCTTCCTAGGAAATGGGGCTTATATGATCAGAGGAGCTACATGGGGATACTCCATGAATCCTAAGATCTTTTTTTATGAAGGCCCAAAGTCATTGCAACAAAAATTTGATAAAAGGCTGGAGGAACAAAATTCTTGCAAGTTCTCCCAGGTTTTATGGAAAAGAAGTGCGGCAGAAGGAAGAGATCCTATAATCACAGTCACTGAAGGGGAGGCCAACATGTGAGATCACATTCTCTCAGATCCCAGAGAGAGGGTAGAATCCCAACAAATTCCTTAACCATGGGAAAAAAATTCATCTGGGACTTGCATTCAACCACTGGACACAAATTTACAGGAAAACAGGCATGCTCAGTCCCAGCACTCAGACAGCTACTCATCTGGCTAAGCAATCTTTGTAAGACATACTCATTTGAATAATTTATTTCCTTTTCGTCTAAGAAACCTTTCCCAGTGCTGGAACAGGAGGGAGCAAACCTGTGGGTAACCCGTATATTTGCTAGCACAGAAAGTACATTTATAAAAGCAGTTTTAGTATGTTCCAAACTAAAAAAAAAAAAAAAAAAAGACAATGACTGATTCTCATGACAGCCCTTTTCCGAGATCCGCCCCTTAGCTGCTTTTGCCCGTTTTACCCCAATGAACGGTCCTGGCATGGACTCCTGCCTGCCTTTTACTGCAAGGCTGGCTCACAGCGACCCAGCGAGAGCTCAGGCCGCTCACCTGGCAAAGCTACAGGCAGCCGTGGGAAGCGGGCAGTGACCTTTGCAGCCAGCAAAGCTGCAGCAGGAAACAGTGCTTGAGCAAACCTTATCATGCAACAGAAAACTTCCCTGCTGGCCTAGCAACGAAAGGGGAGGCTATTTCCCACCAGCAGTTTACTATATGAGGATGTATCATGAGTACAAAATCCAGATAAGGGAACTTGGGCTTCCAGGCTACACCAGTTGTCACAGCATCCTGCAAAGCCTCATGTTTAGTCCCCTGAAGAGCTCAGACTTGGCCAAGCATGTACAGGGTTTCCTTTTGCAACACTGCTCCTCTTAGGGTGAGGTATTTACCACCTAGGCAGCACGTGGGACATGGAAAATGCATTGCAGAGGGTAGCAGACTCAAATGTATCATTGCTCTGTGCAGAACATCTCACAGGTTGGCAAGAAGAGTTCTGCTGCACTCTCTCTCCCTCTTGATCCTTCATCTTCCAAGAAGCAAACAGCCAGGATGGCAGGAGCTCTGTGGGCTTCATAGAGCACCCGCCCCACAGCTACCACCCCTGCCTCAAATCTAGGTACCTAATACTCCTCTTCTGGTGTGTTTAAACAGGACATTCCTTCTTTCCCCTCCTGCAAAGCTTTGAATGTTGGCTTTTCAAAAGCAGAAGTTACCACTTTTGATATAATTCCACTTAACACTACTTAAATACACACATACACACACCACCTCCCCCACTTTCTGACAGTGGTCTTCTCCCTTTTTTTTGCCAGCAATGAAATACATCAACAGTGCCAAAGAAGTGAAACAGCTACTATCAATGTATAACTAAAAACATCCCCATAGACTCCAGCTCTCCATGAACCAATCAATACCAGTAATTAAAATCAGTAATTAATGATCAGCAATGTCAGTAAGACAGGACTTATCCTATGTATTTTCTAGTTTCCCAGGTGATGATCTGACAGAACTTCAAGCTCCTCTTGTGCAACCAGCATAGGAGAAGTCACAGAATTGGCAATAAGAAAGTGCTTGCGAGCCAGAAACAGGGAGAGGAAGTTCAGGGCCTTGATGGCAATACACTATTACAAATGCATGCTTCCCTCCTCAAAAAGTCCAGCATATGGACAGCAGATCATTCACAACATGATCTCCCAGACTGCTTGATCTGGTTACTTTAAAACAGGGTGGATTGCCTCTGTTGTTCTGCAATTGGTATCTGCTGTCTAGAAAAGGGAGCAGCTCCTCCACCTCTGGAGGATACATCATTTCTGTCACACTGTGTGTGACAGTTGTACTGTCCACCTACGCAGGGTACAACTGTTACTGTGTCTTTGGGAAACCTCACAAGACAATCAGACAAAGACCTCAGTTTAATCTTGCCCTGTTTTTCGTTTGCCATCACACTCCCCAAGTCAATAACCATTCTAAGAGTTTGGGGCGAACATTTACAAATTGCCTCTTGTATAAGGCTTTGGGCATCCCTTCTACCCCGAGGGCACTGCAATGTGCAAGTCATTGAAGTGAAGCTTTCCCAACAGGTCTGGGACATGATGGATTTATGCTCCCGTGGGGCTACCCAATAGCCCGTGTCCTTGATGTAGGAAGGAGTGGGCCAGCAGGACTCCCCTGCGAGGCAACGGCATGGAGGCAAGAACACTTTTACCCATCAGTATGAAGAGTTTGAAAGGCTGGAGCTTGATATAGAGAAAGGCATAGGATACAACAGATCTTTCTAAGGAAAAGCTTCATTCATGCTCTCCTGCACGGCAAAGTGAGAACCGTGGGTGGGAAGGTCCACAAAAAACTCCTCTTTGCCAAGGAAAGCTTGGTTAGCAGAACATAGGAAATACATGGGGAAAAAAGAGCAGGAAAATAGTTTTTAAATGTCAGCTTAAATGCAGACTGGTTCTTCCTTCTCAGTAATACGTTTTGTGGCTGCTCCTCTTAGTGAGGTCCTGAAGATGAGTTATTACAGGCCTGTTCTTCAGCGTTTCTCCAAAACCCTTGGCTATTGAGCAAGCCTGCCAATCAGGCACCTTTCCCTGCCTGCACACAAACCCAAGTCAAGTAACCTGAGGAGACATTAGCAACTCAGCACTCACCGCAGTTTCATGTCGTGGTCTGACCAAGTGGCACAAGCACTTAACTGCTGCCTTGAACAGCAGCATGCTGCGCACAATAATCCCTCATTGATATTTCATGTCAGCTCCCATTGCAAACCGGCCCAGACAGCAGTGGATTTTGGCTTTGCACTCTGACTCGGTTGCGCTTTTTGGAGAGGGGAAGGTTATTGTTCCTGCCTAAATTACATAATGCTCCAGCCTACAGCCTGCCAACCTTCTCGGAACTGGGCCTTCCCACTACTAGAAATGTGCAGCCAGGACTGCCTGAAACACCCAAAAGTTCCCTTCAGAAACATCGTAGAAGCTGATGTCATTTACAGGTTACCTGGCTGCGATGAGCAAACTTGCTAGCAGCCAAACACAACACAACAGTGAAACTTTAAAAAAAGTGCTCAGGGCATGGTTTTCCATACCCAGGTTAATGCAAACATCCCATAGCCACCACTGTATCCTGTGGTACAGCAGGCATTACCCAAGGAAAGCGATTGCAATGCTCAGATGATGGAAACTCAGTTTCAGCAAACTGTCCTGTGCTGAAAATTGTGTGGGAATGTCAACTTCGATATTTCCCCTACTCTGAAGTGTTTCTCATGACATTGAAGATTATGTGATTATCTTTTTAAAATTAATTATTGCAGTCAAGCTTTCCAGGGCCTCTTTTGTAACTAGGTAGAGCTTAAGAGGTATAAAAAACAGTTTGAATAAAGTTTTGGTGGGGGGGAGATGGAGGGAAGAGCCAGAAACTATCCAAAGATCATATTTTCCTCCCAAAACAAGAATGCATTTTTTTTCCTGGTATCTCTCTGACTCTCCACGTCCTTCTTGCTCTAAAAATACGACTGCAGAAAGGCACAAGTTAACAAATCAGAACTTCACTAATGAAACCCCACAAAGAACTTCCTCTATTAGGTATTGATATCACAGATTGACAACACTAGCTCTAGGCAGGGTAACTCAGTCATTTGAGTTAGTAACAAGAGTGTTCAACCATGCCACTGAAAGAAAAATTACTACAGAGACAATTGCTCTTGATGTGTATGTGAATAAACTAATAGCGACACTGAATAACATGGTTATCTGAAAACAAGACATTGCACAGCGTCACTTGTAAAAGAAAGTTGTTTCCTTCCAACTGGTACCTGAAAGTTGCAGATAGCAACAATAATATTCAAGAGAAAAAGAATATTCAAAAGAAGAATGAAAATTAGACAGTGAAGTTATTACTGTTACTGTTTTTTAATTAAAAATGGAGTCATAACACATTCTCTTAGTGACACGTGTTTTAAGCAGTCTATTATTCAGTATCATGACAAATTAACATTCTGCAAAACATTAACTTTCACCTCAGGTTCATCCTGCTATCCCACCCTCCAGATGCTCTTTCCAAAAAAACACTGTATTTAATCCCTGTGTTTATAAACCAGATAATATGAATGCTCTTGCATTCAACCTTGGGGAGCTGCACAGTACTTTTAAAATCTCTAAGGAACTCTGGCTGGGATAATATTTTAGACTTTAGTCCCTAAAGCAACATTTCTCAAATGACCTCAGGCTTGAAGTTACCTGTTTAAACTGTGTAAGAGCTGCTTGGATGTGTTGTTGCTGGCATCTTCTCAAGTTCTTTTAAAATATAGTTAAATTTGCAGTGAAGAGAGAGCAACAAGGCCCAGAAATGAAAAATATTTGAAAAGGTTACTCCCAGAAAAAAAAGGGGGATCCTGCATAAAAGCACAAGCAACATTTTTAAAGAGTATCTAAATGCCCTCTTTTCTCACAAATTGCTCAGTGTGTTTCCCAGTCCTTATGCTCCTCAAAGAAGTACTGCTTGTCTTTCCAGCTGCATCAAAATGCCATTGATCAAGGCCCAAAATACACATTAGTATGTAACATGCCAAAGGCATTTCAAATTCTGCCCGATCTGCAAAGGAAAGGTTCCTTGCCATTATCACAGAGTGCAAAAAGTCACGTAATGCCCAAAGGCAGTGGGAAGGCTGCTTCTCTGCACCGTTGCCTTTCTTCCACCACAGAACCATGAGCTCCAGGTGAACGACACGAGTCTCTGGGCTGTCTCCACCTTTCAGTACTGGCTTTGAACCAAGAACGTTACCATTGAAGAACAAGTGCGGAAGGGCTGAATCCCAAGATAAGTAAGAAGCAGGGCTGACCTCATAAGCTGTTCCCTAGGGCACACCATTGGGATTGCATTAGGTTCCTGGAAACATTATATGAAAAACAGACATTGAAGTTTTACCATTCAGAGGCAGGAAGTAAACAATGTTTAGTAGCAATTAAATATGCTTATTATTCAAAGAAATTTAAAACACAAAACCCTTCTACATATCACGTTGGGGTTAAAAGGATACTTAGATCTAACAAGGAAACAGCAAGAACAGGTCATGGCAAAAGTGAAACTTGCAGCTCACACAGACGTGCACGCTTGCAAACATTTGCAGAGAACTACACATTTTTCGAATGTTTTTCAAGAAACGTGGCTACTATATATAAGAAGAAGATTACAGAAGCACTTAGATTGGTTTAGATCCACTCCAAGATTAAATCGGGATTAAAAATAATGACAAGAAATCTCCAAAACAAAATAATCTAATATCAAAGAGAATCAAGTGGCTGATGAGTACTTTTGAAACTCCTCCCATCCTATTAAAACACTCTGATGAGGACAAGATCTGCGAGTTGCCAGGCATGTCAGTTTTTGTCCACCTTAAGGTCATACACTGAGGAGCCCCAGTCCTGTTTCTTCCTTTACACAGGGAAGAAATTTATGCTGTATTTAACGTGTATGCTTTAACATTCTGAAATGCTGAATTACCTTTCTAGTTTAACATGTCACAGACTTTCACAGGAAATTCACTGAAAAAAGGAAGGTTGTAAAAACATAAACAATGAAACATGCAGACAAAATACATGCTGGTCCCATCACCACAGGAAGCAGTCTTTTATTCTAATGATCTTTTATTCTAATTTCTTCGCTGTTCCTCCTGTGGTGATGGATCTCAAGGACAAGCATCCTTGGACCTTAGAACACGACCTAAGCTGAAGTGTTGAGACCCACTCTGTACACTCCAATATGAGCTCATGTACAGCAAACTGACAATTCATAACACATGCAATATGAGCCCTGTACAGGTTCTCAGACCAATCTGATTGCTGAGGAGCCCACTAATTTCAGACTAAATAATAGTTAATAACTCTTATTTTGGACTGCCCTAAGAATCAATTTTAAAATGAAGTAAAATCAGAATAGTACTACTGAACTAGTAGAACATCACAGAGTGGGTATTTGAAGAAATACTTTGGTGTTTTTTTTCCTTCTTCTGTTGGGATAAGCATGCTTAGAGAGACATCCTAAATAATTCTTATTCTCATTCAGTTATAGTTGCTCAGGACAGTTCAGGAGTTGAAGATACTCATTCAATACTCTGAGATCAATATGTTTTTCCCTCCTAGAGGTCAATTAATTAGTAAGGAAGAAACAGTTGTAAAAGTACTATATTCAGTGCCTTCCTAGTGCCTTTTATCAGCAGATCTCAAAGAACTGCAAGTACTTTTAAACACACTTGCTCATCCTCCCAGCCACAAACCTGAAATTCAGAAAACAGGACCTGCAACTACTCAAAATCTTTCACAAAAAAAGTGTCAGCTTTTGGAAAAAAACAAACACTTTTGGTTTTCCAGTATTAACAAAAATCAGTAATTTACAGGATCATAGCATGAGAGGGAAAATCAGCTTCTGACCGCTCCACGCAGCCAAAGTCTCATGCACCCCCAACTACTAAGGAAACATCTTGATGTAGCCAAGCTGCCCTACAAGCTGTGCGTTATCCCAGTGCCTCAATCACTGGATTCATAAAAATGTGAAAGTCTGAGAAAAAGCTGATGGAGACTGCAAAAATTCTCAAATGACACCTACACCCACCGGGGAGCTGAGAATCTTGCAGGTCTGAGTCCAAACATTACAAAATCAAAGCATCCACATGCAGTTCTACAAGAGGATAGGCAACAAACCCTAAAGCATCCTAAGGTTAGTCAGTTGTCCTGTCTTCCTGGCTTTGTAAGTCTAAATAGAATTGGAATAAATCCAGACTAAAGGGGAGTTCTGAATATTTAGGATACTAAAAAGTTGTTTTAATCTTATGTTCCAATATCCTAAGAGCCATATATAAAACACGACAAAAATATTAGCAATAAAGGTTTAGGGATTGTGATCTCACATCAGAATGAATAAAGAAAAACTACAATTGTAGTCTACGAAATTATATTCACTGACATGAGATCACAATACGGCACTCACAAAATACCTTAAATCTTAAAATCCCCAGATGCAACGGCTGTGGCCAAGGCCTATATTAGCCACATGTGTATTGTCCTGAAAGTAGGTTTCAATTATTTTTATAGTGAGATAATGTTCCCCTGACTATCTTAAAGTCTTAGTAGCACATAACAATTAAATTTCATTCTTGAGGAGACATAAGCAAACATCTGCAGCTTTGAATCTATACAAAAATTAGCCATTTTTCCATCTTCTTTATGAGAACAGTGACATCTCCCTGACTTTTCCACAATACTGACATACAAGAATTTGAAGAGAGAGCACAGGGAAGTCTTCTCTGAGGCCAAGTGCAAACTGGAAGTTTTACACCTTGCCAGCTGCAAGAAAAATGGGAAACAAAACACTTCATTCTGTAATAAAGTATCAGCTAACATACTTAGCAGAAGGAAAGCCACTCTTCACCAGCCAAATCTGACGTTCATTCTGTGAACTAAAAATATATTTGCAGAGGATTGTTAATACAGTTGACCTCAAAATTTGGAACTTTCTTCCTTCCAGATGCGAAATAGCTCAAAATTATGTGTTTTCAGGGAAGGATCCAAAGGCCCCTCTACCTTCTATTCTCCACAGAATTTAATCACCCAAGCATTACTGAACATATCCAATCCTACAAACTAAAGAAACACTGTTATTCCTACTTTTGGATATAAATGTCAAGCAGAGTGTTCAGTGATTTCCAGGCTATACTTTACAGAATTGCTATGCAAGGTTTAGGACACTGCATAATGCCAACATTGGTCTTATCCAGTACTACTCTCCTGTATTTGATCCTAAACTAATTAGAAGAACGAAAACAGAACAGTTATCAGGGCTGCAAATACAGATTTGCCCCCTTTTCTTAAGATGAAATAAAAGAAGAAGAAGAGAGATTACGCATATTTAGCAATAAGAAGTACAGAAAAGACAGCAGGAAGGTGGCTATAAGAAAAAGAAAACACAGGGAGCCGACATATGTTGACCAGCTACATTACTACAAGTCAAGCCAACTGCTTACCTCAGCTAGCTAATCCAAACTACTATTTGATTTGTTTGTGCTAGAAATTGAAGAGGAGTTGCTTCATACTTTTTTTTTTCTTTTAGTTTTTTTTTTAAAAAGGTTATTGTCCAGTAACAAAGGATTCCTTGGATCTTTAGAACATGTCATTTCAATGTTTATTATGCCACGGCTGTATGTAGGAGTCATTCAAAACAGATTCCTTTAGGCCTAACAGTATCATGGACAGTATCTTAATGTCTGTCCTATCCTTCACTGTGTTATCCATTTGCTCCAGAGTAACATCAGTTACTTTAAATTTTAGAATCCCCTAATTTTCCTAGCATGACCCTATGGAAGCAGAGAGGAAGGTTAGTTATATTTGTGCATATGGAAAATAACCTCCAGTTATTGGAGAATAACGTTAGCTTCTCCACACAGGCTGCTTATCTGCATGGTGACACTATGGGGAACCTCATTAGTACGTCCTTCCCTTACCCGGCTCCCCTGAGATAGGATCTCCAACTATCCGGCACTACAGGGATGGGAGAACCACCCTGCAGCAACAACTGAATTCCACCTGGTGCCCTTTCCACCGGTGCTCAGCAGAGATGGGGAAGTCATTGGCTGCTCCGCAGACCTCGGGACTGGGAATATTCATTTTGAGAGGCTACTGAAGGCCATGTGTCCTAGTCATCAGCAGCAGCTCTAGCTGCACTAGTGCACTAGTGCACTAATCACAATGTATAAATGATAGCCCGCCAGTGTGACCACCCTGAGCTAAGCCAGTGGTACACCAGGGCCCTTTGAACATGGAAACGCAGAGCAATGTGTTCATCTACAACCTGAACTCCCAGCGAAGGGGGAAATGCCACCAGAGATGGGGACATGCCTTCACCAAGGATGCCAGAGGCTGAGGAGTGAGGAGGGGAGCAAACCAGCACAGCTCCACTTCCCAGCTTGATGTGGGGCTCTAATTGCCTCAACATACTGCTTTTCCTGCTTAACACACACCTATACTGGAAGACCAGCCTCCAAGCCCTAGCTGGGTTCTCTTGAAAGACAGGGAATAGCAACAGCGAAAACAGGCCCTGCCTGACTGGTGCCCACTGAGGATAAGGTGGATCTGAGCGAGGTTAAGGGAGATGCAGATGTGTGGAATGATCTACAGGGAACACAATGTCTGCTCCAAAAACCCTGCCCTAGTCCAATGAGTCACTAGGGTGGAAAAAAACCAAACAAAACAAAACAGCAATATTGCCCTCTTCTTTCTGAGGTGGGAACCACTGCCTGGCTCTCGTTGGCCTCGTTGGGTATGCCCTCATTAATCATCGTGGTCCATGGCGAAACAGAGGTGCTTCCTGAGAACAGGCAAACCACAGTGTTGCAACAGATTTCTTCGAAATGGAGAGCCTTAGCCATCTCCTGCCACAACAAAGATAAAATCAGCTGGTGCCACCATCCAAAATTTCCATTTGTGACTGGAGATGCTCAGTCAACAACAGCCTGATCACTTGTGGTCCCACAGGAAAAGGCTCCAACAACCTCGAGCACAGAGCACCAAATCCCCAAATCATCCTGCCTTGCCAAGATGGACGAGCAGAGCTGAGCCAGTAAGGGCAGGCTGCCTACAGGAGGAGGGCAGAGGAAGAGGAAGGAGGTGCGTGGGGTCTCCCTTCACTGGCACTGCTGGCTCCTAGCCCAACCAGCTCAAACAGCAGCATGCACACACACCAAGGAAGACCTTGCACACAAGCAACCACACCAGAGAACAGATTTTTTCCCTAGCAGATGTAGTTTAGCACTGAAGCTGTTTGATTGCTACCAAATTTAAAAGACTGCCTAGCTTGTTCGGCCAAATTCCTACGACACAGTAATCTTACACTGGCGAAAACCGAAGGCACCAGCAGGATTCTCCATGCACAGGGATGAATCTTCTGTAGCTTTTTTTTCCCTGTGGTCACCCTTGACATTAATCCAATACATACTATCTTTAAAATCACAATAGTCCAACCTACATATATATAATAATCTGGCAGGTTTTCTACTTGATGGTTCATTTTTTCCCCTTGAGGAGTTACAGTTTGGGAGATTTCTGTAAGTCGGGTTTCACTAGCTCACAAGCCCTGAGCTATGGTTTGCATTCCAGGCAAAGAATCTCCTGGAAAGCCGGCACACATTTTTAATTTAAAAGGAAATTCAAGATGTCCTCGCCTTGACTCCCTAAATAATTCTTTGGCTTTCTTGATGTATGGGTGTATACACAAAATCATTAGGAAGCAAGAGCTTTATCCTAGACCTGATACTACCCTTCGGGGTGGGGGTGGCAGTGGAGAGGGGAAATGGGGAGAGTTACAAATCATGCAGTCATTAGGAACATGAGACAGCTGAAAGGCAAAATGGAAACAGGTGGACTAAATTTTTCTATCGCTACCGATGAAGGAAACATGCGCAGTTACACAGAAGTGAAGCACCAAGACAGCCGTTACCTCTTAGCGCAACGGCACTGCGCGACTGCATTAAGTTATGTGTAATTCAGAAGAGTACGGCAGTCCCTGGAGCTCAAGACTTTAATCCAAAAGAAGATTAACAAATCAATGCAACAAACAGTTGAAAGGACAGTCTAAAAAAGCAAGCAGAAAAAGGATGTTTGCTTCATACAAGACAAGGATGTATAGGCAGACGGTTTAATTACCAAGCCGTGTTTGCACATTGGTTTCATTCAAAGCACAAATCAGGCAATCTTGCAAATGAGGCACAACCTTGGCTATAACCAACTTTTATTAGTAACAAAGCTGTTTCAGTCTACTTTTGACTTGTCTTTGAACTCTAATTACTTATCCGCCTTTGCAATAAAAAAGATGTCAAGAGTTTGCAGACTGACTTGAGTCCAGTTCCACCAAGCGTGTGAACAGGAGCTCTTTGGAGCTGGCTCCGAAGAAAACCTTCTGTTCGCTCCCCAGTGACAGCTATAGAAACTCACCATGGCTGTAAGCCCTGAACAAACTAGGCTTGCGGAGGAAAGGCCTGCTGGCTCAGTGCTTTTTCATCCTGCATTCAAGGATGAGAAAGAGATACAGTCCATTACACGAACCCAAGATGCACATCTCAACCATCTGAGTGCATCTGAAGTTTGTGTTATGCTACGTTGACACAACTGCAGGGAAAGTAAACAAAGTAAGCAATGTATTACAGCACTAAGGAGGAGCGGCCACAAGAACAAGTCTGCTGGCAACATCCTGTACTGCCATGCCAGGAGTTTTAGGTCATGAACGCAAGCAAGTGGGAACAGAGTTGGGTAAGCAAATGTCTTGTTTATAGGCTCAAAGTATGTGGTATTTCACAACCTTTGTCCTACCGTGACATTTTAACTGGTTTATCCACTTGTAAGTGAAGCTGACGGGATGGGCCTAAGGGCACTCAGTTGACACCCCCTTCCCGAGGATGTTATGGGTAGAGGAGGAACAGCCAGACGGCAAATAGCGCTCTGTCCTTAGGATGGTTCTTGTAACTCTCTGCATCTTTGTACAACTTGTTTTAATATATATCAGGTTCTTACTTTTTTCCTGAACCTCTCATCCTGGACCTACTTACTTTTCATATCCTTTAGCTGAGAATGCACTCACACATATCTCTCACAACTCAACTCCATAAGCTCTGTTGGCCTTTCAAAGGTCCTTACTGTGCCTTGGATTTAGGCAGGAATTTTTCTCTTACTGCAAAGAAAGTCTAAATAGAGCTTTCAAATAAGGCCAAGACATATGCTTACAGCTAATTAAAATAAATCCGAAAATTGAACCAATACAGCAGTTAGATCATCAATTACATCTCCTTACAGTGATTAATAGTTTGTTTTGTTTTGTTTTCTAAAATCAAATGAATAACAAGACTTACATTCAACTGAACCATGGAAAAACATTTAATGTGCCTTTTCAAAGTATAGCATTTCTGATACTCTGCCAGTAATGTCATGGATAAAACAAGGCAGACCGTACTAATTATTCTCATGTGTAACCGCAGCGACATTATAATACAGGTTATTTAAAGCCTTGCGAGTTTCATTTACAATTTTAGGTAAAGAACTTTCTTAAAAAACATTTCACTGGCCACTGTCTGAAGCTGTGTTCCAAAACCGAAGTGCAAATTTCACAGCATCTAGCACTGGCAATTTATGTCCTGTAAATTAATTAGAGACTTTCACCTTGCACGGAATAGCCGGCATACCAAGCCCTTGCAGACAGTTCCTATATTTTGCTCCCTAAACTATAAAAATGTCACAAGAGCTGCTAGTAGGTTAGAAAGAGGTTAACAAAACTAACATCGAGGGTTTTTTATTTCCTTTTTCCCAGCTCCTTGGGGAGTCTAGCGATCAAAACTTAGCAAAGTATACAAGTATGTTGCAAAAGAGGTTTGTTAGATCTGTTGGCTTCATATTAAAAAGACTATAAAACAAATTCCTATTATGGATATTTCTTGATGCTTAGTGGTATGTCATGCATTCCCACTACAGATAGTCATTTTCATTCTCTTGCTATAAGATGTCTGATTAAAGAGCATTACAGCAATACTTCCACAAAATTACTGTAATTTCAGAATTTTTCTTTTGGAAAAAAATGTAACAGAGTAATTAATGTGTCTATCAATTTGGCCACTCTTAATTAATGCCAAAACACTGGGAAGGACTGAACTTTTAGTCTCTTGCTTGCTCTGGATATAACACTTACAGACTGTCTGACCAGTCTAAAATTTGTACAATATCGCATGCCAGAATCTGACTTTTATTCTCTCCACAAAGATTTCTCAGATGACCAGTAAAGATGAGCAAGAATACCTGAGATAGATACAGATTTATCTGAGGGAAGAAATCAGCTCAACAGACATAAATATCACAAGCAAAATTTTAGTCACAGAGAGTTAAACATCAGATTCATAGGTAGAGACCAGAGTTTAGTTTCTAGTTACAGAAATTTAGCCATTAAAGAACAGAACAGGAATCTGATATTCAATTTAATATATACAGTAGCGCAAGGTATTTATTTTGCTACATTTTTACAAGTGTTTAACATTGAAAAAGCCTTTCCAAAATTAAAATTTCACATCCCTTGTGACTGTGAAGTGGTACACCTTCCTATTCTCCTGGGACTCTACAAACAACCAGCTCTTCAGACCTACAGATATAATTTGAATATTATTTCTTAACTCTTCCCAATACTGAACACTCTTCATGTAAAAACAAGACAAAGAAAATTTCTTTTATGTGTTTGCATAAAGAAACAAGGAGAAAGTATTCTCCAAAGAAAGAAAGAAGGAAAGAAAGAAAGAAAGAAGCTACAGCTGAAGTAAAGAAATTAAGTGAATCAAGTGCTTACACATCTGCTGGAATTAAGAGTATCTCAGTCACTGAACTACAGAGTCTCCAGTTTCTGACATGTCTCCATGAATGTGTCTCTGCCTCATGTTTTAAAATTCTCTGAGGACAGTTTAAATGATTTGAAAACATAAAACTGTGAACCAAATAAAAAAAATCCTGGATACACACAGAAGATCTGGGTTTAATCTCATGAAAGACTGATTTTTAAGCACATTCAGTAATTTATTGACTATGGAAATGCTAATAAATTTATCAGCTGACATTACCCAAGGACCTCTTCACTGCTAAGGGGATATCCTACCAAATGTTCCACTTAAGAAAGCAACAACTCCTGCTTTCCTCTGAAGACAAAACAGTAGAAAACACCCATTTTCAAGACTTCTGGGGCACATACACCATGTGTACATGTGTATCCGTGCATGCTGAAGCTGGTGCCCCAAATAACACAGCAGAAGTACTGCACAGAGCAAGTATACCCTAACAGAGCTGCATTCAACAAGGATAGGGGGAATAAATCAGAGTTACTGACTGCTTGGAGCAGCTTCTGGTTCACTTTCCAAGCCCATGGAGGTTTCCCTCAGCTCAGGTGACTGCCTCCTCCTGCCTGCTGCTGTTCAGGTAAAGGGAAAAGGCTAGTCAAAGGAGAGGATGGACAAACAGGCTACAAGGAAAAGGCAGGTTGTGTCAAAGAAAAGAAGGGCAGCCTCTGCCAGCAGCTCACTGTATGAACTCCACAAGGCTCATTCCACTGATCTTCCAGGTCAAATGTGGAAGAGAGCAGGGCTGAATGAAGACATGTGTTACAATTCTTTTTTTTTTTTAAAAAAAAAAAGACCAAGAAAACAGTGGATCCTGGAAGATGGGACAGGAACAGGATGGAGGGAACTAGGAACAGGTTTATGAACACAGTGGTTTTCCAGACTGAAATCACCATACAGCAGCTTCGCGTTAAGAGGATGCTCAGCCACCTGGTCATTCTACCAATCATACCCTATCGCATACCCAGCTCTTAAGTCTTCTTTCCCTTGCCAAGTGAGCAGCCATAGCCCCTCTGGAAAGAGTTAATGGAGGCCAGGAAAGCAGCTGGTAACCAAAACTCCCAGAAGAATTGGTTTGCCTTCTATATGACCTAGCTGGATTGCGAGAAGCCCAAGCACGTTCTTTACTTTGAAGCCTAGATCAAAATAAAATTGGAAATAATAATAAAAAAAAACTGCTGAACTTGCATCAATCTCAATAAAACTAAGTGCAACGTGCTTTCCTATAATTGCTGTTCACAGGTTTTATATCAGGCTATCCTTCATACTAAAGTCTTACTCATCTAAACTGCTGTGAGCAAGGCTTATCTTGCCTTGCTGCCTAGGCTGCTCACTACGTGTGTAGGCTGCTTACTACGCGCATGGCTCCCAGCAGGCTGTAGGATATTCAAGATCTGCTCATGTGCCTTCTTCTAACCCAACTGGCTTTGAGATGTTTGGCTTTGCCCAAAGTTAAAAGGGAGGGTGAAAGGTGCACCAAGGAGAAGGGAATAAGCTAGATGCTCGCAAATCACCATCTGAAGAAGTGGTTCACAGGAGAGGCCACAAGTCTTTTAGCATTTAGGGAAAATGCTACATAAGATAGAAGGTATGCATTGTTGTGACATGTCTGTGAAACATGCTTAGTCTGTACATCAGTTAAGGGTTTCTACAAACTCAAAGATGAAGGATTTGAAGACTATCAAAATCCATGAGCATTTTTGCTCATCACTGCCACAATCCTGTTGTCTTCAAGGGAACACAGAAACTTAAGATGTCCCCAATGTTGAAATCTGACCCTTAGCAATTGACAGCGCTCATGTTACAGCAATCAGACAAGCTCTTCTCATCAACATATTGCTGGGTTGGTGAGAATAAAGAGCAAAGACTCAACAAATTAAGCAAATCTGAAACCAGAAGGAAAATGAAGTAATAATAAGTAAAATGCTGCGAGGTCTGCAAGTTTTCTTTTTGAATTACAGCCATGCTTCACTGTTTTTTTTAATTATTATTTTTCAAGGGCTAAACACTTTTAAAATAGCACTCTAGAAGTATAAACAATAAAAAAACTATAAACAATATATAAATATTGTTATCTAAATATATTTATAAACATATAAATGTAAACAATAAATAATCCTGTAGTTCTAGTTTCAGATTGTATGAATGTGATTCTGTAACAAGTTTGCAGTTGCTTTATTTGCTTTTCTAAAAAGCCCAACACTTGAATTGATGTTCCTTTCTATGATTTTCCCAGCAGAAAATAAATTGTTTACTGGCCCTGAAACCGAGTTCTTACACTTCAGAGTTAAGTTGCTTCTCTTTTGTAGACAGAAAACTAATGTCAAATATGCACTTAAAAAATCACAAAAATCATAAACCCACACAGTGGGTTTATAATTTCACAGTTTTAACAGTGAAGCCAGAAGAGTTTGGCAGAATAATAAGAAATCGAAGAGTACAGGTCTTGGTCCACTTTATATATATAATGTAGTCTAATTTTGATACTAGTCTGTGTTCATGAAAGCCCCATGCTGTCTTCTTTATAAGTCAACACTTAATTCTGCAGGCAAAATGGAGAAGATGATCAGACAAAGCTAATGCTACAAATCAAACAAAGCATCTATAAAATTAGGCAAAAGGACACACACAGCCTATTAGCCTTTGGGGAAGAAAAAAAAAAGTTTTTTTTTTTTTTTTTTTTTTTTAAAAGATGCTTAAACTTCTGCAGGAAGCAGAGGCAGGTACTGCTTGGTGTAATGAGAGCAGCTCATGCTCCACCACTGTACTTGTTGCAGTACTCTGATGCAGCGCATGGTGTTGGGAGAAAATCTGGCCCTGTTACTTCGAATCCAGAGACATCGAAGTTAAATGAGAGCTGGCTATAGCATAGCAAGGAATTAACCCCTTGCAGGAGCTATTTTACAACTCCTTCCTGAGGGGTCTCTTATTTGGAAAGAAAACTGTCTTCCAAATTTGGTCTCCATTGCTAGACTGAAAGGGTGCAAGGGTACAAAGGGTGCAAGTGGATGGAGACCTTCACATAGTCACTGAGTCTAACGAGGGGCTTCTACATGTTGCTTCAGTAAGTGTATTTAACATTCTTCCATAAATCCCAGCTCAAAGATTTCAGGCCATCCATCATCCCTTCAGAGGTAACAACCAAATTTAACATCAGGTCCTGATGGGATATTGTGGAACCCACGACTCAAGTGTTCTCACACAGGGGCTTACACAAAGCTCTCAGAAATACCTATCATCGTAAAACATACTTAACCACTTCACTCAACCTCAGCAAGCACACGGAGTTGATCCATCTAATATGGCATTAGCATCACTGCTGAAGAGTCAGTCTTTCATAACGAACACAAATCTTGCCTAAACACGAAAGCCGTCCCTCCCCCATAACATTCTTCAGGATGTTTTCCTCTGTCAAAGAAACAAAACTTCAGTCTTGGCCACTTACACTCATTAAAGACACAAATTTTGTCCATTCTCCCTTACTCCAGACCTGGTCAAATTCCAGCCTTAATTATTTCATTCCACCTTTCTAGTCTTCCCCTGTGGAGACAACTGAGTAAGTCGCTATGCTTTCTTCACACAATTCTTACTTCTGCCTCTTTTTTAATTGAACTGAAAACAGTTTTTTCTCAAATGAAATAAGAGTCAAGATAGAGACTTGGTGATTTGGAAGCCTCTCCTTTTAATAAAGTAAGGGGAAAAAGGAACGACACGGGCAAAGAAACTGTTGCTTCTTTTAACTTTTTGAAATGAGCAGTATAGGGGTTATCCAATTCAGCAAGATTGTAAAATCCGAAGGATAGCAACTACGATGAACAGACACATTTACAGCAGCAGTGGTGAATGAAAACTATCCACCAGGCAAACTCTAGCAAGTCAAATTGGCTAAGGATCAAGGAAAGAGGTGGATCCATGCAGCTGCAAAATAAGCAGCTGAATTTCTTTTAACAGTCTTTGGAAACCATGGGCAGAATTTACCTGCATTTTTTGCAATGTGTTCTTAACAACCACGTCCATCAAGAAATGGATATTACATTCTAGTGTTACTAATGCTGTTACCAATGTATTTTAGACACTGATTAGAGCTTTGAATGGAAGAGCCAAAATGCAAAGGCACAGAAGAACTGGAAAGGATGCTGGGGCTTAAAGACATAGGATATTAATTGGCAGTTCTCAAGAAAGTCAGTTGGATCACATCACTTCTTTCACTGCATTTGCATCAAAATTACTGCCTGAAGCTCCAACCATCACCAGACTCTGCACAAAACCTAAAAATATCTATGGTTACTAATCTCTAAGATCTTTCTACATACATAGTTTAATAGATACAGGTTTACAGATGGACTCTATGATCTTGAAGGTATTTTCCAACCATAATGACTCTATGATTCTATGTTTGATTTACATGATTTCAGGTGGATCTTCTCTATGTGGTAATGAGCAGGCAATCAAAATACTGCCTCCTAGCTTTCCTTTTCTTTCCAATGTATTTATTTTTATAATTTACAAACATCTGCTTTCCCCAATGAGCATTTGGTAAAATTTACAGGAAGAATGAAAAGCATTTATATTAGAAACACAAACAGAGCACTGAGATCAGATCAAACAATCCTCACAGAAAACATTAAGATGAATTCCAGCTAAATGTGAGGGTGAATTTTTCAAATTCTCATAGTCTTCTTTTTAGAAGGGGATGAATTAAGCAATTGTCTGTGGTCACCCACTTATTAATAGTTAAGGAATTCAAAAATTTTAATTAAATGTTCAGCCTCCTGACCCTGCATATCTTTAGCATGGCCTTACCAATGTGGTTAATGAGCTGGACTTGATAAGCCAGATACTTCCAGCCGCTCAGGCACATCAGGTTTGGAGAAGATGAGGAATAGCAGCTGGTCAACAATGTCATTCATCTCTGGTCTGAGTTACACAGATTTCACATGACTCGGGCAATGCAAATGAGGCTGGCTAACCTCACTCCTGTGAAAACTTATTTTGACTTTTGAACATTGTACACAACAACTCGGTGCAGTTACAGGGAATTCTAAAATTTTCCAACCAATTCTTTCCAAGTGTGGGGAAAAACACTTCTGTTTATGCAATCTTTCTTTTGCCAAACATGAATTTGGGAGCTCAGCTGAGCTGACATGAGTATTTCTTTAAAGGGCCAACACATTTCAGTACAACGCTTTTCTGACTTTCACAGCTTACTACAAATTCTGCAAAAAGTTATACCATGGATCAAAACACCATGACAACTCTTGCTTTAGAATCATAGAATCATAATAGTTGGAAAAGACCTTTGAGATCATTGAGTTCAACTGTAAACCCATTCTCACCATACCTGCTAAACCATGTCCCTAGGTGCCTCATTTATCCGTTTCGTGAACACCGCCAGGGATGGGGACTCCACCACTTCCCTGGGCAGCATTTCCTCTTGTTCTACCCGTGGTTATTCTGGAGAAGAGACTGACCCCTGCCTCACTGCAACCTCCTTTCAGGTAGTTGTAGAGAGCACTAAGGTCTCCCCTGAGCCTCCTCTTCTCCACACTAAATAACCCCATCTCCCTCAGTCGCTCCTCATAAGGTCTGTGCTCCAGCCCCTTCCCCAGCTTCGTTGCCCTTCCTTGGACACGCTCCAGCACCTCCATGTCCTTCTTGCAGTGAGGGGCCCAAAACTGAACACAGGATTCGAGGTGCGGACTCACTAGCGCTGAGCACAGGGGGATGATCACTTCCCTGGTCCTGCTGGCTGCACTGCTCCTGATACCAACCAGGAGGCCGTTGGCCTTCTTGGTCCCCTGGGCACCCTGCTGGCTCATGTTCAGTCAGCTGTCAACCAGCACCCCCAGGTCCTTTTCTGCCGTGCAGCTCTCCAGCCCCTCTGCCCCAAGCCTGTAGCGCTGCATGGGATTGTGCTGACCCAAGTGCAGGACTCGGCACTTGGTCTTGTTGAACCTCATACAGTTGGCTTCAGCCCATCGATCCAGCCTGTCCAGATCCCCCTGCAGAGCCTTCCTACCCTCAAGCAGATCTACTCTTCTTCCCAGCTTCGTGTCATCTGCAAATTTGCTGAGGGTGCACTCAATCCTCTCATCCAGATGATCAATAAAGATTAAAGAGGCCTGGGCCCAACACCAACCTTTAGGAAACACCGCTCATGACCGGGCACCACTTGGATTTAACTCCATTCACCACCACTCTCTGGGTCCATCCATCCAGACAGATTTTGGTTCACACATGCTGTGTGATCACTCTCAAAATGATCTGCTCCATAATTTTCCCCGATACCAAGGTGAGGCTGACAGGCCTGCAGTTCCCCCACATCTGGGATCTCCCTGGTTAACCAGGGCCACTGATAGATGATGGACAGCAGCTTATTTGGTTTAGTTTGCAAACAAACAACTACTGAATGCTTAGGCATTTGTCTGCGAGATAGCAGCACTGTAGCGTAACCTATGCCTTTATTAGACTTTTTAAAAGGCTAATGGAATGAAAGCAACAACAGAAACTGTATGGCTTCTGGAGATATACAGTGCAGAATATAACTTGGTTCTGATTTCCATCTACAGGTTTTATACCTTCAGATAGCACCCCGAACTAGAAGAATAAGTAGCAATGAACCCACCCACCTCAGCTGTAACTCAACAATTTCAGGGCAGATCTTGCTCTCACTCAATTTAAGTATCTGTTAACTTAAATGATGCTGGATCCTACTAACAGTCAGAAAACTAGGACCTCAAGCGTAAAAACAGTGGTAAACATATTTATGGGAAAATTGTCTCTTCCATTAATATTCTCCCTCTTCTTTAAATATCTCACTGGGCAGAGCTCAGTTGGTGATAGTAGTACAAAGTGATGACTTCCACTTAGTAAGCTTGAAGAGGCAGCTGAGAACAGTACTTCCATTTTTAATTGTTTTTCATTCATAGACCCCACAACACCTTCCAGGGGAGGAGCACGTTCCTTTTGAGCAAATTTAAACATTTTTTTGGGTCCCTGCCCTTTTTTTTGAAGGTTTTTTTTTTTTTTTTTTTTTTTTGGAAACCCCCTGTCTTGGGAAAGGACAAGAGATTGCTATCACCCTCAGTGCAACCTCAGGGTCTCACAGTGCTCTAACAGAAAGGGATCATTGAGTTTTCTTTCCTTTTCACCTCTTTCTCCAAAGCTGATCCATATTTCCATTTAGTGACCACAAAACGCAACCAGCTTCTCCACTTAGGGATGCTGCCTTAAAAAGCAGAAAAGCAAAACGCAAACAAACAAAAAGGTCTGAAGGCGACAGAACCTTCCTTTACTTGTTCTGGCAATATAAAAAATCCCACTTTAAACAAAATGTTATGAAAATGCTGCTTCCTCCAAGACTGTATTACCACCTGATTCGTACTGGAGCTAGCTGAAAGCGTCAGGGAAACAACCAGAAGCCCCAGCAGGACACGGGGAGAGGGCCAAGTAGTGGCATTAGTGTGTCCTGGTCCACCTTACCCTTGACTCATTTTTAGAAACTTCAACATATTTCCAGTTGTGCAAAGGCCGTGGAAAGCCTAGGAGTCTTCCCCGAAGTTATTTTTGTCATAGTGAAAAGTTAAGGCTGAAGTATGGAGATACTTGTAATTCAGTCAGCACAATGAAAATCTCTTTATAGAAGAGAAAGAAGAGACACTTGGTTTGGCTGTGGTTGTTGCTGCTGTTGTTTTAATGGTACATTTTTTAACAGCGACAGGGCTCAGTAACAAGCAATTAGCTGTAACTTGTATGGTTAAGCTATGTTAGCTACTCCATCATCTTTAAACCAATATTTGGCACCTCCTTAGAAGATAAGATGTAGCTCAGCCAAGTTTATCGAGTTGTATAAAACAACAACAACAAAAAACCCACATTAGATTAGGTTCTGTGGATTATGTTTATATAAGACAGCAATTGTTACATAACACCTCTAACCGTATGTCTTTGCCTGAAGAAGAGAAGGCTGAGAGGGCACCTGATCAGTGTATATGAATACCTTAAGGGAGGGAGTGAGGAAGATGGCGGCAGCCTCTTTTCAGTGGTGGCCCGCGACAGTATAAGAGGAAAATGGCCACAAACTGAAGAACCAAAAGTTCCACCGGAACTTAAGGAAAATTTCTTGACAGTGAGGGTGGCAGAGCACTGGAATAGGTTGCCAAGAGAGGTTATGGAATCTCCTCTCTGGAGATCTTCAAAATCTGCTTGGATGCAGTCCTGTGCCACGTGAGCTAGGTGACCGCGCGTGTGCCGGGGGGGCTGAACTAGATGATCTCTAAAGGTCCCTTCCAACTTTAATGATTCTATGAACCTATTATCATATAAAATATCCTAAATATGAAGGTTCTGGGAGCCACTGATTCCAAAGAATGTAAACATGGATACAAAAAAAACAGATTGAAGCATGAGAAACTTATAACCAAACGCAGAGGCACTGAGAGGGGCGACTTAAGTGAGATATGGAAAGTAGACTGCAAGTGCTGCCATGCTAACACACAGCACTGGAAATAAAAACTCTTGCCTTGTAAGAGCGCAAACACATCTAGAGAACATATCTGTCTTACCAGTGCCATGGCAACTGAAGAGAAAACACACACACTAACCTGAAATAGTAGCAGCATCGTTCAGTTAAGAACATTGCTTATAAAGGGAATAAAGCAAGAGCCGGCTGACCATGTAACCATAAAAGCTGGGAATGTTTTCTGTTTCCAGAGAGAGTTTTAATGCCTTTGCTATTTTTGCAAAAAGTGGTGGGTTTGTCACTAGTTTTACAGTCTCTGGGTGCATGAAGTCAACAACTGAACCTATGCACAGTTCAGGGGCTTCTCCTTGGCCAGTCTGTCATATCTGTATCTCCCCAGGAGCCCCCTGATACACAAAAAATGTGCCCCCATAGGCTCTCACCACTCAGGCTGACCCAACCTCATATATAACAGCCTGCTATAGAGCTGCATGGTCAGCAGCTACTGCCAGCCAGTTTCATCTATATGTCATATATATCACATTTACTCGGTGACACAGACTCAGCACATGGTGTCTCTTCCCTGGTTGAGGTTCTACCTGGGAGCATGCTGTGAAGTTGAAGTCATTGCAGATTTGGAGATATCCAAGTAGAAAAGGACACAAATCTGTAGGAGACTAGTCTTTGTTGTCTCCTCAGTGGAAAAGCAGTGAGGGTTTCTTTGGTTATCCATAGCATATTTGCTATTAGTAAATAACATGTAAATTTGCAAGATCTCCATGTCTTAGCAAAAACCCAAAGCAAAAAACAATCGTCTAGAATTAAATATTATCTCCTACAATAAATCTAACTGCAACAGAAGCAATCTTACTAGCATACTACATCAGATATTTAAATATGGTAAAAAATAAAAGGTAACAAGATTGTTCCACTTCTCAAAATAACTCGTACAACTGTAAATTTTGTAAAAGCTGCTATTCTCTTCCTGGAGCAGTAACTTTTAAAATGCTATCTTTTAGATGTCAGGAATATCATACACATCACTATAACCTGATCTGCAGTTTTCTACTCTTAAAGTCCTAACAGCTGCTGCTGTTTGAAGCAGCCAGAGCATTACTTTTTTTCCTTTTTTTTTTTTAAAGGGGCACTTGCTAGTAGGAGCAAAGCTTTTAAAGTTTGGGGGGGAAATAGCCCCAGGAACTTCCCCTTTTGAGAGCTTGAAGTTTTATGAGTGAACCTAAAGGACTGCCAGACTTCCAAAGTGACAGCACACTAGGAAAAAATTTCCTATGTGTTTTGCAAATTTGAAGTCAGCCACATTTCACAACTGACATCAGAGTTTTTAATATCAGCTCTAATGAAATATAATTCTCCAATGACATAGCTGTGAAGTACAGCATTTTCATTTCGCTAGTTGGCAAAGAGGTTCTGGCCTTATTATTAACTACTTAGAGCCAAAAGTCTTCCAGGTCCCGTGCAGACATCTCTGAAGACAAGGCCTCTTCCTCATGGCTGCTGCAAGCCGAGACACCACAGGGTCCAGCCAAAGAGATCAGATTCATTTTTCACATGACCGCTATGGTCAAGTTGCATGATATGACGCAAGGATATAGCGTATTTTGCCTCCCTCTTCTCTATGACTTGAATTTCACTAATCTCTCTGGGTGGGATAGAACAAAATTTAGCTTTTGGTTTGGGGGAGTTTCACTGGGTTCTAAATAGCGAGAGCAAGCAGGGTGACTCCAGCCATCAGGAGAGGCCGGAGGGGAGGAAGGGACAAACTGGGCATTAAAAACAGTAATGGTGTTTTTAAAATTGTTTCTTGCTTGGGTCACACTTCTGCCAGCTGAGGGAATGAGAGGTTTACTTGAAAGCTCAGAATAATCTTTCAGGCAACAGAGTGCTGTTCCTAACCAGGCGCAGCTTCTCCAAACGGTGACAATGAGCAGTAAAGAGCAAGGAATAGCATATCGGCTATGGGGCTGATGAACACACACTCACTTGAGTAAGAGAAGGCATGAGATCCAACATTTGGCATACACACTTCCAAAAAGCGTACAAAAAACCTCCGAACAGCACAAGATGCCTGGTGAGAGGTAACATCCCACTTCCTTTGGCCACCTGTGCGACTGTTGCATTAACCTGACTTGATTCAGGAACATAAAAGGCAGCGACAGCAGTAGCAATTTTCCTCTGGGCCAGGCTCTGATCTCATGCCATACCTCAAGAACCATACCTACTTTTCCTAGCTTTCTGTAGTTCTCAAGGGTTTTTTAATATGGGTCTGCTGTACATGAAAAGCAGCCCAAATAGATTTTGAATTCTTGCTGAATGACGACTGCATAGCAGCTACAGCAAATGTTGAAAAGAAACTGTGTTAACTGCTTCAATTGTGTTGGTCAGGGAAGAGTTTCCGTAGCTGCACGCTGCTCCAAAACATGTTATCTCTTTCGGTGCTGTGGTTCTTTTCCAAAAGAGAGATGTGGAAGATGAAGTAAGTGTGAGCCTGCAGTTTCTCTAGCTTGCTGACAAATGCTAGACTCAGTCTCCAAATAAGATACAGAGTAAATGGGCATTGGCAGTCTTCTCCTCCTCCATGTAACTTACCCAGGCATAAATGAGCCTGTGCCTTAGGGAGAGAGAGCACAGCAGAGGAAAATTCACCCTTCGTGGCTGCTCTAGAGAGCTTGGATCAGGATGCAGTAATACGGTTGCTGGAGGCTTTGCTTCAGTAAGGAGAGACACAAACTTTTGTAAGGATGCTGGGGTTTAGCTCATCACGGATGCTGCTATTTCCAACGGAGAGCAGAGCATCACTGAATGCCTCTTGCAGACACTTCTGGTTTGCTTTTCTACAATTTCATAAAACGATACTTTTTACTGAGATTTTATATAATGGTTCCTTAATTTAAGAAATCTCAATTTGTGGTAGTGAGAAACTGTCTGCATTGACCATACCCAGTGAGCTATTGTTTCACCCATAATTTTTCCGTAATCTTTTACCACTATTTGTTTTAAGGCACTGGGATTTTATGACAGTGTTCTTGCCTCTGTTAGAGGACAATGTAAGCCTGAAACCAGCAAAATACTTGTCTCCAGAGATCATATCCCTTCCATGGGGTGTTGGCAGTCAAGGATTTAAGAATGGGAAAAAACACATGGATAGTAAAGAGGATCAGAGACATGGCTTATTAAGCAAAGTTGTTTTTATTTCTTTAAACACTTGCTAAAACTATCACAAGCTCCTGCCTGTGAACACAGAAAGCCACTATTTCTCACATACTTGCAGAGTCTTAATATGCAAAGCTAGACTGAAATGGTCTTTAAACTTTTACATCTTCCACCCACACGAATGGAGCAGTCCCCTCCTACCCGTCCACAGCTTCCAGCCTCAAATATCCTGGCATAAAATGATCAGACAAAATAGGTGACTTATGTTTTTATTGGTTCCTCCAGACTATGACGACATTTCCTAAAACACTGTGCCAGGAAACTATTAATGTCTCTGAAAAAGTGGAAAGGGTCAGGCTATTTCAAAGGGTATGTGTTTGCTAAGAAGCCTTTGTTGTTGATGTATAGGCCACTTAAGATGCAATTAATAACAATAATAGTTATCATTCACATAATATTTCTAGCTTTAAAGTATATTATGAATATATTTCTAACACCTCTGTGTGGCCTGGTAATGCCTGTGTGTGCCCCCTTTTACCTTTTGGAGAATTAAAGTTGGCAGGTTAAACAGCTTGCTCAAAGTTTTATAAAGTACATCCATTTCAAGGTCAGAACTCCCTTCAGATTTGTACAAACTCCTGATCTTAGACTGTTTTTGGAGGGAGAAATGGAAATGGCTGCAACTTATCAGCATTAAAAAAATGAAGACCACGAAGATTTTCTACGTTTATATCAGTTGTGTTGGCCCGCATTTGACAGTGCAAGTCAGTTCAGGCATTTCCAAGGTGGGGATAAGAGGTTTATGAAGAAAGCTCTGTGTGCTTTATACACAAGTACTAAACCAAACCATTGCCCCTCTAGCAAGAACACAGCACAAGAAGTGCAGGAGAGAAAGAAGGCTCCAAAACCCAGCATACTTCACATTTTTCAAGCACATGCTATACACTTGTTTGGGCTCCGCTGTCAGTTTGGGAAGCATCAGAAGTTTGCTGGGCAAATTGCACTTGCAAACCCAATTCTGATACTGACGAGTATACACGAAGGACAGCTCCATAACACGGCAGTGCAAAGCAGATTTAAAACCAGCCTCCCTACAGTGTACAAAGTAGGGTACACAGAAAAGCATGTCATGGCCTCCTAAAACAAGCAGAGGTCAAGACTTGCTCCCCAGGAACTACATTCTGCTCTTACAGCCTCAAGAACCTGATTAGTTTGTCCTGTCTCAAACGATGATGATCTTGCCAACCCACACAAGCTGCAGGTAAAATCCCACTATTGCACAGTGCCATCTCCTGGGCAAGCACGAACGAAAAAAACCCTCACAACTCCCTGTCTTCCCACAGCATCTTATGTTTTAATATCTCCTTTCAGCGATGCTGGCAGGCCCAGCATTACCTCTGTTCTCTGAATATTAGCACTGAATTCATGGAAAGAAGAGCAGATTGTTTACAGCTCCCGTTACAAAGCATGAGACTCGGCAGCCTGCTCCTGAGCAAAGCAGTATGTGCATAAGGCCAGTACCATGCAGACCTGCAGAAATAAGTTCACTCTGTGCTGCTAGCTAATCACAAATTAGCAATTAGGGCTTCCTTTCAACGTCCAAACAGGAAAGGGGAGTGGAGGAAGTGAAAGCTTAATGATTTCTTGTATGTTAACAAGTTACACGGGCCACCCTGTTAAAAAATTTTTGTTATGCGAACAAAAGCTTAGCACATTGTCTGCCACAGCGGCAAGCATTTATCATTAAGCTCAAGCCATGCATCTTGGCAGGAGAGGGAAGGGAGACAGAGGAAGATGCAAACATTTCACTCAGCACTGTTTAACATACGGTATTAGATACTAGGAGGTTTAGAGTGGAGGATCCTACCTCACTGCAATCACAAGTGTTGAGATTATGGCCCCCAAACCAAACCAGAGTTGGTACATCTGACAGTCTCTCTACAAATATTCAGTAGAAAGACAGTATTTTAGTGATCACAAATTGCTAAAGCTGTAACAGCCATAAAGAGTAACAAAGAGTAAAGAAAAATAGACAATGTGTTTCATTTATTTCTTTCCAATGCCTTTCAGCACTACCAGCAGTTCCGTATATTCCATACCTCTACCTAGCCATGGTAGAGCTGGGGAAGAAATCTCTGTGGGACACAAGGAGACCCCTACGAGGCCCGTAGCAGCAAGGGACATTTCTCTCTCTGTCTTCAGAAATAGTTCGGATTATAGTTGCTGGCAGGAGTGGGAAGCCTGGCTCCATTGCCAGCCTCTACCTTCATGCTATCTTCACTACATGAGGAACAAAAAATATGTTGCACAACTGTTGAGCAATTCTGGAAAGTTCAAGACAGATTTAAAGCCAGTATCTCACTTGCCTGGAAATATTAAGACAGATTAGGGCCACAATATGACTGTTACAACTAGACACAGGATGATATTTTGGGAGACCAAAATTACCTTGGGCCTATACAGTAGAACTCCTCATTTCTAGGGACCCTTTGTGGGGTATGCCAAGCAAAAACATCTTATGAAGAAATTCTTAGACTTAACAATAGAGAGGGATGATTTAAACGGGCTGCACAGAAAGCAAAAGAAAGACAAGAAAATCTAGGAAAAAAAAAAGTCTGTCAACACAGCTGCTGCACAGTCTCATTATCTCCCATGGATGCAAACAAGAACAGATACATAACATGGATAGTTACCACTGCCCAAAACACACTGGCTGGAGCAAGCAAGGAGCCTAAGCGTTGTGAGTGCATGTTCTCCATGATGGAATTTAAGGGTAAATTTTCCCTTAGATTCAGCAGTGAATTCTGGTTCTGCAAAGCCTAAAGCAGCCACATGCCATAAGCTATCTCAACATGCCTGTTACACTATGCATGAGGATGGAAATATGGGCCTTACTGAAGACTCATATTGCTATTGGTACTGTTTTATATGTGAGCTTCCACTCTCAACCCTCTTGGCTCAGATGGTTTACGTGGAGGCAGATCAGATATTTAATCAGCCTTGATTTCAGACCACCCATTAGCAAAAACACTCCATAACAAGAGCTTTGAAAGCTGAAAAACACCAACTGTACAAGATTGCTTTCTTTCTTTTTTTTTTTCTCCTCCAGACTTAAATATATAGGTAGAGATTCCATCTTCAACCAGAAACATTGATATTCTTTCTAAAGGATGAATATATTGTGACTTTGAACTTCAAGACTTGCTAACTCTACTGTGTCCAAACATCTACCTTCTGTCACCACTGACTCCCTTATTCACTTATCACTTAGGATGCTTGTATTCAAGGCAGCAGTGCTGCTTCCTACTACATGAGAAAGACCATGACAACTTGGCTGGACTGCAACCTGCTCAGTTCCCAAAATGATGATGTATTCCAGAACGTTCAGCTTTCTCGACTGTGATGCCCCAGCAGGTTAGTTGACCTTCATTTAATTTCTCTAGTGTCAAATCAGAGCCTCAACATTTGCAAATCTCAAAAAGAGACTTGCAAATCTCCTCTTCCTCCTCCTCCCCAAAAGCAAGGGAGTGCTTCTAGCCATAAACATTGTCATGAGCAAGGTTACTTTGGTAAGGAGTGCTAGGAGAGTTCCTACTCGTTTAGCAGCTATGACTGTACCTCGGATCAACTGCCAAAAATGGAAGCATAATGTGTTTGACGATTCTTAGTGAGAGACAAATCATGATCCATGTCCTCCTTGCCCTACCTTCACACAATGTCCCAGCTCACACGTTCCATTCACTGAAACATCTAGAGGAATACATACTTGTGACCAGTTTCTCTGGACCAGACACCAGGTAGCTGTTAAATAATGTGGAGAATGATTTCACCATGAGATGCTTTTACTGGATCTTGCCCAAGAACTTTCTATATATTACATATATTGCTGTTTTGCTGCAATTGCTGTCTCAAAGCAAGAACTAGGACAGATATATGCATGACATCATTCAGACGAGGAGATTGTATGTTTGGAGAGGTGTGGTAATACTTGACAAAACAGATTATCTTTTTCCTTCTCTCTTCCAAAACAAAGATTTTCTTGGACGATTATAAACTCAGGGGTTCCTGTAGTTTTGTTCAAGGAGGGTAACATATTGGGAGGAACATCAGGCTAGGGGCTGCATAGCAAAAATCAAACTGCACTACAGTGCAGGACAACCAACACCTGGAAAGTTCCTCCGAGGGTCATAGTTAGAAGCTATGAGCTTCCAGCTCAACCTTAAGGAACCTCCAACTTAGATGCTGATTTTTTGTGAGAAATATAACGGATCTTTGGGAGTGTTTTTTTTTTCCTTCAGGCATATTTCTGAAGGCTTTTTTTTAATCTGCTGGGCTCTGCGTCACGCAAGCAGGAGGTTAACTAGGCAAGAACAGACATGATGACCTTTCCATTTATAACGTACTTGTAAACATGTATAAACTCAAAACAAAACAGGCAAGAGTCTATATTGAGGACATGAGCATTTCTCATGGAAGCAGCTCCTATTATATTGAAGGGAGGAGAAGCAGTTCTTATTGTTTAAGTCTTCGGTACATCTTTTATTTTCAAAGTATGAAGTTTGGGGGATGTAATGATAACTTTTGGTATTCTCTAGAAGAACACTCTCACTATGGTCTTGTTGAGATACTTGCATGACATGTTTCTTTGTGTCACACACTTACATATAGAGGAATGATTTCTGCTTTGCATTGCCTTTTCCTGGTGATGATAGAGAGAGAGTTGCTGAGACGAAGAGCATCAGCCTCCCATTCCCATCTCTTAAAGGTGTAGGCCACAAGTGTGAAGCATCAGGGGATGCTCTTAGAAGTGGGGAACATACACCTAAGCCAGGTCAGACAAAAGCTCTGTCTCAGCGGAGTAAGTTAAGGAAGATGTGAGGCACTACTGGTATTATGGACTCCATTTTGCAACCCCACATACACATGCTGTGTACATTTTCAAAGGCCACTCACTCCCAGTTGCACTTATATTCGCAAAGTGAGAGATTTTAGCCTCTTGCTCCCTAGCTTGCAGGGCTGGACATAAAGTTTGCTCAGTTGGTATGCCTATGCTTGCTGTTACCACCCTACAAAAGGGCTGCAGCTCACTTAGCTTTAGAAAAATTAATGGGGAACACCAAGTTTAATCCTCAAGTGCAACCGATTCTCAGCAGAGAATTCCTATTTTACCTACAGGAACCATCTGAGGAATCAATCTTTTTTTTTTTTTTCAGCCAAGCCTTTTTTTTTTGACTTTTAGTTCGAAAGTTTTGTGAGGAAAAGCCTCCAGTGAAATGAAGCAGCAGACAGATAAAAATCTTTGGAATGTCCTCCAAGAGCTGTGCTACAAAGGGAGACCTGGCGTCAGCCCCACACAATCCAGAGACATGGGGGATTCCCATGGAGAGCCGAGCTCAGGCCCTGAGCAAAAAAATCCTCTTGTGTTAGAGACTAACTGTGCTCAGTTAGTCTGGCTGCCTTGCCAACAGCCATCTCAAGTTTTGGGCAGGAACAGACACGCTGGGTCATCTGCTCCTGTTGGGGTCACCGGATAGCGCTGGTGTTTGGAAGACTGGGTGCCAAGCAGCACAATGCTCCACTATAGCAGTATAGCAGTGTTTTTTTTTGTTTTGTTTTTTGTTTTTTTTTTCTCCTTCGTTTTGGGTCTCCTTTTAGCAGTAGGCATAGTGAGATGGCAAAGACTTGGCATGTTGTGGAGCAACCTCCTTTTTGCTCTCAGGTCTCCACCTCACATGTAGCTGGTCAAAAAATCATGGCTCATGCTGCTCAGCATATATAAGGTGCTGTGCACTGAAGGGAGGAAAAGCTGCTGCTTTCTGTTGCAAAATGCAAGGGATGTAGGTCAGGTAGGTCAAACCCCATGTAGGTGGGGGAGAAATGAGACCAAAGCCCCATGTGACTGCCTCATGTTCAATACATGCAGTTTGACAGGTTTGGTAGCACGGTCAGAGCTCCCAACCAGGCAGCTGGTACATATGTAAGGCCCTAGAAATATCACTTGCCTTCACTGAAAGCTGAAAATGAGGCTGTGAGATGCACTGCAAAAGCACTGAAACAACTCAAACGCAGCAGGTTATCTACACTGCGACTAGCCAAAGAGGCCAAGTTTGTTGTGTGGTCTGTTTAAAAAACACAGGCCAACTGTTGCGCGTGTTTTATCTCATTGCGATCGAGCTAAACAATGCAGCCAGGCTATTGTTCTTGCCACATGGTAAGTTACTGGCTGCACGTAAACACAGCTATTAAGCTCCAGAGGGAACTGCTTGCCATTCGAAAGACTGAGCGCCAAGCTAAAACTTGCTAAAACTGACCTAAAAGTTAAAATTTCTTCCCGGAATCTAAATATGGTAAATTGGCTGGCATTAGCCAGTAAATTAACTATGACAACCAAGGCACTACCTGCGGAACAGAGAGGTAAGTGTAAGATCCAGGACAAATTGGAAAAATTACTTTTCTTCTTCGCCACCACCAGTGACCACCTCAAGTGCCCTCAAGCTAGTTCTCTCTTGCTGAGCATCACCTCAGTGTAACAAATTCAAGGTAATTGGCACAATGGGGATGAACTCCATACGCTGGCACAGCTGACTCCAAACTCTCCTCCTTCCATTGCAAAAACACCACACTCTGTGGCTGCTGCGCAAGGACAAGTCTGAGCTGTTAACCTCTTGTGACATTCAACATTTGCACAACTCATTAGTGGAGCGCTCGGTGCACAAATAAACATCAAGTCCTTATTTTCTGATTAGCTGTATTCCTGGCACTATTAAAAGCCCCTACTCTGCAAAACCATCTCTGCCCCTCTGTCAAAGGCCCTGATACCACCAACTCCAACAGCAACACTTTGTGGAAGGATCTTTGACTATATAGGGCATAAAAGAATATAAGAGAACAAAGTATTGTTAAATCATTTTATGAGAGGTGTTCAAAGGCACCCAGGCATCTGGAACATTTGGGACTCACCCCATGACAAGTTCAAATTCAAGCTGAGCAGTCAGAAGTTGTGGAGGGCTGGACCCCAAGGGGAGTGGAACTGGGACAGACTGCAACGCAGAAGCCGGCTTCTAGGTTCGGTGAGACTGGTAGCTAGAGAAAGGTCTTGTCCTTCTTGCAGCCAGCACAGGGAGAACAGATGTGGTCTTCCATGCAAACATTCTATGACGGGATGTTTGCAATATTAGGAAAAATGACTGTGAGGCACTTGAGATTGCAAAGGAGATGGAATTGCTTCTTCCAGCCCTGTGCAAAGATGAGAGAGATGCCAAAGCTCAGCTCACCATGCTGAAATTTTCACCCAAAGGACAGAACTGCTTTTGGAAGTCTGTGCTTGTCCTTTGCACAGTTCAATCATTCCTCCTTCTGTGTACAACATTTCAGAGAAAGCTACTGCAGGATCTCAGATGTATTGCATTCAGTATGCATTGTCCAATAGGAGCAAATGGGATAGAGTGCTAGATTTGCCCTTAAACTTTAATTAAACACCACATTCCTCTACTTGCTCTAACCTCTGTACTCGCTCTCTTAATCTCAGCCTCATTAACCGTATGCTCTGCTCTTTTCTGCCTTTCCTTCACTCTTCACAGCTTTCACTAAAAAGTGAAAATAATTTTCACTAAAATGAACCTTCCCTGTTGCATGTTATTTCCCTTGTACCACAATAAAAATCACAGCACTGATCTGATTCTGCAGGTGTGCCAATTTTGCATTACTTTGATCCTTTCCTTGTTGTGGCACTGTCCACAAGACCTTCGGGACATGGGCCAGTCACCATTTGAACATTATCCAGAAGAGCTAATCTGGCACTTCTGCACATGCATTATACATGGCCTTAACACTGGTTGGATCCCAGGTTTCCTAGAAACGATCTATTCTATTTTATAATTTGCAGTTTGAGATCAACAGATTGATACTGCATCCTCTCCCAGTATCAAAACTAATGCAGTTTCCATCCAGCTCACTGACTTTAAAGGCAGCTGAGAAATTCCATGTCAGACCCCAGGCAAGGGGCAAAGCTCCTGCTGACTTCAGGGAAAACCCTAGATACAGAGCAAAAGGCCGCCAAATCTGACACTTTAAAAAGACAGTGCAAAGTGCCTACCTAATACTTGCCAGGGTAAGTCTCAAGTAAGCACTCGCATACCACGGTGCTGAGCATGGCAGTAAAACCTAGACAGATTGTTTAAACAGGCTAGGACGTGGGCATCCTGTTTCTCACGCACTATCTGCGTAACAGGCGACCGCTGCCAAACATTACAGTACAAATTTCCCACTGCGCCTAAGATGCAGTTGACAAATATCCAGAAAAAAGAATAAAAATATTTATATCTTAAAACATGCTAACTGGGTAAACAAGATTGTAACTGGCTTGCTGTTATGTCTGCTTACCAACACTCAGGCTGGGGCAGACATAAATGTTTAGAGGAATTGCTGTTGTGCGTGCACACGTACCCACCGAGTTTTCTCAGGCAGCTGGAGCAAGTCTTGCTCTACATGCAGACTTCAAGCATAGCTACTCTCTTCATCATCTGCTGAAGGCTAGTTGTACCCTGACTGTGACTACAGCATTGCCTTTGGCCGCCTCTAATAACTGTTTTTATGGACCCATTTACTTTCCCAGATAGTTATATCTAAATAAAATCTCCACTGGCTAAAATAGCCCAGCAATGGTGAGATGGGTTACTTTTAAGTACGAGTCCGCAGTTCTACTCCTCCCCAAGTCTCCCTGCAAGTTTGTAGAAGTCCTGTTTCAAAACTCCTAACATCTGAACCCCTTTTGAAATTTGCCACCTTAAATGTATTTGCTTGGTAAGATTTTGCTAAAAAATAGAACCTCTTAAATAGACATGACTTGAAATTTCTTCATCTGCTATAAAAAGACTCAACAACAACACCAAATGCCACTAATTATCTGTGCAATTCTTCTAGTTAATTCTTGAACCCATTTACTTTCCCAGACAGTTATATTTGAATAAAATCTCCACTGGCTAAAACAGCCCAGCAATGGTGAGATGGCTTACTTTTAAGCATGAGTCCTCAGCTCTACTCCTTCCCAGGTCTCCCTGCAAGTTTGTAGAAGTCCTGTTTCAAAACTCCTAACATCTGAACCCCTTTTGAAATTTTCCACCTTAAATGTATCTGCTTGGTAAGATTTTGCTAAAAAATAGAACCTCTTAAATAGACATGACTTGAAATTTCTTCATCTGCTATAAAAAGACTCAACAACAACACCAAATGCCACTAATTATCTGTGCAATTCTTCTAGTTAATTCTTGTGGTTTCATCATCACCATGTATTCCTTTTTTCCTTTTTTATGGTTTTCCCCCTTTTTCTTGCTGCCTGAGAGACGCAAACAAACAAGGGATTTGCCCAACTAGCCACACAAATATAGCAATGAAAGACGATAGCCTTGAAGAATGCCAAAAGCATCATCTAAAGAAGAAAACATGGATTTTTTTTTTCCCCAAGAAATCACAGCCATTACTTGCACTAGCGATATGCAAAAAGCATTAAGGCAGATGTACAAATTTTAAGCTGATGATGTGTCTTAGCTTGCAATATCTGAGAAGTGTTACAGTGAACATTAGGGAGCATTTTGATATGGGGCACGGGATTGGTTGACACTCGTTTCATTGCTCAGTGTGGCATATTTTTCATATTATGTAATGCTTATTGTATGTATTACAACGATACGTAGCAGAAAGCCATCAGGAAAGGGTTTCACAAGGCAACGTACAAGGCAGAAATGTGATACAATGATAAAGAGGCAGCATCTGATTGCTTTTCCTGCAACTCTTCTTTCTCTACCTTTTGGCAGCTGCTAAATCTGTGCGTTCTCAGCAGACCCCTAAACCTCACCACTGTCCAAAGGTCACTGCAGGCAGTGGGGGGGAAAGGTAGGAAAGGCCTGTGCCCATTCCCTTCACCTCATCATGTGTGGCACGAGTACCATGTCCTGCAGGATGACTTCTCCCACCACACGCAGATTCCAAACTGGTTAGAAAAGAGGGTAACTAGCCGGAGTGATTACAGGGAAACTATCAAAATATGAAACCATATTAGGTGCCCTTTTATAGACTATGCCTAATTTAAAGTTTATATGTCATCAGGGCAGCCTTGCAGAAATCCTCATGAATGGAATGTAATCAAGCTTTTATTAAAACTAGTCAGACGTTTTCATCACCAAAGCCAAGATTTCATCAGGACCTTTCTCTGGTTACTTTGTTTAACTTTCTCCATTTGCAGAACCTTGTCAAAATTACCTCTTAAAAGATTTGAGAATGAATTAACTGATACCTTCCAGGGGGCTATTTGTCACCAAGAAAAAAGTGCACAAATTTGGATAGTTTAGTTTACTCATATCTCATTTCTTCTCTTTTGAGAAACTTCAGTGTATGTAACTGCTATATTACTGTGCTGACGATGAGAAACAGATGAAAAAGAGCTGCGCCCAATCTCAACTTCACATACTGTAATTGTATTAAATAATTGTTTAATTATTAAAGAGAGTAGAGGGAAACGCTAATGAGAGTTTCTAAAGTAAACAGTTTTGTATCTTGGAATCCTTTGCACCGCTCAAAGACCACAGAGGTCTAAGAAGGGAAAGAGGTGTCTCATCTATGTTTGTTCTTAAAAACAAGTATTGTCATGTAATAGAACCAACAAAATCCTCCAGCTGCGTATCCCGAAAGCTGCCAGCCCCAGGTAATTTGGGCACGTGGCCACTTTTCACAGCATAGAAGGTAGGCAAGGTAGTGAGCAAAACTGCTGCAAGCTGCACATTGCCTCATACTGTGGAAAGGGGTAAAAGCTACAGGAAAACTACCGGGCAAGAGCAGGCCCATGTGCTCAGTGGTTTCAGATGGTTCCTCTCTTTATTTGCCTCTCCAGGACCATGAGAAAGACAAGTTATTTCAAGGGAATTCAGCAGGCCATTCAACCACATTCAAAGACGACATAGAAATGAATATGAGGTGAGGGGCATGAGATGAGTCAGAATACAGCAGACAAGGTTGAGTTTGGGAGGATCAGAAAAATAAATACTGGTGTATTAACATCATGCTGAGCAGTGAAATCAAAGATGGAAAATTGTCCTTTTCTCTGCATTAGAACAGAAAAGTAATCAAGCTCAAAGGAAGAATTTGGTAACAGAATGCAACTGTCATTACAACGTTAACTCTGCAGTTTAAACTCCCTCAAAACATGCAAAATCAGTGTTTAAGACATGACGTGAACAGGAAACACATGTTCTTTATCTGGCAGTCAGTATTTACAGACCAGGCAGGATAAAATGAGGAAATTCTCTCCTTGTGTGAATGCAATGAGACAAATTGGAAAGGAAGAAAAAGCTTAAGATGTTGCAAGTGAAGGACGCAGAGCACCCATCATGCGTAGGCAACTAAAATGGGTGTCTAAAGACATGACTAAACAGAAGATACTGCAATAACGTATTAAGATACTCTACGAAGGCCAGATACAGACTGCATATCTGCTGTGACCACAAAGCACTCTGTGTAGACTTATTAATGCAAAATTTAGCCATCCTGTTAATAATGTCACTCTGACAACAGCAACACTCTCATCATAGGAAAAAAATGCAGAATAAGAGTATCGAGAACCTAACACTCTTGGGGATGATGATAGAGACCCTCCACTTCTGTGTGTCAAAGACAACTAATAGTAGGGCAGAATCAGAAAATTTCAGCTCCACAATTCAGTGCATGAAATTTATCAGAAAACATCAAAGATAAAGGATACTCTGAGGCCGAGTTTTGCATATCTGATCTCTACATGCAGGAGGAATAAAAATATATATACACATAATATATAGAGCATATTATATAGACACACAAGATCATTCCCTAATTTTTTCACTTCCCAGTCAGAAGCCAATTAGACCCCAGGACTGCACACTATATATCCTTCTCATAATTTCTACAATTTTTATCTTTCTCCACACTAAAAAAAAAAGCTACCTAGGCATAAGCAGTATTATGATTTAAAGTTAAATTAGTAAAAAGGCTGAAAGCCATTAAAAAGGCTGGACCAACGTACTTCAGTTCCAAAGTCACTTGTTTTTTATATTACTCGGTCCTCCTCCAAGGTGCTATGAAATCCCTAACACCATGGATTTGATGGCACGGCAAGCCACAAAGTGGGAACTCATCTCAAAACTACCAGCTTGATCTCAAATGAGACCAAATAACAGTAACTACAAATTCAGGCTATCCAAGAATCTGGATACATTATGCCTGAGCGAATTCTAACTCCAACAAGAGCATAACATACCCATATTTATACGACGTCCTTGCTTAATATCAGGCATGATGTTTATGTTCAACCATGTTCTGAACTATGTTCAACTGCTGTAATAAAGACAGGAATCAAGAATCTGGATACATTATGCCTGAGCCCAAAACACCATTTGCGTCTCAGGTACACTGCAAACAGAAATAGCGTGGTCAGACAGTACAGATTTGTTGCAGTGCCTGCTTGTACATTAGCTAAACACAATCTCAATTTACCAATCTTATGATTGAGAACAGGTCAAATACAGCCAAAGTTTTCAGGAAAAGAATGCTAAATGTAGGCAGAAGAACTAAAGAGCTAATACAACCACATAATATGGATGTAATTTGTGCTGTGGAAGCCTAGAAAGAATTGATTGGTCAGGCCTTTTGTGGTTTTACATAGGCTTTTATGGCATTGAAGATATTTCAATAACCACTATGCCCATGCCTTAAGTGATGACATAGATGTTCTCAAAGTTATTAGAAGACAATACTGAGAGAAGACTGAATCATGACCCCACATAGGCAGCGTGGTGCAATTCCTGTCCAAGATTTACATGGCAACCAAAAAAAAAAAAAAATTAAGGGCATACTCATGTGTTTTTTCGGTGACTCGTCTGCAAGGTCTTACATCTTCTCATAGTCTCAACACTTGAACAATTTCCATCAACTCTAAAGGAAACAACTAGCATACACAACAGCCAATTTTTGGGCCTCTAGTTATTTGTGTTTTAACACACAACTAAATTGTTGAACTGAAGTGAGTTATAAAACAGCTAATTTATCCCGTGCATGACGTGGTGCCCGGTCAAACATGAAGCATATTGGCAAGTCAGATTTTCCAATATAAATGCACAGTCTGTACAGGAATTCAGACTCTAAGCCTAAATATTTTAGAAAGCTATTCAAATTACATATGAAAGACATGCTGTGCTTTTCTATTATGGGTGTTGAATAAGCACCAGTGAATTTCTGCAGTCTTCTGCCTTTTGAGCGCTACGCACTGCAGTCCCGTTAGAAATGTGGCAAATGAATTTAGTCCTTAAAATTTAACTTCATAATGAATTAGACTGAAAGAATACATATTTTTTAACCACCAACACAGTCCTCCTTAGTAGTTTCAAAAGGGGAGAAGATATCCTGATAGCTTCCTCCCGAACTGCTACAATGCAATTCAGAAACAAAGAAATTGTTAAATTTTGATGTCAAGAAATAGACTTTAAAAATTGTTTCCCAATTAGAGAATAGGCTATAGTGCTTTTGTGGTTTATAATGGTTTAGAGTACTTTATAATACTATAATATCTTTTTACCTATGGATAGAGCATTTCCTTGTTTAAAAATTGTCAATAGAATTTCCTATTCTTCTCAGGCCATGAAATGAAAAAGTAGCTTTACACATTACGTGCTTGCTCAAATTACACAAAATTAAAGGACCAAGTATTCTGCCTCTGACATAAACGAAAGCTTAGCTATTGTAACACTCACTTGTTCTCTAGAAGGAAGTTGTAGAGATCTCAGGTTCATATCAAAAATCCTTTTTTTGAGAGAAATCTGTAGTTTACAAGCAGAGTCAGGAATGTCAGCTCACTAACAGCAGTTACCAGAGACAATCCACCAACAACCAAAGGTTGTACAAGTCAGAGAGAAGACTGGCAATGTTTGGAAGGAAAAATATATATATTTGTGACCGAGATCATAACTGAAGGGAGACAGAGAGGCAGAAAGCCACGTGGCAACACTGAAATGTTGAAAGAGTGAGCCTCAACTCCTGAAAGCTTTCACGGGATTTACTCACAAACCCTTTCACATTTGCTCTGAAAGCTTGACGGGTGTATGGGAATTGTGAATAGACAGAATGTGATTAAAACAGTTGCTTATTTAAGTAAGAGATCAGGACTGATAGGAGTGAAACACCTGCTGATGGAAGTGATATGGACAGGTTTCTCCATTAGGAAGATCATTGCATCTGCAAAAGAAACAAACAAAACCAACTAGATCTAAACCACAGAGGTGCTGGACTTTGTTCTAAATAACTGAGAGGGGCAAAAAGAGAGAAGGATGAGGCTATTGTAGCAGCCAGGGCTGGAAAGCAAAGGAGAGCTGTGACAGCTTGACTCTAGCTCTGGCGAGGCAGTGCACTGAGTTGCCTGAAAATAGGCAGTGAAGCCTGCTGCACTCTGGAGATAAGCATCAGGCAGAGGTTTGATGCTGGCTGCCAACATTAGAACGGTTTTGAGACATTTCAGAAGATTATGCGATTCCAGGAGACTACTTTTAACTAGTGGGTGCTTTTAATAGATGCTGAGTACAGGCAGGTTTTGTTGGAGAAAGTGCTGT
>NW_010579542.1:83497-100152 GCF_000705375.1 Tinamus guttatus
ACATGAGCTTTATCTAAGAGCACTAAGCAATCAATGGTTTAAGTAAATCCAACTGGAAATAAAGTTAGAAAGAGCTTCTTGGGAGTAAAAGGTCTAGCTAAATAGGCATGACTCAAGTGACATTTAATGCTGAATTGTGCCAGGTCAAAGCATTTTCTCAAAAGCTTGTACCAGGAGTCTGGGATCTCTCCAGTATAACTGAAGCCTCTAGCAAAAGTGATGAGGGAACTACTTCATCTGGGGAGGATCGTCACCACGTACAGGGGGACGATCAGAAGGACTAAAGGAGGTGATGTTTTTGGCCCAGTGAGGAACCAGTGTGAGCAATACCTCTTATGATAACAGTTCACGTAATAAAGAAAATGAGGAAATCACTGCATTCACTCTGCAAGTGATGACAGTTGCACACCTTCAGGATTACGACCCAGACTGGATAACAGCACCTGGAAAACTGATATGAGATCACCGCAAGACTAGTAGTAGTCATGAGCTACAGCAATCACTGTTTCTTTCTGGTCCCTTTTTTTGTTTTAAAAATGAACTAGTGACTCACTAGTTCTGTATTCTACAAATCCTACCCACCCCCTGTGGGTGTTTAATCACTCTCAGCCACTCCATCACCTCTCTGTTGGTTGAGAAGGCTCCATTTTTTAAAGGAAACTTGTGACTTTCATGGCATTTTCTTCTGACAGTGAAGTAAGCCATTCAATCTCTGCACTTTTATTACATGCTCCAGTACACCAAGCGGTCTGTGAACATAGGGAAATGGATTAGATAAATAGAAATATTTTTGTTATGACCTAATTTAAGGATCTTAAAAATAATATGACTACTTCAAAAACTGCAAGGCATCAAAAGGCTTAAAAATATTACAGAGGTATAAGAGTGCAAGAGATCTGGCAAGTATCGATAGAGTAACATTTAACTTGAATGAGAAACAGGAGGCAGTCAGAGACACATGGTTACCATTCACATAAATTTATGACCAGGGCAGTTTTGTTACTGTAATACTCTTTGTACCAGGAGCCATATGCAATGGCTCTTTTATGTGCTATGTCCATTTATGTCATATTTGGGAAAATTAAAGAAAGGTTTGAATTTGGAATTCACTGGCTGCCAGTACAATGTAAAAGATGAAGGCAGGACAGCTTCTGCTCTTTGTAAAAGAAATCAACAGCACTCAGTACCGTGCAGCTTTTGCACCTTTCTCAAGTGATGGAGAAAATTATTAGGAGATAAAAGTACTCTTACCTCATCCAATTACTATCAGTCCAGTCCAAACTACATAAGATGTACCTTTAAAAAAGATGCCTGAAGTTTCTGTCAAATTAGCTTACTCCTTTGATCACCTCAAAAGTTTATGGGTGAATTTTCACTAGCACCAACATTTCATTAGCATTACAGTTCTAAAAGACACCTCTGATAAGCCACTTCCATCATGCAGTAAATAATTTGCTGTTTCCTTGAACAAAACACAGTCTGCAGAACATGCACACAGTGCCTTCTATATTGCACTTCTCTCATTAGATTTACAATTTATACTGACTCCCATATTACATTCCTTCTTACAGAAGTACTTAAACATCATAGGAGTCTGAGTAATAAAACCCCAAATTATAAATAGTAACAACTTCTCCTTATCAGGCAGTAAGCGTCCAGCATCCCAAATATGGTGAAGCAATTGCAATCTGTAAACTGGAATAAACTGGAAAAAAGTAATGAGTTGTAAGAAAAAATCTTCTAATTCTTACCAGCAGACCACTTTTGAGGAGGTTTCTGCCTATACCTGTATACCAGGCTCACATTGTTAAAATACAGTGTACACCTCCTGTACTTTGTGGTAGTTTTTCTGAGGGTTTTTACACAGTGCTGCAAGTCCATGAACTAGGGACAGGCTTATAGCTTAGCTATAGTAATGCAGCACACAAGCACAGCCTACCCAAGTGCTGTGCCAGCCCACCTACGCTTCCAGGGTCCAAAGAAGCTTGTGCACAACCAGGTGAGTTATCTCTGCCCGGCTTTGCGTTGCACTCTGGGGCCGGCCTCTCTGAAGGGGAAATCATCTTTCCACTGTTTGCGTAAAGTGTCCGGTCCAGCATCAGGGCTTCCTAAGTGAGGCTCCTGGGCATTAGAGGAATAACAACAACAAACAATAGAAACAGGTTCCTTTTGTGTATTCCTGAAAACCTCAAGCACACTTGGTTAGCGGCTGAGATAAACAGCTTCCCTTTGATAAAACATGACCGTGGTTCTCTATTACAAAACACACAAGAGGAAGCACAAGGGAACGGCTTCACGCAAACCCAGGAGCAGGAGGCAGAGCCCAACTCAATAAAAGGGGAACCCGGGTATCAAATCCAGGCAAGGAAAGTGCACACTCTAACAGCCCGTGTTCATTTTTATACAACCCTCCTGCCAGATGCAAAAGCAGCAAGGCCTCAGCTGAGGTTAAGGCTAGTCAAAACCTTTGTGAAAGAAAAAAGGGTTCTCCAAAGCATTATTCAAAGAATTATTGCTACCAAGGAAAAGAAATCATTTACAAGGAACATGCTTCTTCCTCCAGCTTCCCTGACCATTACTTAACTGAGATCGTCCCTTTCTCTGCATTGTTCTGTTAAAAGAATTTCTTTGGAGAATAACAGAACATTTTCCAAAAGGAACATCTTGTTTTGCTTCTTTATTTGCTTAAAAAAAAAAAAAAAACACACACATTAAATCCAGAGGAAGCATTTGTACCAGGAAGAAGGAAAAAAAAAAAAAAAAAGAAAAATTAGTATCTTATCTTATGAACCTAGCAGAAAGATTGTTGGTAGCTTCCCTCTGCTGGGATGCTGTACAAGATCACTTACATATCCATATGGAATAAAATGTCACAGCAATTCTTGATGTTCCACCTAGTTTCTGTAAGTACCTCACTTAGGAGGTTAGGGAAATCTTGCACGCAGTTCTTTAACCTGCTTTGGTCATCAAATATTCAATTTTCAGATGAGGGAATAAAATGGATCCCATTAATAGGTCATGGATTATAATAAAGGATAATAGAGAGGAAGGAACAAATGTGCAATGTATGATATTTTTCGGACAATGTTTACATGCTGAAATTCAATGGTATTGAGAAGCCCAGTATCACCTAGCCGTCTCCAGTCTAATTAGGTCAAGTGCCTGGCAATATCCTGGATTCATTACCTACAGACTCCTAGTCAGGGCTTTACTTTATTCAAAGCAAATACTAGCCACTGAGAATCCCTGCTGGTGTTTTACAGTAAGCCCAAAGTGTATTGGGACATGGCATTATCTAAGTAATTGGGTGTTACAAACACCACAAACATATGCCAGGATCTGCCTTATCCATCTTCCTCATGACTCATTATTGAAGTTTAATCCCTGGTCAGAGCCACAGAACAGGAAACAAACCACCTTTGAAGTCCATGTATTTGTAGATTTTTAAGGGCCTATTTTTCAGTAAGAATTTAATACAAAATTAGTAAGTCATATATTAAAAAAGAGAAAGAAATTACCCGGCCAGCTCTCAATGCAATGTGGAAATGCATGCCTTCCCCCGCTCCCCCCCAACCAGTACAGGCATCTGAGGCTGCTAAAACTGAACCTCACGAACTTCCATAACGTTGCCACTCAAGACAACTCCGCAACCCTGTAACAGTAGCTTGAGCAGACACTGCGCTGCCAGCGCCTCATTACAAGGGCAGGGCATCCCGCAGTCGGTGCACGCTATAAGGGCAGGGCAGCACAACAACGTTGCACCACTTGTCACCCAACTCCAGCGCTTGGGTTACGCCATCAATGCCAGGAACGCTTAGAAAACCTAAGCAAACAGGGCTTCACCGCTTCTACTAGAACCTGACTACCCTTCTTCTACGCTTATAATAAAGACATTTCTATTTTTATAGATGAATAGTGGAGGGTTTACAAATTAATGACTCCCCAAAGCTATGTTTTGCAGATTTTTTAATTGGAGTTCCCTCAGAGGGGTAGCGGTGGCATGCTTAGAGGTGCTTATTGGGATAAAGACTTGCAGAATTTTGAGTCAGTGCCACTGAAATACTGCATGGGAAACTCTCGCTGCTTACTGATCTTATAATAGCTCATAATTTTCTCAGAAATGTAACAAACCAGAAAAAAAAATCTCAGACATAATTCAGTATGTTCATACATTTGAAATAATGCACACAGTGCTTTATAATTATTTGCTCTTCTATAAACATTGGTAGTATTTCAACATTTAAGCAAGAAGTCTGCTCTGATTTATTTGCAGATTAAGTTATATTTTTATGCTAAAAGCTCAACTACTCTTCACTCAGCGGTCCAAATCATGACATTTGTTCATATATGGTTATTCTGTTAGTTAGAAGCTCTCCTTCTGTCTGGAGTTTTATTAATAACTCATTGCCATGGTATCACAGCATCCTAAGGAAAATAAAACAGGCAGATAGTTGCTAGGTTCTCCAACCATATCCTTATCTTCTTATCCTTTAAGGATAAAAGAGAACACTTCCTGAGGAAGAGTTGGAGAATTTGGGTCTTATTTTATTACCATCCTTGAGGTCAAGGCTGAGGCTAGAGATGGAGCTCATATTATGTTCTGTAAGCTGAAATGCATTGTGGTCATCACTCAAATCTGTCACCCATGACAATGCACTGGAATGTGCACAAAAAAAAAAAAAAAAAAAAAAAAAAAAAGAAATCCAATGGAAGGGCAAATCTGAAGCAAGAGAATGAAGAAATTGGTTGCTTTCTTCAAGACTCGAGCTCAGCCATTCCTGAGAAGTGTTCAGTCAAATCCCTGTTGCCCACATGCATAATAACCTTAAGTGAGCTCTGTTCCACCATTGCTGAAACCCTTCCCTATGCGCTCAAAGAGTCTCATGTTGTAACGTGTCTCACAGGAATAGTGGGAGTCAGGGAGTAGTTCGAAAACGGGACCTCTACTCAGAATATTCTCAGTAGCTTCTCAGAAGTATTTCCAAAGTTACTGAGTATTAGAAATCAAACCTTTTGCCTCTATCAGGGCTAAAAAGGAAAATCCACTCATCATCAGTACCTTGACAGAGTCCCATCTCCCCATGCCTCTACTAGGTCTATGCTCTAGAAGTAATAGGCAGAGACACAAGTACTGTGAGCATTAATTGCTTCAGTAAGTAAGCAAGAAACAAAACTACAGAGTTATCAAAAGAAGGATCATGCCTACACACAATAAAACACATGAGGAGGACAGAGTTTGTCTGCAGTCTACATGTCCTTTCAAAAAGCATATACTGCTAGGTCGCTTGCATCCCATTGTGTGTGCACTATTATTCCAGGAAAGAATGGGATGGCAGAAGGAAACACATAACAATAGCATGAAGCTGGGGAACAACAACAGCGTGCTTCCTATTTACAAATAATTGCAGCCTCAGCTAAGGCTGTTCTGAGGCTGCAGAGCGCTGCAGCCTCGCACCTCTAGCTGTTAGTTATCCTGCTGAGGTGTCCAATGAGCAGGAAACTCTTCAGGCTGGTGACAGAACGGAATGTCCATGTTTAGGGATTATCCACTCTGACATGTGGGGTGCAGTGGCTGGTTACACCATTTCCTCCCCTTCCTCCAGCTCGGATGGGAAAGGGAGCAGAGCTAGAAAGAGCACAGAGGACGCAGCAGATTTGCCTCCAAATTTGCCTCCTCCTGCAATGTGTGCTTAAGATGCTACTTTCTCCCCAAGTAAGAAGATGGCATTTTTTACTTTCTTGCCATTAAGTCTAAGCCAAATAGTAGTGCAGCTCCAAGGGCAGAAAAGAGGTGCAGCAGCACTTTGCCTTCCCAGATAAAGAACAGGCCTAGCATGAACCATCGCTCCAGCTCCAGCCCAGCCTGCCCAGACACTGTGCCACGGCCCAAGAGGTTTCACTCGCAGGAGGACTTTCATGCCTGGGTGGTCGTTCATTCAGTATTTTAGAAGGAAGGAAACTGCCCTCCACCACGTCTCTGTCATACTCATGTTACTGCACACTGCCAAGGAGTCTGTCATCCCCACGCAGCACACAGTGCTGTATTTTGCTCTCTTTGGTGGCCTCGTGTTTAATTTTTTATAGTCACAGGAGGCATCAAAGACCAAAAAAAGGGGCAATGAATAAGTGCAGAAGGAAACCAGTCCCCTTGTCTTGCAGCATCTTGCCTGATTAGTGCAAGCCTCAATCAGAGCAGTGGTCTTTTCTTTCTGCCAGGTCCTTACAGGGCTCACAAGGTACCTCTGCCACAACAAACTGTGTACAACTTAGGCTCCTCCTTTTAATGTAAAAAAGGAACAGGCACCAAGGTAAAAAACCCTGGAAACAAGAAAAAAATGTCACCCTATTTTACCCCCATCTGTCACGCCGGGTGTATTTTGTCTTTCTCTGTACCCAGAATATATACAACTAATTCTGTTTTCTAGAACTGCAATTGTTGATTGATGAGTCATCTTTCCTGTAAATTTATTTTTTAAGTGATTTTGGCATTGTTCCTTGAGATTCCTCTCTAGCTATGTAATGGAAATTTTGACCTCACACTCTGGTTTCTTTAACATCAGAGATACTGATATTATGAGTTTAAGAAGTCCAGGCAGTTGAAGTAAGAATGCAAAGAAAAAAAATGTGTAGTTTAAAAAGAAACAAGCTGCACTAAATAAACTATCAAGTAAATATTTAACTGCATGGCCATTAGGTTATGTTCATAATGATACAGCAACTCATTTATTATAATTAAGAATATATGGGGGCAGGAAGGTTGCTTTCCCCTTTCCCCTGCACTAGTTAGTCATTTAGCCAGAAGTTGTTTGTAAGTTAAGCTTTATATAAGACAAAGCTCAGTCTATTTTTCTAATTATCATCTCCCCATATTAGAGTTTCAAAAAGGCATTACAATTAGCAGTCAGAAAACAAAAAAGTAAACCAGAAGAGAGTAGAAAGAAACCAAAAGTATCAAATCATTAATCTACAGGATGGGATTATTGCATTAGGGTAGCATAATATTTTACAATTTGTAATCCACAAGATGAATTACTTTTTTAGTTTCCATTCTTTCGCCATATGGGGGCAATATGGAAAGCACATAGTAGCCAAAAATTTCTCAGATACGCTAAGTTGAGAACATAAAACAAGCAGAGCATGGAATTTTGCATTGTGTTAATATCATAATAAGGTTTAGATGGATCTTTACAGATACAATTAAAACCGAGCACATCTATGAAACACCCTGATTATATAAAATGTGACAGTCTCACTTAATGAGAGCAGTAACTCCTCGATCCAGTCTGCGTTCAGCTTGTAGAAAAAAAAAACAAAAACAGCTATGATCTGCAGAAAGAGACCAATGCATCCTGCACCTGCTAGAGCCTCTGACCAGTGATCACAACAGCCAAGGAGAAATCATAGTAGAGCTAAACCTAAGAAGCAACAAAAACATGACTCATGAAGCTTGAGCCTATTTCAAGTGAATCGACATGTGGGCCTATCCTCCAAGTGAGATGGCCAAGGGACACTGAGAGTTTGCATTCTTGGAAAAACTCTAAACAAGACATCTCTCAAGTGAGAATACCACTGAGGTCTCTGCTAATTCTTCATGGTCATGCCATGGGGCATCCCATACTGTCCCACCCAGGCTTCCTTTGCATCAACCCATTTTTGCTCAGGCTGACCAAAGGAGAAGGAACACGTGGCAAGGAGCTTGCCTGACGCTCTAACCGGGGTGCCGCCCACAGCACTCCCGCTTCCCATTTCACTTAATGATGGACCAGCTTCCATTGCCAATTTAAGCCATGAAGAACAAGACAAGTTAGAAACTTTGATCATACTCACCGGCTTCACCATCAGCATAGCACCCTGATGGGAAAACAACAGTAAAATAGTGTTGATTGCAGGTGCTGGGATCCCTGCCGCAGCCCTGAGAGCTCAGCAACGTGTCCAAGGTGGGTCAGAATGTTTGCCCTCGGTCTGTTGCTAAGACAGAATGAGATGCTGTGACTCACACAGGTGAGAACTTGGACTGATAAGGTTTCCAGAACACTTGTGATAAGGCACTACTAAAAGAATCAATGTCTCAAAAAGTCACATTTCCAGGTCTCGTTATAAATTTAAAGGGCAAGCATTTTGGTTTTAAAAAAAAAAACAAACAAAAACAAACATGCAGGAAACTGTCAGTAAATTTGTCCATTTTAACCTTTCCCATCTCAGCAATGAAAAAAGAGGTGTCAATATGTGCAAATAATCTTCAAAATTCTCATGTAGGTCTATAAGATAAGAGACACCCTTTTCCTTCAGTTTAAAATCTATGAGGAAAGGTGACAACCAAGCTAAATCTGTTTCTATATACATTAACCTCTCAGAGATGGTTATAGATTAGTAGAAAAATTTCTGTGACCTAGGGTAAAATAATGAAAAATACAACATACTAAAAGACTCAAATATATACAATTAGGACTGGACACATTAAAGAAATGTCCAAGAGCCTTCTTATTATGCTGACTGATGCATATACTGAATTTCCTTTTAACATAAAGCATTTCCAAACTCTTCCAAATGACTCTCTCCATCTCCATAGGCAAGCTGATTCAAACACAAGCCATACACCACAGGGGGATGGGGCATTCTAGTAATAAGCATGCAAGTATCCATAACTAAGGTTGGGCCGAATATGAAAAAAAAAAAAAATACTTAGCATCTGTGTAGTTGAGTTGTTAGAAAAACTTCCACCAGATGTTCCTAGATGTTACCTCAGCTGCCTCCCAAACCACTATCACATCTGTGGCCTTCCTTACTGAATACCAGTGTTACTAACTGGAATCATGGACAGTTTATTCCTGTGATAAATCTTAATATATCATTTATAAGCCTGCCCAGTGCCACACCTACTAAAAAGTTCAATAAATGTAATACGGTAAATTCAGGAAAAAAAAATATTCTCCTTGATCTCTTTACTAACAGAAAATTCAGCAAGTATCTGAAGAACCTCATTTTCAAATATTAGCTGTACTTTACAATTCACTGCACAAGACAACATCTTAAATACTTCCACCTACCTCTTAAATTATATGGTGTCTCTTGGGGAATATCCTATCAGTGCAAACACTGAAATATCTAACCTCTGTATGTACACAGAAGCCAGTGATATGATTATGTTGTGCACAAGGGAATCTGAGTCAACTTGGGTAACGAGCTGCAAAAACATGATAGCAGAAATTTTAAAATATGGACCAAGGGACTGAGGTGGACTTGTGCTATTTTAGAGGAAGTCTGGGTCACTCTCTTCCCCTTATTACTCTTCTAATCTTGCTACTCATGCTAACCAGACTGAAGGTCTAACTGACCTGCATGAGTTGAGCACGACGTTCACTGCTTTACCAGTCACCTCAAGCCCCGAAGTTCTACAAACTAAGGTAAGGTAACTAACATAAGCTCAAGAGTTATTAATGAGGTCTGGCCACTTTCACGGGACGCTCGTAAATGGAGTTTAATACTAGAGAGTTCTGTCATGGCTTTCGGTATTAGAGAACTAATCCCATCCAGTGGGAGCCTGAGAGTTCCTGAATCTGCCTCTCAACTCCTTTTGCACACTGAGGAGAAGGTCTGAAGTCGGCTCTAGCCTCATCCTTTGTCTCACGGCAATTAAAAGGATAACCAAAAAAAAGAGATGTATAGATGAGGAAGAAGAAAAAGAGAGCTAGAAAAACTCAGTGAAGCAAAAGTCTTACATATTCTGACTGAGTTCATCCAAGAAATCACCACACCATCACCAATGTTGCAGAGAAGCAGACCCGTCCTGTGGTTCTCAATTTACTGCTGTAGTGTGGTGGGGAATTCCATGAAAACAGCCTTCTTTGTAACAGAAGAAACTTTCACCTTCTTTTGAGCACCCTAGTCAGAAAGCACTCTACTTCCCAGAAAACAAATTTATGTCAGCTTTATCTTCATCCTCTTCAATCCTCCTCCAGGTCCTCCATTTGAGAGCCACTTAAAATAGAGGTTCATAGGCTAGTGGGGGAGGAAGGATACTCATAGCCTGGGAAGGAAAGTAGAACATGTAACCTGGGATCCTCAGTGGGGACATGGCCAGGAAAGGAGAAGAGTAGCTGGGTCAGAGGATGGCCTGACACCGAAGAGGTTTGGGCTGCACAGGAAAGAGAAGCATGTTTCTGCCATAATACTAACATGTTACCAAGAGAGAAAAATGGTAAGGAAGGGAAAAGCTGCCAAACTCTCTCTCAGATTCATATCTAAATAGCTTTCAACTCCCACAGAACACTAGCGAGAGATGACAAGGTATGCTCACCCCTCAATAAAACACACCTGTCACATGCATCCAAAGTACAAGTTTTAGGCGTTTTTAGAAATAAGCTTCAAATGCCTAAGGTTTAAAAACCCCCTACACTTCTTAAGAATTGCCATCGGAGTATTGTTCTTTACTCTTATGCAAGACACAGCTTCTGAACTCATGTTTCATTTAATGTTCATGTTCACTCATTTTCATAAACAGCCTCAATATGCTAGAGGCATTTTTTTAAAGGTGATAAATTACCCACAAAATAAAAGTGAGAAAACTGTAATTACGTGATTGAATAACCTGAGAATCTCCCAGTTATTTAGTATATCACGAATACATCATCTATCCAAAAGTATTGGAAGAAGGGAAAATATTTTTGCATTCATTCGACAACGACAATATTCTTCTCTCCACAAATACAGGAACTGAGATAGCATCAGGAATAATGGTCCACCTAAATTACCAGAAATAAAGGGAGGAAAAGGAAGAGAAATCATGATTATTAAATAAAAAAAAAATACTAGGGAGAGTGCAGTTCTCCTATGAGGCCTTCATTTTGTCCCCAGTATGAAATCACCTACTGTTTAGCTACTTATCACCACTGCCTACCACCACTGCAGCATGCAAGGTCTGACCACACTCAACATGGGGCAAACATTATATTCATTTCCATCAGGATTGTTTTTTCCTTTTTTTTTTTTTTTTAAATCTTACCTTGACAATTTAGAAATTACTCTGAAATTATTTTGAGCTTAAGTTTACACAAAAACAATATATATTATCTGTGTCTAGTCTTAAAAATGTCTGAGAGGAAATCTGTTTATAAAAATGCAAGTCTAGTCCAGTTCATCTCTTATCCACAGAGATCATAGCTTTAAAATTGTATAAGGAAATAATAAATGATTATTCTGAACTATCTCTAAAGTTATTTGCCAGACTTTTTACTCTCAGCCCAAATAATTTTTCTAGTTATTTTCTAGGTACAATGCACTACACTATTCTGCATGACATAAATAAAAATATAACTGAAAAGCCCCCAAAGCCAAAAAATTACAATTTGAAGTTACTACTATGCTACACAGCTGATACACTGAGTAACCTTGAGCAAGTCACTTTACCACATTCCCACTAGAAAATAGATCAGACTCCAGATTCTGAGAAGTAAACTGTGAGACCAAAAACTGTTTACATAGCAGCTTGCAATGATCAGACAGTGGGCTCTACAAATGGAAAATATTACAGCATATGGTATGTTCCAGCCATGAGTTAAGGGGAGGGGGGAAAAAAGCCTTTGGAACCATGACTAGGCACATATGTTCCCATCAGAAATGAAACTTCTGCTCCTTGGGTAGAGCTCTTCGATTTTCCTGACTTATACTGGATAAAGGTTAGGTTTAGAAAAAAGGGTAAATCAGTATTTCATACGTGAAGAATCCCAGGAAAGCTGCTGAAGTACTTCACAAACTGCAGGCAAGACACAGTTTGCAGCTACAGGCAGTATCTTTTCCTCTATTTTCTACAGTTAAAAGTTAAGTTTCCAGGAACTAAATCCCTTCTCCAGGTTTCAGGAGAAGCAGAAGGAAGTGCTGCTCTTCGTAAGAGGGAGGTGCGAAAGGGAAGACCAGCATTGCCAGGCCAGGATTCGACTAAGCACACGAGTCTGTCCCTCCACAGGTGGCACACGGTGCCCTTATGCTCAATTCGAGCTTCATGAGCAGCAAGAACCACAAAAGCCTCAAGGAAGATGGAGGCTCAGGCTGCAAGGGTTTGGTCAGACGCTGATAAGGTAAATCCTGCTTTGTGTTATCCGCTGGCCAGTATTACTGCCAGCAATTAACGCTAGCTAAGGCAAGGGCAAAAAAGTTACAGCGTGATTAGTTACTGTGCAGGGAATCAAAGACACTAGTCACAATTTTGTCTTTAGAATCAATATAAACTAGGGGTATTCACGCTTTTAAGAGGAAAGCCGCTGAGCCTATTCATCTTTTTTACAGGATTGCCATTCATTTCTTTTCTAATATTTTAGACCAAGCAAACTAGCCAAGAACAACTAAAGAAATGAGACTTTGAACTGTAAGATAAGGGCACAGACACTTGGCTGTCCTTGTTTATGTCCTTTTTCTCACTTGTCTCAGCATGAGACCGTCCACAAAACAAAGGAAGAAATACATTCACTGATTACAAAGGTACTGCATGACAAGAGCTCAACGCATATTGTTTCCAAATGTGCAGCACAAGCAAAGCAGAAGATTGCTATATTTACCATAGTTGTCCTTCAGTTATAGCAACCTTCTCACAATAAATATAGTTTTCAAAGGGAAGGATACTTTTTTCTTCCCCCTATACAGAAAGCTAAATAGATGGAGAATGGAAATAAACATTCTCCCTCCATGTGTGAAATTCATGATTATTCTAGACAATTAAAAGCATCAAAGTGCATAGCACCAATTGGTTTCTCCAAGCATTCATCCATACTGCACATCTGGCAGTGGTTTCAAAGAAAATCTGGATTAAATAACATGATTCAGATGCGAAAAGACTGACAGTAAACAGAATTTTAGTACCACTCAATCATAAAATGGCCAGTTTTTGCATTGTGCCTCTACATTAGTAAAAATGAAACTGTTTCTTCTGGGAACAACATGCTGGGTGTTTAAGCTGTGTGCCCCACAACAAAAACCAGGAAAAACACTTTTTTTTCCCCAATTTCTCTCATTCCATCATCATTTAAAACTACTTAAAGCAGGTATATAACTAATTAAAAAAAAAACTTTTATTTTAAAAATATCCTAAATTAGAATATCCTTTTTTTTTGGTAATTTTTAATAAAGCCATTTCATGATGTTCTCTTTCTTAAAGAATAATGCTCACAGCAGAACAAACAAGGCCATAAAAGGCTCTTCTCATCTCTTAACTAAGTGGCTCAGATAGCTTTTAGTCAATGCAAAAGCTGCTCACTGCAAGCATGTCATGATGTTACCATAAATGACAGACCTAGGCCATGGCAAAGCACCAGCTACAGAGATGCAAGAAAAAAAACCATAAAGCCGAGCAACTTTTCTCACATTTTTTTTTAACTGCCTTCCTTATCTGTCTCTTCAAATCCCTGTAGGAAATGGTCTTTTGTTAGTTGCCATAACCAGCATTTTTTCTATAAAAAGGATAAAGGCATAAAGTAATTGGACAACCCACATTTCTGTAGTTTCCCAGGCTCAGGTGGACAGACAAACTTATCCCGCTATGAAAGCAATTTATCATATGCAAGTATATATCCCAACATGCCATTAGCAGATGGGCTTAGTCATACTGTTCATGTGGCAACAGAGATTACCATGGATATGTTGTCACAGTGATGCATAACTTTTATCAAACCCAGAATCAAAAGCTGCAAATAGATTTCAGAATAGAGCTGGAGCAAAATGTTGGCAAAATCAGCAAAATACGACAAAATACAACTGTGCTTGCCTTGTTCCTCTAATCTCTCAATGGCTAGTGGTTACAGCTGGAAACAAGACAGTAAACTAGATGGACGTTGGTCTGATCTAGAACATCTCTCCTGCTCTTTGAAGAACTCAGAGAGATATGATAGCCTTTCTTACAGATTTTTTTGTGCTACTTAGTGATGCTGTGATCTTTTTATTACTTAATTATTTAACCCATCTATTTTACATTTAATGGATGTGGTTTATGCAAATCTTACCCACTGCAGATACAGATTTATAAATTACTCTAAATTACAGTGCCATAATTGGACAGTGTTGACATGAAACTTGAGCAGTTTAGAAATTTCCAGAGGCATGATGCCTGCAGCCAAAGTTTAATTTCAGCTTCCCTCTCCACCTTTAGGTTCGTCATCTCCATTTCCTCCTCTCTAAGCTTGTCCCCTGGGACGGGGGCAGAGGTTTCATCAATGGGCATGAATCAGCTTAGCGCTGCCTTCTGAACTCCAGATATAGCCAATAACGAGCCCAGGTTTTACCTGAGCACACCTCAGGCTGCAGGTGAGGAAAGGCATGCCTTCCTCTGCACCACACTCAGTACCAACCTTGCAAAACAACAAACACATACTTGGCCTGTTTTTAATCTCTGCTAACAACTGTAGTAGCCCACCTTTACGTGTACAGCCACTTACTCTTTTACGCTATTCTATGCATGACCTGGGCCATCACGGCCTCCTTGTAACCGCACTCAAGTAGGCAAGCAAAGACCCAGCAGTCAGAAGCTGACCTCTATGTACCTGGCTCCTTAACCTCCAGGTGCAGAGCAGACAACACCACTGGTTAGAAGCGTGTCTCCTCCTTCTCCCTCTCCTCCTCCTCCAAAAGACCCCTTCTTCCTCCCTGCTCTCCTCTCCCCCTTCCCCCTAACCACAGGGAAAGTTGATGCGCCTCAAGCTAGCTGGCCTGTCTGTGTGATGACTCCATGATCTGTGTACATCCAAATAAGAGAGGTTAGCACAGGTGAACTCCTTCAGCTTTCTCAGCTGAGACAGTTCATCCTGGCCAAAAGAGGCTAGAGAACAACTGCAGCTGAGGAAGAGGGAATACGGGTGTGAAGGAAGATCCCAAGAGACATAGGGCAACTTCTTGTTTGTGGCCACCACAGCATCAATCAATGTCACAGACTCTATTCAAACTACAGGGCTGCCAAATATGCCCTTTCCCCTGCCCTGCTTATGTGCAAGAATGGACCTCCATGGAATGCCCTGTGCACCAGATTTGAGCACCGCTTCCCTCTCTGTCCAAGTACTTTTGTTCACAGCCTCTCCAGTTCAGTTTTTGCATGCACACCAAGAAAATGCCTTCATGTATTTGTTACTGAAGAGACTCTCCGTTCTGTTTGATGCTAGAAAGCTTCGCACTGTAGCAACAGAAAAGAGAAACTCCTGAACATACTGTAGCTGGAAAGTATCATTACTTTCCTCCTGGGACCTCCTGGCAGATCCAGAGGTCTCACAGCGGCAGGTAGCTTTGACTGCCACCCCTCTGTTTCCTTCCTTCTCACCAGCTTTCCACCTTGTCCGGCTATTAGGATCACTTCACCATACAGTGCAGGCCATAGATTCTCACTAAATAGTTGCAAACAACTCCTCCCTGAGTTACAAAACAGCTTATGGATGAACGTCCAGCTTTAAGGATCAGATGTAAAGCAGTGGCAAAGCGGTTACGCCACTCAGAAGCAGGCTGGTCCAAGTCACGGCACGCAAATGTCAGGTAAAGACCTGCCAAAGAAAAATTATTAAGCCTACGTCAGTCATTTACTGCACAGAGAATTAAACTGCTATCAGTCATTAGTTTCTCAAGGTCTGACTGCTTCAGTACCACTAAACTGAAGTTTCAGTACAGTAAACTGAAATTAGTTATAGGTGGCCAAATGTTTAAAAACAATGTTAGTCAACAATTGATTGCATTAAAAAAAGTGACGCTCATTTGAGAACATCCCTTTATAAAAGCTAAAATAAAAACAATCCAGGGCTCTTTATAAGCCTTTAAAGCACTAATCTGGTTTATATACATGATTTATAGCATAGAAATAGTCAGCTGTTATGTAATTAATACTTCTCCTAAGAAGTATAGCTTTGCACTGGTTCAAAATGCATTATTCTCAACCTACACAAGTCCAAAACACTGCTGTAATTTCCAAGGGCAGTTTACCAACTCTCTCCTCTAAAATCCACAGGAAGACGTTTTCACCTTCCCTCTCCCACTCAGAAGTCCTTATTGCTCTCCTTGAAAATGGAGCCTTGTCTTTCACTGCCACAACTACTGCCTCCGAAATACAACTCCCACCTTAAGGTATCTACAGATAAGTGCCACCAGTTGAACTGTGGGACTCCATTGCCCTTATTCTCGTTCCCATTTCATTTTGATGTCAGGCTCCATCCCAGCCTAAAGCTGTCCTGACCTCTCCATAGAAAAGCTTACCCCACCCTGAAAAGCTTTAACAAGTTGGAAGAGGCCAGAGGGAGATGAACAACATGACTATGACCCAACCTTCCCTCCTCTGATCCTCTACACCCTGCTGTGCTTTGTCCCTTTGCCTGCAACTCCAGTTCGGGGATGCTGGCAAGCAGGGATGCTGCTCCCTTCTGCAGAAAGGAGATCCCCGGACAGAAACAGAGAAACCCTCCTGTGAAAAGCCTTCCCTCGGCAGCTGGAACAGACCTAGGTTTAACTAAAGGCAAATTTTCTTATTCAAACGGGACACAAGCAGAAAAAGCAGATATATGAGTAAAAACTTGACTGCGTGAGAGCTCTTGTTCTCCTAGAACATAATTACTACCTGCAGTAAAAGGCAGATCCTCCTCCCCTTTTTTTTTTTTTCCTCTTCAATTACAGCATCAAAAGAATGTTAAGACCTTTAAAGA